>JAKSZP010003950.1:0-421287 GCA_022478985.1 Massospora cicadina
GTTGCGTTCAGTTACGTATTGCTGAATATGAGGATACAAAATAGCCAGCTTTCCAAACTTTTTATAATTGGTGATCAAGTTAAATATTTTGATACACGTGGTTTTGGGCACTGAAACAAGTTGGACCAGTTTATATTAGTCCCTTTAAAGGTCATCAAAAAGTTGGCCTTGGAAGCCAACATAATTAAGGAGTTTGTCAATGGTCATATTGTGAACATAGTACATGCTAAATTCTTACAAGCATGCCAATAATCAACCATAGGTAAGATAGTTTTGCATCTTTCTAATATAACGATTTTATAATATTCAAATGGTTGTTTGACGGTTTTGGAATGGCTTAAAGCTGTCAAGTTCCTCAGCAATACTTGCAGATTTTTTTCTATAATGATCCATTATATATATTCTCAGCTACCAATGTCGCTATTTTTTCTATTTTTTATAGTTTGGCAATGATTGTCACTTTAAGTATCTGCCACCTCTAGGCCGCAGTGGTTAGGAGGAGGTATTTATATCAGCCGACATAATGGAAGAAGTTAATCCATTTAACTGTGGAATGTGTTGGAAAGTTAATCAGACTATGCTATATCATTGTGATCTGATGCTATTGAAATAGTCAGGGATGATCACTGGTATAATTTAAAAGTATCAATAATTTTAGGCTTCTGAAGAAGAGAGCTCCTGTTTAATATTTATGATTAGTTTGATGATTAAGACTTCTTTAAATTTGGTGGGAATGATCCCTGATAGTTTAAACACTCAAGGACAGGATCGCCTAGCCTGGGAAACTGAGTCAAAGGAATTTCTGACCAATGGCATCCTAATTCTGGAGGTCAATTTATGCAAAGCTATTCCCCAGCAGCAAAGCCGACAATTTTAATAGGAGGGCACTAGGGTTCCAGAATACTATATATGTATGATAATATCTTCCTAGTAAAGGATTTTGTTCTTAGGTGTACTAGATAGAAAATTAATTGGTTTTAGTTAGTTTAGGACTGAAGTGCCTAGATATTATAGTGAACAATGTAGGTGTTAACTAAACCTTTATCAGCTCATATTCGTGTTCCTTGCCTTCATAAAAGAAAGTTGTTTTAACTAAGGCATGAATCCCTGAGAACCTGTGCAATAACCACTTTTCAACAATTGCTTATCGGTCTCAGTTAGATGGTCAAACTGAGAAGGGTAACCAAATCCTGGAGCAATATCTCCGTTGTTATGCTTCTACAAGTCATGACACATTGGCGTCAGACCTTCCCTGGGAGCAGTTTGCATATAATAATGCCCCCATGCTTTCACCAGCCTTTCTCTTTTTAGGGCAATTTGGGATACAACCCCTTGGTCCACATTGTCACTCGTTCACTTCTAATGTTCATGCTGCAAAGAAACGCCTGAATCACATATGTAAACCCTACTTCTAATACATGAGCGCCTGTCCAAGGTAGTTAATGATTACAAGAAATCTTCAGACTGAAAAAAGCCTTTCAGGCCATAAGCTAAAAGTAGGATCTCTGATAATAATGGACATGCGTCACCTAGACATAAATGTTCTTCCCAAAAAGGGCATGCAATCTGGTCTGGGACCTTTGAGTTGTTGAAGGACTTAGAAAATAATGCCTTTATTAAGCTCCCTTCTCACTGAAAAAGCACAACATGTTTCATGTATATCTATTTAATCTAACTGAGGGTCCTATGCCCACGTTGCCTGATCTATTATGGTAAATGACTCTCAGGAGGTAGAGGCAGATATAATTTTGGCTTCTTGTAAATCACGTTACTCAATCCTGTTGTTGGAGAATCTCCTTCTTGACTTAAGAAAAGAATGTTGGAGGTACGAGTGCCCCCAAATCTGCTATCATGATTGGCCCATCAACTGCCTGATCTTCAAATAATATTGTGGTTATCAACGATATGAGTACCCATGGCGAAAAGACCTTGGCGGATTCCCAGTGGAATCCTAGCTATCAGAAAATATGGTTTATAACAAAAATCAGCCTAAAAAGGTAATAACTAATAATAGATTACTCTGACTTCTTGGCCGAATTTGGGGTGTTCATTACCACACAGGTTTGATCACCTCTGAGGTGAGAAGATATTACTCGATGATTATAGGGTGAAAATCAACTAATTATGCCCACACAAGTCTGACCACCACCGAGTTGAGAAGATTTTACTCAACGATGATAGGGTGCAAATTAACCAATCATTACCACATGAGTCTGACCACTGCCAAGGTGAGAAGATTTTACTTGCTGGTGATTGGATACAATTCATCAAATTGTTATCACATGGGATGGTTTTGCCTCAAAATATTTAACTTCGATCTGATAGGCCAAAAGCCTATATTTCCTAATTTGGATGACTCAGCTTTATATACTTTTGCCTCAAATACCCATGGTCTCAAAATTCGAACTAGTTTATTAGGAAATACTAGTACAAGAAAAGGACCTTTCTTTGGGTTTGCCCTGCTTAAACTATAAAAACTCAAAAAAACTTTAATAAAGTGCTATTTAATACTTTTATTAAAAAGTAAATTTCTCACTTTAAACAAGATATTTGTGGCATCCGTTGGTGGATCCCACAAACTGGTGCTCACTATAAGGGTCCACCCTGAATACTTTGATAAGTATTAAAGAAATGGATAGTGTCACCTGTTGGGTGCAAAATGGGGAAGGGACTGAAGACGATGATTGGATGGACAGCCCTACTGCTTTGATTTTTGAAGAAGAACAATTTGAGCGCATATTAATACCTGAGTCTCGTCACATCACTTGGCCAGCTACTGAAGCTGCGAGAGACCTTACTCATGGCATCCTTAACCCTGGCGACATTGCATCCCACGAACAGGTGTCATTGGTTGAGGAACGTCACTTGTTTCTCTATGAGACTAGGTTCCTCCCAGTGACCTATGGTCAGCTTACAAATTTGACCACCTATGTATGCAAATTTGCTCACCCTGCCTTGGTACACATGATGCATCTCTTAGCTGGACATCACGAAGAGTTACATTGACGCTTAGATACTCATGCAGCTCTGAATTTAGCTTATGATAAGTTGTACCAACTGACCTCCAAACATCTTGGAGCAGTTATATCTGGTGTGGAAGCTAATCGTAACTTCATCATACAGCTGCATGATTGACTTACTTCTATGGACACTGGGATTGTGAAGTATGTTGAGGAGTCCATGAAGATATTCCAGGATGAACTGAACGCTTCCTCCGTTAGCACCCGCTTGTTGTTGGAGGAGTTTGCTAAAGAACTTGAAAAGCATAATGAGAAAACGCATCATGACCTTTCAGCCCTCAACTCCATCCTTCAAGAGGAATATGAACGGCATGTGGCTGTGGTGGAGCGACAGTTAATTCAAGCTTTTTCGCGTGTTGATGAGCTTGAACGTCATCTGTTGCTGGAACCATCTAGCGCCACCACCACCCTTGCGATCAAGGTTGTTCAGCTAGAAAAGGAGCTTGCTCTCAAAGCTTCGTTTGAAAATACCAAATATTTGGCACGTCTCCTAACTGAATGCGAAACTGAAGAAAAAGTGGTAAAAGCTTCGCTGGAAAGCCCTGTGCTGTTGTTAGGAGGTATTTAGTCAGCTAACGCAGGTTGAGCGGAAGTATGAACAGATTAAGGAGGGAGTACAAGGCCCCAGCTCCCACTCTCATGACTATGAAGGGTGTAAACAAATGAAAGAAGAGCTGAAGAACCACATGACGCCGTGGAAACTGCTCAATTAAACCTAAGCTCAATGGTGTCACAACTCCGTTTTCAAGTCACTGCAATGGAGAGCTGAGTGGAAGATATTGAAACTCATAAATCAAGGATTGAAGCTCAACTGAGACTATGTGAATCTGGGTCCCTAGAAGCCATCTCCAAAATGGAAACTTGGCTTGAAGCCATGCTGACCAGTTTGATCGCCTTTCACAGACCTTTGATCAGTTAAGCTACTGCTCTGAAACCTCGGAAGCAGAAGCTCCAGATATTCATACCCTTACTGGGAATGACAATAATTTCATTCAAATCAATGTTTAAAGACAGGGTTATCCCTGGCGAGGGTAGTATTGCTTCGTTTTTATACGTTTATGAACCAGCTATGGAAGGGGCGACTGATTGTCAGAAGGCCAAACATATCCTTTCCTGTTTAGGCCGCATGGCACAGGAGGTGATGGTCCCACATATGGATACTCTTAGCACCTGGTCCGAAGTTAAAGAGGTCCTCATAAACACATTCAGTTCAAAACAGGCTTTAAGTATGAAAAAGCAAGCTTTTATATGTATGAGTATCCAAAAAGGAGAGTCAGTGGTCGCCTTTTCAGAACGATTCTATATGGAAGCACATACGTTGTTAACTTCAAAGATGTTGACTTTGAATGATGCTGTAGCCGCCATTTTAGCTGGAGTGGATACTTACCCATCACTTGCGATGCACATCACCTCAGTTAAACGCTATTTCCATACCATTCAAGACACTAAGGAGTCGTTAATAGATGTCTCTGATTTCCATAAGCCCAAAGTTTCATGCGGAGCAGTATCTCGTCCTCGCGTTTTAACCATTGAGGATTCAAAGCCTAAGCATCAAGTCTTAGCTATTGAAGACAAGAAGGAGCTCTTCAGATAATGGGCCCTGAAGAACAAAACCCAAAGCAAAACGTCCTGAACGCCCTCAGTGCAAATACTGCAAAAAGTACAGACACAAGGAGGCTGTGTGCTGGAAAAAGAAAGCTGACGACAAGGAACAGGAGCAGGGAAAAGCAATGTCAGCGTAGGGAAAGGCACACCTATTGCTGACAAATCTCATGTGCCTGACTCATTTAAACAACTTATGCCAGTACCTCGCGTTACTAATACCCCAGGGGATGATTCTGAGGGGGGTACGGATGAGGTCGGCTATTTCATTGTAGGAGTACCTGCTGAAGTGGAAGTCCCCAATCGCTTGAATGCTGGAGGAGTAGATGAAGCCACCATACCTGAAGAGACATATCTCTGCCAAGTTCTAGGGGAGCCAATCATTATCTATACTACCAGCGATGCAGATGAGGTTTTGTCTCACCTTATTCGCCCTCTCCAGCATGGCCATACCATGAAGTCCATCCAGGTTAATTACCCCAAGACCGCGTGCAAATTAACCTCCAATTTCCATATTAAGGAGGTCTTAGCGCTATTGCCCACTTTTGGGGGGATACTTATAAAGGTCAAAGTGGTTAATCAAAAAATTTGGGTGATGGCTATCTTAGATACAGGCTCCCCGGTGAACGTAATCTCCTCCAAGTTGATGAAAAAGATCAAACTTACACCTGACATGGAGTATAACAAGACTTGGGAACTGCTGGTCCTAACAACACCCGTTCACTGGGTGCTTACTCGTCCCTTCCCATTCATATTGGGAAGCTTATTCTATCAGCCCCTGCAGTGGCTTTGGATAATAAAGCTTATGATATGCTTATAGGTACTCAGTTTATGATTGAATATAACGACATTATCAGTATGAAGCAAGGGTTCTTGTCATTGCTCAATTATGAAGTCCCCTTAGTTCTAGCCAATAAAAAACCCAGCAAGAAGGAATACTCTTGCATGGATGAGTACCCACTTTCCGCCTTACCTATACATTATACCAACCTCGCAAAAACGGTTACTAAAGAAGGCCAAGCTGCCAATGATCTCCAAGCTCCTCTATCTTCTTACCAAGTGTTGGATAGGGTTTTGTATTACCACAATTGCATAACTCCCCATAGTGGCAAACTTGGATCAATCTGGGAGAAGCCATTTACCATCATGTATAAGAGAGGAAATGAGTATTCTATAAAGTCTTTGGCTACAGGAATTATTATAAAAAGGGTAAATGGCCGCTTCCTACAACCCTACACCCCTCCCAACATTCTTGAGGGGGGCAAGGTTGGACAATCTCCTTCTCGACTTAAGAAAAAGAATGTTGGAGATATGAGTGCCCCCAAATCTGCTACCATGATTGGCCCATCACCTGCCCAATCTTTAAAAAATATTGTGATTATCAATAATATGAGTACCCATGGCGAAAAGACCTTGGCGGATTCCCGGTGGAATCCTAGCTATTGGAAAAATATGGTTTATAACAAAAATCAGCTTAAAAAGGTAATAACTAATAATAGGATTACTCTGAC
Organism: Massospora cicadina; assembly: GCA_022478985.1. Taxonomy (NCBI): domain Eukaryota; kingdom Fungi; phylum Entomophthoromycota; class Entomophthoromycetes; order Entomophthorales; family Entomophthoraceae; genus Massospora; species Massospora cicadina. The sequence continues at coordinate 6,134 of JAKSZP010003950.1, forward strand.
TTCTCAGCCAAATTTGGGGTGTTTGTTACCACATGGGTTTGATCACCTCCAAGGTGAGAAGATATTACTCAATGATAATAGGGTGCAAATTAACCAATCATTACCATATGAGTCTGACCACTGCCGAGGTGAGAAGATTTTGCTTGATGATGATAGGGTGCAAATTAACCAATTATTACCACATGAGTCTGACCACCGCTGAGGGGAGAAAATTTTACTCACTGGTGATTGGATACAATTCATCAAATCATTACCACACGGGACAGTTTTGCCTCAAAGTATTTATCTTTGATCTGATAGGCCGAAAGCCTATATTTCCTAATTTGGATGACTCAGCTTTATATACTTTTGCCTCAAATACCCATGGTCTCAGAGTTCAAACTAGTTTAAATAGGAAATACTAGTATCAAGAAAAGGACCTTTCTTTGGGTTTGCCCTGCTTAAACAATAAAAAACTTAAAAACTTTAACAAAGCGCTATTTATTACTTTTCTTAAATAGTAAATTTCTCACTTTAAACAAGATATTTGTGGCATCTGTCGGTGGATCCCACACCTGTACCTGGTGGCATTGAAAACTTTTTTTCATATAAAATTAGCTGGCTAAGCGCAAAAGGTTGAACCAACTGTAAAAAATTTGGAAGCCTCCACGCAACTCACCATTATGCTCACTGCTCTTCCCAAAAAGTTAGCGGCTCTCTCTGCAATTAAACCCCACAATGCATAAGAATTATGCTCTTTCACATTTCTAAGGGGATAGCATGTATTTTGTTTCCAAAGGAAAGGATAATATAATGCCAGATTATCTTTCCTAATGCGTAGTGTAAGAAATTCCACATAGAAGCAGGAAGGGGTCCTTCACCAATTAATGAACCACTAGAATCAGTGACCAAGCTCATATGGTAGATGAGCGTTGGGTTACTTCTCTGCTCCTTAAGAACCTACCTCTCTTCCCTCATCATCTCCATAGAACTGCTAATGAGATTTAAGGGGTTTACAGAGAGGTGTTTCAGTTAAGGGCCATCCATAAAGATCCTCAGGTTCACCCCAAGTGTGGCCTGGTCATTGATGATATCTAAGGAATCGCCCCACCACCCTAATTCCCATATGAGCCTTAAATCGCCTAGTAAGTTGGATCAGGTTTATTTAACAGGTTTGTAATACTAAATTAACCTGAGGATCTCGCATCTTGCTATTATATTTCATACAATTAATTACATTTCTAGGACGGGTTTTATGAAACTGGCGTTAGTAACTTATCCATCTGCAAAATATGTTCATGTTTGGTAGTAACTCGCTAGATTTCTCCTTAATCTGGTGGACACATGGCAAAACTTTAATTCCGTCATTTAAGGATTTAAATTCCTTCCCCCTACCCTTTTGTTAAGAATCCCAGTCTGCCGATTAGGGTGCTCAGAAAGAGGCTTGATCATCATGAATTTTAAGCTCTCTTCCCCTCTTCAATATAGGAAACCTCATTCCTTATGGTAGGTTGTCATTTTATTATTTAGTTTTTCACTTCCTGAGTTCTTTTCAATATTAATTTGTTGTACTATTTGGTGTAGAATTCTCCCTCCACGTCGTCCTATTGGTCATCCTAATAGTATCTGGCAATGCACACCATCGTCCACAAAAAAATTAGACATCTTTAAGTGGGAGTACTTAACCATAGATCCATTATTCTACACACCTTCCAAATATTATGGACGATTAACTCCACAATTATGTCTTCCAATCCGCATTACATGATATGGAACCTTTAACTGGTGCAATTTCAGCTTATCACCCTATATGAGTCACATTCCACCCAAATTTTATTTAATATTATTTTGATCCAATTCAACAAAATATTACCAAAAGCAAACTGTAGAGGGTTTGTCGCCATTCCTGCCTATCCCACCCAAGGTGGTTGCTTCAGTAAGATCCCTGGTTGCCCCCATTATGGCCTTTTAGCTTGTTTTATGGGCCTTTAGCATGTTGTTAGAGAAATTAACTTCTCATTTAACCCTAGGCGTCCCATATATAATCAATCAATATGCTAAGTCTCTGGCATTCATAATTATCTAATGGGAATTGTCAAACTCAACTAAAAAATAATCTTCTTAAATTAGCTGCTACCATGACATAGTGGTGACACTATGCTGAAAAGACCCCATGGTTCTGTAGGATTAAATCTACCAAAATACTTCCAGATTAATTGCTTAGTTGACGATTTCATTGCTCTTCATTTATGATGTCCTCATGACTGAATAAATAGGAGTCACGCCTATCATTATCTGGGAAGTGAAAGCAATTTCAGAACCTAAATCTCATTGATTTCCGTGAGTATTATGATTCCTGATTGGATTTCCCATTGTGCCTTCAGTGACAGGTTTTAATTGATAAAGGCTTAAGATATGATACTTAATACTTAATTTGGGAGCATAAATCTTGACTCACTATTATCTCAAATATTGACAATTACCAAGGACAATATTAACGCCTTCTTAATCCCAGATTTATGCATTTTAGCTGAGCATGTTCTTGAAAATTATACTAAAGCTTTGCAGCTGGCATCTTGCATTTCACCATTGCAACCTATGGAGCCCTGCCTTTAAATGATCCCATACCCTTACTCTCAGCTATGTGCTAATACTTGTTTAATGTTGGAGATGAGGACGTAGTAACTCCCAATCCCCTTCACCATCTGCCCTGGTAGGATAGTGGATATACACACCTTGCCTCGTAAGTTACTTGTATTTTACATTTGGCTTTTTTCTCATCAATTCAACTTAATGTTTATTGTTTATTTTGTGCTCTTTACCCTTTCAGTAATGTCTTTTCCCTGTTCAAATCTCACAAAACACTTAAAATAAGATACAAAAAGACATAATGGTGAAATAATCATCAATATATGAGATAAAGGAGATATTTCTAAATTAAACTGAAAAACACATTGTTCATTATGATATAGCTAAAGGGTGTTTAGGATTAAAAAATAGTTTTTTATTCTTGGAGAAACTTGAAACAACATGTTCTAGAGCTAAAAAAGCGTTATAAGAGCGATGGTTGGTTGAGAAGCTAATAGTTTGTGGAGAAAAAAGATTAAGGGATCAGCCATGATCAATGGCTAAAAAATAATAGATATATCTTTAATTTAGTACTAGATGGTCCCAACCTGAATAATAGATATATCTTTTTTTTATTACTAGATGGAATAATAGATATATCTTTAACTTTAAGTATCTAGAATTTTATTAAATATTTTTTCAACTTTTTTAGTATACTTAGATGTTTAAGAAACCTCTTAAAAGTCCTGTTTACATAGACTTAGATTTGTCAGTATCTGCAGCATCTTCTGGTATCTATTTTAAACTTTAATTTAGTAGGCTGAGGAATGATAGCATAGTGATTGGTTCCTGCTCCACTCTGGGTCGGGTTTTGAGTTAACAGGTTTAAAACTAGCACAGGCTAAAAGTCTCAGCATGGTAAAAGCCCTAAGGTCAACCGCCACATAGTTCTTTTTTAATTTAAGTAGGCCAGTGAGTAGCCTTAAGTGTTTATATTGTGAAAAAATGTGGGTGGGGAATCTTTTGGGTTGTTTTTAGCTTTTATAGTCATTCAATTGATACTACACATAAATCTATATATGGTTTGGGAGCAAAAAATGAGAAGTAAGATTCAGAGTCACTTTTATGACACTCAGGCAGAAAAATGTTATAAACAAATCTGAAATGGATTTTTTTTCTTAGGTTCCATATCATATAAACAAGCATAAATAGAGTGTAATACTTATAAATTTATAAAAGTAGCAAGCGTTTGTTGGTTTGTTTTTTAAGTTGGCTGCGTGATATATAAAATAGCATTTATGGCGCCTCTTGACTCCCGCCAGGGATCACATAGCTAGTATATCTCTCATCTAGATGAATTAAGATAATATAATAACGCTAGAAGAGCTCAGTAGCAACTTTATTTTAATGATATAGTCATCAACCATCAGTGAAGGTCAAAAATAGAAGAGCGAAAAAAATCACTACAAGTGTGAACTAAAAATTCAACTTTACATCAGAACATAAGAAATCTTTATTGATAAAACTCAAAGAAAAATTGCTTACATAGTTTTTTAAGGTTTGACGCTTCTAAGTAAACTTTTGCCATTTTGATATATGTCAATTGCATCTTTTAGAATTTTTCAGATTTTATCAATGTGTCTGCAGATGAGGGTAAAATTGTCCCATGTTGAGGTAATTATAGGCTTGTTTTCATCATTGCAGTTAGTTGTCTAAGATTATGTGGCAGTAAGTTCTAATATAGTAGTTGAGTTTGAGGCAACTGGTGTTTGTGCTTGGCGTCCTGTTGTTCTGTTTGGGGTAGATAACCATGAGCTACTATAACCAAGGCTTTTGGTCAGTATGATGAGGACACTAGATGAGTCTAAGGATATGAGCTAAGGGTTTACTGGTGATCTTGCACACAAATCTGGTCTTTCAAGAAATGGGTGGATGGGATATTTTGGAGGTTTGGCTGGTAGATCTGAAATGATAATACTCCAGAAAAAAGGTTATAGTAATTACAGTAAAAATATATATATTGACTGTGAAGTTACAACAATGAGAATGCCTAGTTTCTATATCTCTCTCCACCCCTGGATTTATCATACATAGTTATTTTTGTGAAACTTTATTATTAATTTTTATCTTTTGAATTAATTTTTGTGCATAACCTGAAATATAGTAGGAATATTCTTATATCATTACAAATTTTGTTTTGCTATGCGATTATCAAACTAATTACCAAAATTTCTGAAATTTTCTACTAATTTCATTTTATAATATGATCTATCAAACTGGAGTTGAAATTCTCGGTATTAATGTATCTTCTTATAACAGGTTTTGCCCTGACATCATCCTTCAACTGTGCTTGTGCTAACTTTGAGGTATACTTATTCCATTTCCACAACAACACAGCGTTCTTATGGCTCACTACTGGCTCTCAAGTGCCTTTCCCACTGAGTACCCATATTACTTTATCAGACATCCAACGTGCCAAGGAAATGATTGAATTCTATTGGGGCTCTCAAGTTATTCACTATAGCATCTTCCCACAAGGCACCATCGTTCTGATAAAAGCAAGAGTATGCCCTGCTAGGTGACAGGTAGGGTAAGTATTAATCTATGGACATAGTTCTCAGTTAAGCATTATAGCTCTAGACTAGAAGCAGCTAGTTCATGCTTCTCATACAAGGCAATATATTATTTCCTGATGGGGGTACAAGTGTTGCAAGATGTTGTTTTTCATAAATTGATGTTAAGAATTAGAGTTGTATTTGCCTTGTGAACGAGTAGCGTTCAGTGATGCACCTACTCATGGGTCCCCTTATTGTCATATCTGACTTTTATCTTCAATATGAGCTCATCTATAGAGTAGTTATAGTTGCTTTGGAGTGCTTATATTGTAGACATTAGCTTTAAAGTAGGGGTGAACGGGGGCATGATTGTGTGTGTGCAAAGAAGAATGGAATATCTCTTTACACCTTATGGGCACCTCCTATGCAAGTGGCAATTATAGTGACAGCCAGGGAGATAACCACTACCATAGAGAAAACTAATGAGTTAGGCCCTTCCATAGGCCTACTTGTGTTTGTTGCTGTTGGATTTTAGGCTTTAGATTATGCTCGCAGGTGCATTTTTCACCTAAATTACAAAATATAATTTGCAGGGAAAGTTGTTATCTACTGTAGGAGAATATCTAGTGAGTAATTGACTACTATAATAGTTATTACTACTTTAATTTAAAAATAAAGATATCTTATAAGGTTTTTATTAGTAGTTGTGAGGGTGGTAAGAAGCGAAGCATCATAATAAGTCAAGGCTAGTATTTAAATGTTGAGGCTCAAAATTTGGATTGCTTAGTAACATCCAAATTAGGAGATATTGGAATGTGATCTATTGGATAGGTTGAGACTCACCTCGCTTCAATGCTAGGGCAGTTGGGGAAGTGAAAGCTAGAAGAAATAAATGACGAAGCAGTTTTTATAAATTTTACCCAGTCAGAAGAAAAAAAATAATTTTACCTTGCTGAACCCCCTCTGACCATATAAAAGGGGCAATCTTCACAAGGTAGGCTGTACTAAATAGAAGTGGCTTAGAGAGGAGCTTTAAAAACTCTCCAGATTTAGCTAACAATTTGGTACAATACAAAAATCCAAACTTGTTTTATTTGCCCAATTATTATTAAAAGTGTTACCCCAATTTGAGTGGTTCCACTGGGAATTGACCAGGGTCTTTTGGCTGATCTCATCATTTACCTATGAACCACTCTTTTCAATACATTGGACTTGTAAATTTTCCAAAAAGATCCCCTTCAAGAGTGGGAGGGGGAATAAGCTTGCAAGAACCGTCTATAAACTCAGTTATTTGTAACTTCAGAAGCAAGTGAATTAATGCAGTACTCATCCCCTCGCTTATAGGTGATAATGAAAGGCCCTTCCCACATGGACCCAAGTCTTCCCTTTCTAGGCATGATTTTATTGTGGTAGTAGAGTACCAAATCTGCCACTTTGAAGTAAGGGTGTGGTGGCTAGAGCTCATTGGCTGCATGCCCCTCTTTTGTGACAGTTTTTCTAAATTGGTCATCACCTCAGACTGTAACTGGATGATGTTTTGCGCCAATTTCTTCATAGCTTGATCTGGATCATCAGTCCCAGCTGAGAAAACATCTTTGGTAAGTAAAGCAGGCACCCCCGGTTCTTGTTCATATAACACATGGAATGGAGACATCTTAAGGATTTGATGGTAACTGATCCAGTAGGCCATGAGGGCACTTGGTAAGCACATATCTAGTGAAGGGGTCTGAAGTGGCCATTTTCCGTAATATAGAGACCAGAGTCCCATTGGCTCTTTCAATGGGACCATTAATCGAGGGGTTATAGGGGGCAGAAAATTTTTTGCATGTCTATTGATGTAGCAAGGATCTTCACCACTCTGAAGGTGAAGTTTTTACCACTATCACAGAGCAAAACTTGCGGGCAACTATGTCAAGTGAAGATGTACTTTTGGAGGAAAGTGGCAGAGGCTTTGGCCTTCTGTCCTGGAAAAGCCACTTTCTCAACCCATTTGGTAAAGCGATCAATCCCTACCATGATTTATTGATCTTCACTCGTAGTTTAGTGTAGAAAGCCAACCACATTGAAACTTATTGTGTGGAAAGGCTGTTGAGGTGTGGTAATTGATATTGACACTTGATTTTAAAGCTGGATTGCTTTTTTGCATGTCATACAGGCATCAGGACTTCGATTATGGTCTCCATGATTCCCTCCCAGTAGTAGCGTTCTTTCAACCACTAATAGATTTTCCGCACTCCAGTATGCTCTAGGATGTCATGAGACTCCATAATAACAGGTAATCGCTCAGATGGTCGGAGGTAGGGTAACCAGTTTACCCCTCTATCTTGTATAGTTTTCCATCATCCACCTTACGGTTATGTGAGTGTCGAGCTAACTTCTTCTGGACGGGTTGATCCTCATCCTTCCAAGCGTCAGGGGTCATTAGGAGGTCATGTACTCTCTTTGCTTCAGTATTATATAGGAGAAGGATGGGCAGCCAAGTCAACCTATCAACATTCATGTGGCTCATCCTGGCTTGGTGCTTAACTTTCATATCATAGTGCTGGTGCCTCGAAGTCCAGCGTGCCAACCGCCCATTGGGATCTTTCATATTCTCTAACCACTTTAGGGAGGTGTAGTCAGTGATCACTTTAAACGAGGTCCTATATAAGAAAGAAGTAATTTTTTACAGCGAGAAATATGGCAAGGAACTCCTTCTCAGTGACTTTATAGTTGCGTTCTGCCTTAGAAAGCATCTTTCTGAAGAATGAGTTGGGATGATCGATCCATGCTCATCCAGTTGATCCAAGATAGCTCCAACAGCGTATTTGGAGGCATCAGTAAGCAGCATGAAGGGCTTACTATAGTCAGGATTGTGTAGGATTGGCTGTCAGTGCAGCAGCTTTTTTAGCGTTTCAAAAACAGCATGTTGTTCCGCTCCTTAGTGGAAAGGGGGTTCTTAGCTAAAAAGTGTACGAGGGGCTCACTGAGCTGGTAAATTTTGGATGATTTGATGGTAGTACCTCATCATGCCCAAAAATGCCTGAATGATGTGAAGGGTTTTGGGTGCCGGCATTTTGGATATCGCCTCAACCTTATCCTGGAGAGGCTGGATCCCATCTGAGTAGATGTCGTGGCCCAGGAAATCCAACTTCATATGGAATAATGTACATTTTAAGGATTCAGCTTAATGTGAGAGGTCCACAGGCGTTGGAAAACTTCCTTTAAGTGTTAAAGGTTCTCATTAAACGTTCAGGAGAGGATGGTTATATCGTTAAGATAGACAATTATGCAATTAAGCTTCAGATCCTGCAAGATGTGGTCCATGGCTCGCTGTTAAGTTGAAGGCGCATTGCACAACTCTTGAGGTAGTTGGGTAGGTTGGAATAGACCCTCACTGAAGATAAGCGCACGCTTCTCCTGGTCTTGTGGAGAAAGGTCCATCTGCCAGTATCCGCTAGCCAAGTCAATGGGGGAAAAGAACTTGACCCAAAGAGTTGAGCCAGAGCATCGTTTTATGTGGGATTGGGTATTTGTCCTTCTTGGTGAGTTATTCAGCTTTCAGTAGTCAATAGCTAACCCAATGCCACCATTCTTCTTTTTTATGAGCAATAGCGGAGATGACCAAGGGCTTTGAGAAGGCACCGGTAGACCAGCACCAAGTAACTTTTCAATCTCCATTCCCATCTGGAGCTCCTCAACTTTTGATTTCTGATAAGGCTTGGATTGATTAGGCTTGGTATCACCAACTTAAATGGTGTGGATCCAGCCATTCATATGACCATGGCCATTATTGGATTTGGAGAAAATGACACTATAAGTCTCCAGTAAAGAATGAACTTTTTATTAAGCTTAGCGGGAGTTAAATCATCGGAAATTTGAATGTTGGGATAAAACAAATCATTTGGTCAGTGAGTAGTCCCATACCTAGCATAGACCAAATAAATGGACTTGTTGGATGTCCTCAATTGAAATCAGCAGGGCTTTTCCAATCTCATGATGCTTCTTTACAATAATTTTCTTTTTAGTGAGATCATCCAGCAGAAGATTAATAGGTCGCTGGTATGCAGGGTCTAGGATATCTAGAAACACCCGAGGTTCTAAAGGCCTTATTCAATCAATGCTTGTTAAGTGTGGAAGGCAGTTGCGTGTAATTTACATTAATTTTGGTGTCTAACACTTTTTGATACCCGCTTTGACTACTACCTCCTCTGACGCATACAATGGAATGCCCTCTAAATCATCCACGGATTCAATCAGCTTTTTTGTGTTTCTGCCCAATGTGGTATAAGTAAGGGTGAAGGTGGATGAAGGGTACTCAACTACTCAAGTATATTCTTTCTTCTCAGGCTTATTATTATATAAAGACTAGGGGAACTTCGTAATTTAGAAGGGAGAGAAATCCCTGTTTCATATTGATGATTCTGACATACTCAATAATGTTTTGAGTACTGATGAGTAGGCCATATGCGTTATTGTTTAATGTCACAGTGGGGGCAGACAGTAATAATTCCCAAATTCGTATGGGTATAGAAGAGTAGGCTCCAATAGCTTATATGTTGTTGAGCCCCGCAGTTCCAAACTCTTGCAAATAGTACAGTTCAGGTGCCAACTTAATTTTGTTGACTAGCTTTTAAGAGACCACGTTAACTAGAGCACCCGTATTAAAGATGGCTAGAACGCACACCTTATTAATGACAAAAGCTACCTTAATTAATGTGCTACCAAAAGTAGACTAGAGGGCGAGAACCTACTTCAAACATAGAGTGGAGGCATACGTTGATCCATTGCAGGGTATTTATCTTTAATAGATTGGAGAGTATGAGCTTGTTTGGTAGGTCGGATCACTGTCCCAATAAGATGGTCAGCATCACTGGCAGTATCAATCACCTCTGAAAGCTTCAACAACTGTTGGAAATAGGTTATCATGGTATCATGGCTATATCAATTCTTTCTGGCCTCAACCTACCCAGTATATGCACTTCCATTGGAGCTCCCAAGACATAATAAACATCGTCTTCACTAACCCCTTCAGACTCGTCATCAGAGGTATTACCAATGCACCTCAACGAGTTACTAAGAGGGGGCTGAGAAACCAGCTTCATCTCCTTATAGGGGAGGGCTTTTTTGCGCTCATCTACCCTTTTCACTTTTGAAGGGAGCATCGTAGCTGCACCAACTTTTGGTGGAGGCGTTGGAAGTGTACTGGCTTTGACTATTGCCTTAGAAGTGACAGGTTGGGCTGCCCCTGACTTCAGGGTTTGAACTAGGGGCAGCCTGAGTTGAGGCTGAGGAGGATCGAGAAAGCAGCTTGGAGGGATGGATATTTTATCCACCTTAGTAGATCATTAAGAAAGAGGAGAACAAGGCAAAGTGATAACTGACTCTACTGGATGAGCTTTTAGAACTGAATCTGGAGGGGAGCACGGCCCCATAAATGCCATTATTTTCTGTCTATTCTCACATGGTGGAAAAGTATCTTGTCGCTGCAGCTCTGTAGAACCTGGGTTCTAGAGGGATACAGCCATAGAAGAGGCTAGAGGTCTCAGAGTTGATCCTCGTTTTAGAGCTCTTTGCAGAAGTTCAGGTTCATATAAGTCAGCCACTTCTAGCAGTGCCTTTTTGATATCCCGTAAGGCTTGGAAGGTGTGCTTTACTGCTGAGATATGCATTGCTAAAGAGGGATAAGATGCCAAGCTAGCCACGATAGCAGCAATAGCATCATTTAGAGGAAGCAGTTTGGCCAGCAACAGAGGTTGAGCTTAGCTATAGAAATGCTCAACAAAAGAGAAGATTAATCTTCCCTCTTGCAGTCTAAGGCACATAAAGGTTTGTTTTTGCCGCTGTAAACTCTGCTTAGAACTAAATTATTCAATCAGTGCTTGTTTAACCTCCTCTCAGGTAGCAAGTGTTGCCATATGATGAACCATGATCTCCTGAGCCAATGACTCAAGAAGAAAAGATTATTTTTGTGTTTCTGCTGGTCATTTTCTACTTACATCGCAAATTTATACAAAAAGAGGAAGAATCTAATACTGCCCTCGACCTGGGAAAATTTTTTTCCTTAAAGGGGGTTTGGGAATGGCGGGAGCCTCATGAGAGACATGGCAAACGCGCTGTTCCAGTGTTTTAAGCATAGATAGTGCGCTGGCTAGCTGCTGTGCTAAAGCACCTAGCGGGGGATTGGAAACCGTGGGGAGGTTGTGAGGGGTATTCACCCCAACACCCTCCATTTTAACAAAGCTTTGTGGTGTATACCCCCTTTAGTGAGCACCACTTGTTGGATTTTAGGCTTTAGAATATGCTCGCAAGTGCATTTTTCACCTAAATACCAACAATAATTTTCAGGAAAGTTGTTCTCTACTGAGGGTAATATCTAAGGATAATTGAATACTATAATAAAATATTACTACTTTAAATAAAAAATAAAGATAGTTTTATAACTTTTTAATTAGTAGTGGTGATAGTGGTAAGAAGCAAACCATCATAATAAGTCAAGGCTAGTATTTATACGTTGAGGCTCAAAAGTTGGATTGCTTAGTAACGTCCAAATTAGGGAATATTGGAATTTGACATATTTAATTGGTTGATAATCACCTCACTTTAATGCTAGGGCAGATGGGGAAATGACAGCTGGGAAAATGAACCAATGAGGCAGCGTTTATTATATTTGGACCAATCAGAAGACGGGAAAATATTTCATCTGCTGAACCCTCTCTGACCTAATAAAAGGGGTTGGTCTTCATGAGGTTGGCTGTACTAAAATAAAAGTGGCTTAGAGAGGAGCCTCCAATAACCTTTCAGAATTAGCCAACAATTTGGTACAATCCAAAAACCCAAACTTATTTTATTTGCCCGATTATTAACAGAAGTGTTACCTCAATTCAAAGATACTACCAGAATTGACCAGGGTCTTTTGACTGATCTTTTCATCATTCAGCTCTGAACCACTCTTTTTGATGCATCATACTTGTAATTGTCTGACAGTTACTGGAGTTGAGATGTTGGAGGTTAACTTAAGAAAATTTTTAATTACAAAAGAATTTGTTTATAATATTCAAAACTAAAGAACAATTTAACCCAACACCACATTGCTGGCAGGGTACTGAAGACCTATATTAGCTTTAGAGTAAATTTACTTGGGAATATCTATAATAAATGTTTGAAAATTCATACCCACTTGGGCACTATAACTGATAATTGATGTTACTTGGTGCCTCAATGTTTAAATTTTCCCTCAGGACTGGATACTCTAAATCTTCGCTTTATTCCTCATTTGAGGCCCTTATATGTGTTTTAGGGTAAAAAAATCTGTTTTTTTATTTCAACCCAAAGGTTGCTTTAGTTGTAAAAAAGTAGTCCATAACGCCCTCAGGTAGCTGACCCATTCACTCATAAATGGCTTATTTGCCATCTACAGCAAACTCATTCATGCAATAGCCTAAGTTTGATTGTAATTCATTGATTAGTCCACGTGCCTCATCACTGATTTTTATATAATAAAATTCCGCAGACTTAGTAATAAAAGAGGGTAAAGGGGGATTAATGTCTTTAGGTTGGGTCAAACTCAATCTGAGTAACAAAGGCCACCAAGCACTTGTCAAGGCTGTGACTAAGTCTTCAATCTTAACCAGGGTTAAAGACCACGGGTTAACACCCTTCTTTAACTGGAGGGGGTGTAAGGTTCTATAAAGGCTAATAAATGAAGCTAGAACCCTTACACATTTAACCAGGTACTGCAACTACCTAAGGCATTTCCATATTTTAGAGATGTTCTTAATATATACTCAGAAAAGGGGCCTTTGATATTATGGGTTGCTATCTATAACTTTTTGATGGGTATGGAAAGTCCATTTTTTGAAGAGCCTAGACTATTTGAACATGTCGTGGATCTTCCATTCTTCAGGTTGACCAACTTGATGATCCACCTTACCTACAACTTCTGTAAACTTGTAAAGGCCATGAGTTAATTAGCAATCTTCAACATGATACATCTATAGTATGATACACGGTATCATAATATATTTTTCAACTCCCAACTGTTTCCTGATTATCTGAAGTCTGTCTGAAAATTTCTTATAAGTATGTACGGATCACCTTAAGTTGTCCAAGCATAACGCAAAATATTAAAGGATTTCACATAAAACACGTTTGAACACCAGGATATAAAGATATCTAGCCAGTCATTGAAAAACTTAACTATTAGAACTGATAGCAGGCATTGAATATCTTGTGTAACTTTGGCTACTGAAGTACAATATGCACATTGACAAGAGTACAGCAGTAAAATTTTGTTTATCTGAGGTAAGCTGACCAGGAGATGGACATTGCTTTTAAGAAAATAAAACAATATATAATAAATTTTGACAAAATGCTCCTGTGAGTAAACGGCCCTGAAAAACAAACAAAACTAAATTTCAACTAGGTCGGAAACTTGTAGAATTCTAACCAACCATGGCAGAGGGGGAGGAGGGTTGGGGGAGCTTCCTTGATGGCTTAATCCTCCTTGAATAAAGTACAGCCCAAAGTTGAGGGCAAGGGCGTGAGGCAGCCCATGTATGAGTTCTTTATCACCTGAGGGAGAGTAATTGAAGAACAGGCGCGCGTGATTAGGATCAACAATATACACAGCAAGATCATGTTCAGCTTGCATGTGAGCACTAGGTTTAACAAAGATGGTAAAATTAGTACTTTTGGTTAAAGATTTTGGAATTTTTTGCCACTATTGCAACAATTTGGACAGATTCATTACTTTTAGTGAACCTTAAGAAAATCATGCTTACCTAAAGTGTTGAGACCAGCTGGGTCAATGGGGGAGATAGACCCTTTGTAAGAATGCTAACAGGCTTAGCTGCAGCTTTGTGAAGAAGATTAGTTGTATGTTGCTCTGATTCAACAGCGAGCTGGTTATCACTTCAGAATGGTTCAGTGTTTGTTTAGGGCGCTTAGAGATGTGGGGGAATTGGCCATCAATATTATAATTTAAAAACCATTTAAGTTGATTATTGGAATGTTAAATAATAATAACTCAATTTAAAAAATTTTAACAATAAGCCCCAGGAGTTCTGGTTATATTGTAAAGGCATTGGCAGTAGGTTGAGGTTAATCATGAGAATGAGAAAGTGCTTAGGTGAAAATGGTGGTCCAAGCTCCCCCTATTTAGCCAAGGATTAACTGTTAGCTGAGGCTGGTTAGAATAACGAAAGAAGGAATTTGGGGCTTTGGTCTAATGATTGAACAGGTGGTTGAGATTGGAAGCAATATATCAAGTAAATTCCTTCCAAGCAGCTTTAGCATCAAAGTCAGAGTTAGAAGCGATTAACTTTATGCCAATGTGATTCTGGAGTGGCCTAAAATAATAAAGATAAAAAATTTGGATTTATTGTCAATCCGTGCCAAGAAAAACCTGTTGGGCGCAGATGCAACGTGGGAAATCTGGGGTTTTTGGAAAATTTGGGCGATAAGGGGTGACAGTAACAGTATCAAGGGGAGCAGCAAGGCGCTTGTCAACACAAGGGACAAATGAAGTGAAGTATGGTGTTTGAGCCGTAGGCTGTGAGCCCTGGAAATAGCTCCCCCATACAACACCTGTGGTAGGGTATGTGATTAAATGTTGGTAAACTCACCACCACCATGGTATCAGTGGGTAGACGTGTAAAAGTTTTATGGATTATAGTATTTTTTTCACTTACTTGGCTTATACTGCTGTGGAAGCATCCTCTTCTAAGGGAAAACCAAACTTTTAATAGATCTTAAAATGGAGGAAGTTGATGAAGCCAGCTGGTATAAAAGTGGCAATTAGAAGGTCAATTTTTGCTCTACCCATATATGATATTATACTACTATAATTTACTCTGAGGGGTGGAAGCCGAGTCAGTAGGGCTTATGGCTACCAACCTGAAGGTTGCAAGTTCAATTCCCACCCTTCGCACATTAATTGGGGTGCCAGCTGAATGAAGCTATTGGCGGTTAGTAGGTCTAATAACACGAAAACCTTACCCATGACGTAACCAGAAAAATCCAAGTTCTGATCCTGAGATGAAAAACTTTCTTCAATGGAGTTGATCCTGCTCAGGTTTCATGTTGATGCTTTCTTTCTTTTGGTAATTTCTGTCCCCTGGCCAGATTTCCTAAAATTAATCAATAATATACTCTGAGTCAGAATTATATATTATATTGAGAGAGGTTGAAAGGATGAGGACAAATCAAGTAAATACGCACAAGGTGGAGCACTTAGTCCCTTGGATGGACATAATGGTGAGAAAATTATTTGAGTTAAAATTCTAGGATGAATTCATGTTCTCATAGGGCAAAAAACTCTTGGGGTGGTGCACTGTTACACCATATTTAATCAGGAGGTGGAACCTGTGACATTAGTGGTGAGTGGTGTTTTGGTGGTTTGACTTGTATTAATTTAACGTTTAAATCAAATCTATCTATAAGTATAATTAAGCGGAAAGAAAAGTTTTCTAAAGAAGTATAAATTTAACTGAAAAGTATACTTTTTATCAATAAAAAATTAATATTTTTATAATTATTTTTGAAAGCATTCATTCCAGATATTGTGTCATTACACAAAAGAATCTTTTCTAATATTCAAGGGTCCTTCTCCTTATTTCTGGATGTTACCAATTTGTTTGTGGTCAATGGGATTCACCCACATTTATAGGAGCCATGATATCTTTATCAATACTGTTATAGTCATAGGATTTATTGATCAGTGGGGTTCTCTTTTTGAGGTTCAGCTCTTACTCACCTTAATTTGTATAAATCTAACTCAAAAATTGGCTATCCCAACAATGGCCTCTACAAGATTTTTCCAGAAGACATTTAGTTCCAAAGCAACCTTTTTATAAACCCATATACTTTGGTTCTCATATTGATGAAGCATGATTTATTCTGGCTTTGCTGGTAGATCAGTTGAAGGGGGTAAAGACCAATTAAGTCAAACTTAAGTATACTTTATCCAGCGTGTTGATGGCGAAGGGCTATATAACTTAATATATAAATGGGATATTTCTATCAGAAATATGACTACTTAGTGTTCTTTCTATAATTTTGACAAGAGATTTCAGTAGAGGGCGTTAAATATGATACTTTTGTCTTCCAGTCTCCTCAAGCAAAGTTTATAGTTTAAGGTTGGTATATTCAGTAAAGCGGGTGTAGATTACAATATTGATAAAAATTATAATAATCTTTGGATGGTGAGGTCTTGATGATCAATGAGCTAATCCTGCTCTTTATAAGGGTAATTAGATAGATTTATTTATCTTGAAAGGCAGAATTGATTATAAGCAAAATATCAAATTTAGCATATTGTTTGCCCCCTCCATTGTTCCATTAGTGGCAGAATAGTAAGGGTTTTTGAAATCTTGCTAAGTCTCATCATAGACTTAGGTTCTGTTTTTACTTGAAATATAAAATTCTTTCCATTATCAAACATAAAACTTTTTAGCTACCATGATGGCTGAAGACCAGCTTAAGTAAAGAGGAGGCGGAAGCCTTTGAGGTATTTTTATCCATTGAAGTGGTTTTTGCCCATTTTATAAGTGTTTCATGGCATGGATGATGCAGCCGTGGCATTTTATACCAGTTGATAAAGCCTAATCTTAATACTAAAAACATTAACAAATGTGAGGTGGTCCTTAATGTAAGGTCTTCTTCCACAGCTATCAATCTGGACAGGACCTTGCAACGCTTTAGAAATAAGATGGCACCAACCCTAAGGCTATGTCTCTTGCCAAGTGCTAACACATTGTCCATTTTTTATGCTTAACTGGGGGTTAATTCGCTTTTAGCGGTTCTTACCTATACAAAGTAAGATGCTAAAAGTGGTTCTGAAGAAATAGAGGTGTAATGAAGTCCTTTGAGAGCGACTCTTCTCTTGATACCCAATGTAACAAGTGTTGCTGGATGTAATTGAAGTTTCCCCAATGTTGATATCTTCTTGGACGCTCTCTTGTATTCTAGCATAATTTTAGTACATTGGCCTACTGAACAAGACACAACGGAATCATTAATTAACTTCTACCTTATTTTTTTACAACCAAGGTATCTTATTTATAAGTGACTCTTTGAGCAGGTACCAGTCTTGTTACTGTATCATTGTTCAATTTGATGAAAGATTTATTTGTGATTTATTCACTTAAATCAAAAAATAAATGAAAAAGGATAAACTTGAAACTCTATCATATTGGAATTCTCAAAAGTAAAAAGGAGTTATTTCTATAATTCAAAAAATAAGACAAAAAGATCAAGTTAGAGAGAATTGGTTATAGTGATATTGTAATTTAATAAAAACTTCTAGTGAGGCACTTTTTAACTTCCAATTTAGTCACGGCATCCATTTTAGTTAGTTTGTCTATAAATGAGCCTCATCTCACTGTGAACATCCCAGAACCAGAAAGTATGGTACTTTTTTTATAATGCCCGCTTCTTGGTCAGGGTTAAGGACAAATTTTTTAGTAAATGACATATTTCCTTTTTGGATCTTGTGGCTTGGGGTTCAGAGGTGGGGTTCAGGTGGCGATGTCTTAGGCTTCTAGATTCAGGTTCATGACAATATAAAGAATTGTTTATTCTCTTTGCTTGGTATTAACTGCATCAACTGTTTGGCTGAGGAGACTAGTATCAGATGGGACATTGGCAATCCTTATATTGCCATAGATATAGCTGAAATTCCTTCATCATTGAGAGTTTGCAAATTATTTCGCACCCTAAAGGTCCAAAAGGTCTTTAATTTAGCTGATTTTAGTGTCATGAGGTTCAATCTTTTTGTGCAGCATATGTCAGAATTATTCAATTGACTTTATCCTTACCAAAAGGAAATTTATTGGGTCGCCATGGGCTTTTTGAAGGGGTTTATGATCTCTTCCACGACTCAATCCTGGTTACATAAATTTGACGTTGTTAGTAGCTTGGAGGTTCCTTCGTGTGATCAACAAATTAACTCTGACATAGTTGTGGTCTCATTCACAACACTTCAACTTTAAAAATGAGACTGATGGAAAGACCTAAGGTTTCTATTCCTATACTCTGTTAAAAACTAAGTTGGTGACATTTTCTCCAATGGATTATTCATTTTTCTCTAATCAAAGATAGTTCCAGGGCTGTCCAAAAAATTTAATATCTCAGTTTGGCTTCCTTGTATATAATAGAATAAAATCTTGTTTTCTTTGGTTAATTCTGGAATCTTGATTTATCTCTAATTCTCTTCTTGGCCCTTGGTAATAGTTAGACTAAATAAAATTTGCTGCTTTAAGTTGGCTATTGACCAATTTGTTTGCCAATATTGTTGATAACTATTGGGGTAAGTTCTTGCGTTCTACGTTGATAAATGGAGATAGCAAGGTGGATAAAGCCACTTCTTTTCTATAAGGCCTCAAATGGAAATATGCTTGTCACCCAATGATGTAAATGTCAGTAAGCTAGTAACGCGGATATCAATATTTAGTTCTACTTCAATTCTTAATTCCATGACTATCTTTTTTATTATTCCTTTTATGGTTCCTATCACACATTCAACACCACCATTTAATTATTATTTATTCAAGGCAAGCTTACCAGGGAAGGTACATTACCAAAATAGAGAAAGAAAGTATTGACATGAATACTAAGCAGGGTCAACTCTGTCATAGAAAGTTTTTTTTCACCTCTGGATTGGGACTCAGATTTTTCTAGTTACGTCATGGGTAAGTTTTTCGTGTTATGATACCTACTAACTGCCAATAGCTTCCTTTGGCTGGCACCCCAATCGATGTGCGAAGGGGGAATTGAACCCACAACCTTCAGGTTGGTAGCCATACGCCCTACCGACTCGCCTTCCACCCCCCAACACCACCATTTAATGAAGATATATAAGTAGTGTTAAATTGTTGCCGTACTCCTACCTGATCCATTAAATTTTGTATTACTTCTGAGATAAAGTTCTTACTGTTGTTCACTAGTACAACTTGAGGGCATTATATTTGGTTATAACTCAAAACAAAATGCTATGGAGGTCTATCCTGAAGTGTAGCTATTGACTGCAGCTTTTTAAGTTCATTTTGTAATTATTTGATTGCTGCAATTATGATTTTCTGGTTTCACTTGGGGCGGTAGGCAGCAGTCCTATCACGCCAATGGATACAAAGTGAAAAAAGGCTGTTGTTAGAATCAGCTGATACTAAAATTGTTTCTCAGGGGGTCTGAAACTTGCACAAAAGGCACATAGATCTTAGGCTTAATGTATATTTTTCTGACATAGGCTGACAATATAACAGGTCTTTGAGGTAAGCCAATATCCTTATGGGACTTTCATGCCCAATATGCTTGTGGGGTTTCATTAAAAGTTCAATTTGATTGCTGTCCAGTTGTAGAGGTCCCAATTTTTTTAATATTTCTTTAAATGTTCCATTAAATATGCTAAATATCATTGGAGAATCTTCTCAAAACAGTCATCACTTCATCATTAACATCCTGCCAATATTCTTCTTGACTTCATATCAAGTCATACTGTCAATCACTTTCATTAGCTTAAAGGTGGAAAAAAGGTGTTAAAGATAGACTTTAAGCGTTAAAGTGTTTGTTTCCTGCCCTTTGGATGATATCAAAGTCATATATTGGTGCTTTAAAGTGCCCATATGTCAAGTCTTCTGTCAGGAACACAAATATTGCGTAGCATGAATAGTGACGCATGATCATTCACCACTTTAAATGCACTCCATAATAATAGGTTAATAATTCTTCACTACACTAATAACTTCCATGCACTCTTCTAGTCACTGTGTAATTCCGCTCCATTCTTGAGAAGACCCTAAAAGTTTATATATTGATGTTCCATCCCTATTTTTATCTTATAGGGAATATAGCTCTGAGCCCAATATTGCTGGAGTCCAATACAGGTAAAATGTCTTGTTAAAGTCAAATTAAGTCAAAATTGGCTTTTAAAAATCTTGCTTTTAGTTAGTATAAGACTATTTCGTTTATAAAGACCCCACTTAAATTTAGTTTCCTTCATCATCAGGTATGTTAATTGCGCAGCTAAGTCTGCGAAATGTGAGATAAACCGCCAAAACTATGTCACCATTCCAAGAAAGCGTTGGATGTTGCGCATATTTTGGAGTTTGTCTATAGCCACCATTGCGCGGATCTTTTCTTCCTATGGCATAATTCCCTGTGGATGATCTAAAATCTCAGGAGCTCCAACTGCATCTTTAAAAAGATACACTTGCTGCGCTTCAGTTTAGGCTGATTTTAGGGTCAGGTAGAATATCTCAGAATTGCTAGAAATGGTCTATATTTTATGACTGAAAATATTATCACCACATGAATTAGTAGGCTTTATACCTTTTTTCCAAAGATTCAATCCATTTTTCATTTAGAAGTTTCAGGGACGTTGCAGAGCCCTTTTAGAATATTCTTTGGTTTAATCAAAACCTCACTTATAACCAGGTTTCACTTTTCTTGTCTTTAGGCGACAGCAAATCTGCCAGTAGTCGCGCCATGTCCATGGCAGAGAAGTACTTTGATACTCCTAAATCAACATAGCATCATCTAATATAGGAAGCAGGTATAAATCCTTCTTTAGAACTTTGTTTAACTAGCTATATTCCATATTTACCCGTTGTGCTCCATCTTTCTAGCGTATTAACAACAGCGGTAAAGCCCATGGCTATTTAGTGGTCTGATCAGCCCAGCTTTAGTGAGCTTATTAATTCCTTTATAAAATTTTACTATAGTTTTTGATAAGTTGTACAACTTAGAAAAATAGGGGACAGCTGAGCCAGTACTTTTCTATGAACCTAACCCTTACAAAGCCTATAGTAATTTGGTACTGTGCTAGAGATATCCTTAAACTTATTCAGCAGCTCATCCAACTTCTTATTCTCCTTCTCCATTACTACACCAAGTCTGATTATTTGGAAACCTCCAAAATATGTATTGAATCAATTGCGTTGGAGTTGAAGCCTTGCTCGAGTAAAAAACATTTTCTTTCACTATTTAGATTGGCTAGTTGATGATATTCCTTAATATAATAGTCAGCTACCTAATGAAGCTTGTATCAAAGAAATACAGGTGAATCTTTTATAAATTGCTCTCTGATCCCTTTGCAGATTTATCTTTCAACTAATGTATTTTTGGGTATCTTTACGCTGCCTGAAAGTACCATCATATGCTGTTCCCCAGGTCATATGCCATGGTCTCGCTTGCACTCAAAGGTAGTCCTTCTTAACGCACACTGTAGCAAATGGTTGTTGACACTTTTCTCCTTATGAGTGTAGTGGATAAAAAAGATTAATAATTCCATTTCTACAAAATATGTCCTCTACTTGCGTGGCTTAATTGTCTTTTCCCTAAACACCAGAAACAATTGTTAACTAAATATACTCAGGGTGCTGGTAGTAAATTGATCTTTGCGTATAACACAGGTAGAAACTGGGTACCAATTAGGAAGTCACAGTATTTGTTGTCCAAAACCATTTCTGGAGCCTTCTAAGACATTATCTAATATGTAACAATTATGCAAAGTATTCTCCCATGGCGCACGTGATGTCAGGTCCAGCTGTTCTGTATTTGACGTTATAGTCAATGTCCAACATAAACTTCAGGTTTTCATCTACTTGGAGTACATCATGATGACAGAGCTCCTGTATCAAGAATGACAAAGATGAAAAATCTATGGATAACAACTCTTATTTTTTGTTATATTATTCTAAAATGAATCTTTAAATTAAAAACTACAGTGGCGGATTCCACAAACTGCTTCTGGATTTTTATTTTGGAGTTAAAAATTTGGCAATTTTTGGGGATTCTAACTGCGATGACCCAAATTACTCAAGATTGAGATATGATATCTCGGTCTAATGAGATTGTAAAATCCCCGTTGGAGATATCCAATTCTTGGATAGACTAACGATCAACCCTTCAGAGTTATCAGCCTCCTATGAAGGATGATGCTGAGCTATCTAATGGGGCAAATATCACACAAGAAGGTCGATCTCATCTATTAAGAACCTTATCAGATCTGGCCATCACAAGTATGGCGATAATAATCAGCAATATTGGTCTTATAATAAGAAAGATCTTACTTCAGGTGCAGCCTGAAAATCTTCACAAAGAACTACTAAATATACCCATATAAATACCCCTCATTTATAACTAATAAAGCTCCTCTATTATTGTCTTGCGTAGCCTAATTTTGGTCTTTTTTCATACAGGATTCTATAATTCCAATTGAAATCAACTATAGCAATGGAACTAATAACTTCATTGTAATTGTGTTGATCTTCTCTAGAGCCACGGAATTAATAATTTCATAGCTTTTGTAGCACCTACTTGTCATAATTTTTCACGTAATTCCAATACTGGTGCTCCCTGCCAGGTCTGCTTCCAAGGCTACCTGGTGAAAACATACTTTCCTTACAATAAATTTGTTTACTGAAGGAAGCCCCTCTTCTGAGGAATCAATGAGTATCACCTGTTGGGTAAACTCCAACAGGCAGGAGAAGCCTTCCTCTAATATCCATAATATGCAATTTTGAGCTTCTATGGACTTGGCCATTGAGAGCCCTGACCAAAATAATTATCAAATTCAAGCTGCAGACGTAGAAGAAATGGTTAAAGGCTTGATAAGGGGGCTATCCAGCCTGGTGCCCATCCTAATCCAGACTGAGCATATAAAGTTGCAGAGAATATTATAAAATTATACAACAGAGTGGTGTTACAGCATACTGAAGTTGGTTTGGCAAGACCGAGCAGTACCTCCAGCATTACTACATCCCGCTATTCATCATGTACTCCAGATTTTTGGGGTTGCATCATCTTAAAATCCAACGTCAGTTGACCCTGGCACAACAATTTCATTCTCAGTTATCCTCATTCTATGAGATGGCTTCTAACTTCGGTCAGGATAATTGGGAAGCCATACTCAATAATAGAATGGAAATCAATGATCTACATAACTATTTGGTGAGAATTGATAATAAAGTTGTGGGGTATATCAGCCTAGAAGTATCTCAATAGGTTAGTGATGTCACTAATCCTATTCACCACTGAATCACTGCCCTTGAGAATGGGATTATGAGACAAATGGGAAAATTGTGGTCCCAACATGAGGAGCACTTTGTTGAGCTCGATGGGCTACTTTGACAACTTGTTCAAATTGTTGATACTATCAAATAAGGTGGACCCTTCCCTGTTGGTCCTCCTGGACCTCTGGGACCACCTATTTTACTTTGGTAACCCCAGGACCTCCTGGTGAATGAGGTCCTCAAGGCCCTGTGGGTCAACAAGGCCACTGGTCCTGCAGGTTGAGATGAGTCACAAGGACCCCCTGGACCTCCTGGTCTCACTGGCTCCTTGCTTCCAATGAATGATTCTGAACCTTTAGCTTACTAGTATCAATAGTACATACGTATTAAACCTAAATCTGAGCCATAGCTCAAGGGTGTTTCTTATCCTTAGAAGGTCTTCTGACTGACCCAGATTACTATTTAATCAAATTATTAGAGGGCTTGGATAATGCTCACTGTCTATGCGATGCTAACCAAGCTACACAAAAGAACTTAGTTTGCAATGTTAAACAAACTCCATTGAACGGTTAACTGCTAATGTGGAGTACTTGAGAACAATAGAAAGAGATGATCACTGAGAATTCTAGCTTAAATCAGATGCCCGCAAATGATAATCTTATTCAATGGGATCAAAATTTACAGGAGGATCTCAATCATTTAAGGTAACAAGTTGACCGAATTCCCATTCAAGCTCATATCCCAGAGTCCAAACCCTCCAAAGCTGATCCAGTTATGGTATCAGGGGTACATGTTTTGAGTAATGAACCCACTACCTTTAAACTTACCTTTAAGGATAATTTTGAGCCGGATGAAGGTAGTCTCCATTCATTTCTCTTTGTCTATGAGTGTGCAATGGATGGGGTGATGGATCAATGGAAAGTACGGCTTATTACCTCTTGTCTAAGCCAGTTTGCTCAAGAAATCATGGTTCTTCACCTTAAGGTTTGCAATACATAACCTAAGTAAAGACCGCCTTTATTAAGGAATTCGGAAGTAATCAAATCCTATCTAAACAAAAGAAAGTCTTTATTAGCATCCAAATCATGCGAGGAGAGTCAACCCAAGAATTCACTAAGTGATTCTATTATGTAGCCCAGACTCTTGCTACTTGCGATCATATTACTGTAGATGATGCTATTTCAGCTGTAATGAGTGTGTTTACTTTTCGCACTCAGTTACAACTGCATTTAAAAATCACTTAAAAAAGAAATCTCAGATCTATTCTTGACATCAAGGAAGTGCTCGTGGAAATTCCTAATGGTATGGTACACTTGACCTCCGCTAATAATCCTTATTCTTATATCCATGCGATGCCGCCTAGACCCAAACCTAAACCAAAGAAGGAGCCACGCAACTATTGTGGTCTCGTGGGTCATACGGGATCTCAATGTTGGAAAAAAACAAATGGAAGAGTCAAAAAAGAGGAGTCAGCATAGGGCATGAGGTTCCTTGTGCTGACCTAACTCCTGTGCCTCAATTGAAACTTTCTAATACTCCTGTCAGATTCTAGTTTTTGACTTGAAAATAAACCTTTGACAACCATCATTGGGATGATTATCCTCCCAATGCTCGATATAATACCTTAACTCTCACCTCAAAGCCTATTACAATTACACAATCTGGGCCAAATATATCAACTTACATTCAATAAGCAATTTATCAATAAGATAGGGCTGAATACACTTACATATTATGACCAATTATTTAAGCATTAATTCTCAGCAATTCATCCAAAATATCAGGAACATAATCAACAAACTAGTATACAAAATTGTTCAGGACCAACCCAAAGTTCCCATCTAAAAGTCCCGTAGACCATCAGACGAACTAAAAATGTAATCAATTTTCTGCCCTAGGGCGAAATTTGTATGTTGATCCACATAATCGGCATGATGGCACTTGCACATGGACTGCCTGAAAGGGAGTACCTAGTGCTATTGAGAGAGAGGCCTGCTGATGTCCCAATTAGGGGTACATCATCTACTTTGTTCAATGCAAAAATTTCACAGAAGGTGTATTTCATCAGCAGTATAACTAAACTCAAATTCAAGAAGATCTTAGGACATTTTTGCATGCTTTTATCGCAATTTTAGTACCTGAAATCCTTTTCAATCTTGAGAGTATATTGCCACCAATAAACCTAAGAAATGGTCTCAGTCATATCAGTTCCAGTGCCAAACTGAGGTGGTAAAATATCTGTTGAAATTTTATGCTTGAATGTGGCCAGGAGATGCCCTAAAGGTATAAATACTGGCGCCTGGCCTAATGACTGATTATCTATAAATAGCCTATAATAAAAGTTATATTTATTTCATCCTTTTCCTGGTGTTTAACTGAATCCTAACCTTGAAGAAGTGTCAACAAGATGAAAACGCCAATTCCACAGCTTGTATTAAAACCTGCCTCAGAAGGAGTTCCCAATTACGTTAGGAAAATTAAGCCTAAATTCGAACAGAAGAGTTGGGACTATTTTAATCTGCCTAGTGTGTTTCCAAATGGTTTGAATACCGTAGCCACTTACAATATTGAGGATTAATCTATAGAACTTCATCCCAATTAAGCATGCAGGATACAAATTTTTAAGTGAGCGATTCTCAGTTTTTCACAACTGGTGCTCACTCAAAACCGGTGAAACTCTCTGAAATGGATTCCAGTAATCAATTCCTGGAAGACTCAGCCAGACAAAAGAGTGACATCGAGTTGGACACTAGTGACAAGGCCATCTCAGATCATTTTCCCAGTCACCAAGGCTCTGACGCTAGTAACTTCTACACCTGAAATCTTGTCTAATTGGGGGGATCTCATGTAGCAAAGTCAGTCATCCTGAATAGGGATGAGGATGATGCCTTGAACTTCAAGGAATTTTATAAAAATTTGGTCAGTTGTTTCGAGATTTCAGGCCAGAAACACTGAAATTACTCAGGAATTTTAAGAACTTAAAATGAAATTATCAACTTCAAATTCCAAGTAGTTAGTATGGGCAAAGACATTAAAAGCATAACATCCATTCAAGATTTATTCGAAGAAAAGCATGACAACCTCAAAAAAAGTGGCTAATGCTCACCCTGCTTTGCAAAAAGAAAAATAGAAAAAAGCTCTGTCCATTTGGCCAAAAAACAGTTTAGAAAAACTAAGGGCCGAAAATAAGGGTCAGAATCCAGTAGTTCAGAGCAATATTACAAAACTGAATAATCAGAAATCGACACCAATGCAGAAACTGATATTTTAAACATCCATTCTATGTATAGAGTATGGGAGGCAATCCTGACTCCAGATACTTCCCAACGAGAAAGAGGGCTGATTATGGGCGATAATACACCCAGATGTTCAAGAAGAAGTACAAACCCTATGCCAAAAACAGGGCGAGATAACTTCAAACCATTGAAGTTACTAAAATTTTATAAGGATGGAAACGTTCATTCTTTCCTCAAGTTATTTGAAAAGGCAATGAGGGGAGCATCAGACCATGCAAAAGGATCAGCATTGATTAACTCACTTGACACCCATAGCTGTGACCTCGTTAAGCCCTATTTAGGTGACAATTTGTCCTATATGGATGCCAAAATTGCAGTGACAAAAGAGTTTGTTGGGCCTGAGAAATTAGAAACCAAATAGAGAGCTCCTTAATATCGAATTCAAGCAGAATGAGATTACTAAGGACTTTGCGGAAAGATTTTTCCATGAGGTACAAGTTCTGCGTGGGTGCAATGCCATAAATAAGTTTGATGCCAAGATTGTAATGGAGCATGTGATTATGCCCTTCCATGAACTGCACAATGTCATGTTACCTGCATTTAATGGAAGCTTGAAAATTCAAGAGCTTACTAATTACTTGAGAAGCTGTTCCCATAATTTCAATACCCCTAATCGGGCAAAAGATCAGCAAGAATCCCAATATTTGGCCCCAAAAACAACACTATGTCTGACCAGGGAAAAAATTTTAATTAAGAATTAGAAATTCGAGCAAAAGCAGCAAAAAGTGCCAATTACATGCCACTACTATGGTCAAAAATGACACTTTGCTAGCAAATGCTACAGATTGTCCAACAAAAGCCTGGGGCCAACTTTGCTCTAGAAATCAACAGTAATAATGAGGCGAGAAAAGAGCTGGTGGAGTAGAGGCAGAATGCTCTAAACCACCGATGTTCAAACCATTCCGCCTACCTGGTGAGTTCTAAAGGCTGAAGGTGTTGCTTAAAATACCCTCAACCATATCGTGGCTAATGATGTCATGATGGTCACTACTTGGGACACAGCAAAAGAAACTAAACCTGTGAAATTCACCAAAGAAGCCCAAGCAGAGTTATCAAAACCTCACGCAAAGCAAATTATTGATCAGTGTTTGGACATAAAACCCAAATGTTCAATTGACTTACCTAAGCTTAACAACGTTAAAGTAGATATTCCCATGAAGACCTTAGCAGATAACTTCTCAGATTTTTGTTCAAACCTGCAATCAAACCTGGAATCAGGCAGCAGTAACAGCATTCATACAATAAATCCTCTGAAGACTACTCTGAATATACTTATGTGGACATAACAGTGAACAAGGTGCGAGTTTGTGCCATTGTTGATAGTGGAGCTCCTATCAATATAGTTAGCACAAAGCTGTTTAAAAACTGAAAATTGTGCCCGATGTTGCTCACTGGCAGGAATATGGAACAGCTGAAGCGCATACAACTAACTCGCTGGGCGCCTACAGTACCCTACCTCTCAGATTCTGATCTATCGTAGTAACAGCACCTGGTATTGTATTGCTGAATTTGAACTATGATATCCTAATTGGGACTGATTTCCTAAGAAGATATGGAATTGTTACCAATCATAAGGACAATACTCTCACCATTCTTGGACAGACCATTCCACTTTACTATAACCGGGATAAGGCATTTGAGAAAAAGAAACCCAGCCTATTCATAAATCTGGCCTACAAATATGGAGTCATCCCAATTGAGTATTTCAAAGTACGGTCAAATATAATACCACTATCCACACAGATTGATGAGTCAAATGGTTTTCCACTTTGATCAAATCAGACCATCACTATACCATCCAGAGAACAAGTAATCGTCCTGAGGGGACTAACAATTAATATCCTGGAAGGACTTTATGGTGAAGTATATTAACTATGGTCTAGATCTTGATTTTAACTAAACATTGCCCTGGTATTATCATTCCTGGCCATGGAAAATACATATCTTATGTGAAAACATGCAAAATCAGCCCATCTCCATCAAGCAACATCAAACAATTGCATTTCTACATCTGATCCCTACCTCGGAAATTCACTCATTCCACAAGTTTAAAACTTTTGTCAAATTAGGGCTCTACAATAAGGACCTACTCAGCTTAAATAATGTTGTCCCTATGGCCAATTTAAGAAACCTGACAACTCCAAGAAAGGCAAACTCAGGATTTATTCTCTATTTATTAGGAAATATATGCAAAAGATGTTTTTGACTTGGGATGTGCTAAGGGTGTCACCCACAAAATAATACAAAAGATCATAAACCTATTTTGATTATGCCTGAATAGACGCTCAAAATCATCAAAAAAGCTGTATCCAAGGAGATTAAGAAACTCCTCGATCATGGCATGTTAGTACCTTCAAAAAGTCCATGAGCTCACCAATTTTAATAATAAAGAAAAAGGATGGAAGCAACAGAGTAGCCATTGATTATTGGAAGTTAAACAACATATCAAATAAGGGCTCATACCCTCTGCCATGAATTGATGATTCCTTGGATAGGCTAGGGGGAGCAAAGTTCTTCTCACCAATGGACCTTATCAGCGGGTATTGGCAAATAGATCTTCCCAAAGAAGAGCGCGAAAAATGCGCAATTATAACCCAAGAGGGCCTATTCCAACCGATGAAAATGCTTTAAGGGCTCTTCAATGCCCCATCTACATTCCAAGGGGCAATGGACGCAATCCTGGGAGATTTGAAGTTGTTATATGTACTAGTGTACCTTGATGATATCAACGTTTTCAGCCGTACTTTTGATGACCACCTGGAACACTTAGAGGAGGTTTTCATAAGGCTAGATGCTGAAAACTTAAAATCAAGCCCAGAAAATGTAAGTTTTTCAAAGACCAACTGGAATACCTCGGATTTATGTTTGATAAAGTGGGTCTTCTGCCCCAACCCTCTAAGTTGGATGCCATCTCCAAAATGAAATGACCCAAATCCAAGCGCGATATTCAAGTATTCCTAGGTATGATCAGGTACTATCGCCGATTTATTGTCAATTTTGCACAACTTGGAGAGCCACTTTTCTATCTTCTTATAGATAAGGTCCCATTTGATTGGACTCCAGCTTGTCAGTATGCATTTGACCAACTCCAATCAGCCCTATAAAGCGCCTGTTCTCTGATACCCAGAATTTAAATGCAAATTTATCATCCAAACTGAAGCATCCCAAACAGCAGTGGGGACTGTGTTATCCCAAGTTGGAGAAGACAGTGAAGAACATCCAGTTGACTTCGCTAGTTGGACTTTAAACATTCATAAAAGGAACTCCATGGTGTCAGAATGAGAATTCTTAGCTGTCACAAATGCCTTGCAAGCAATTTTGGGTCTATCTTCCTGCACTCATTTCAAAGTTGTTACCAATCATGCCTCTCTAAGATGGTTAAACAACCTCTACTGAAACTGAGGGCCTATTAGCCCTCTGGGCAACAAAACTTCAAGCCTATGACTACATAATTGAGCATCAATCTGGGGCAAAACACCAAAATACTGACTGTCTATTCTGACTACACACCATTGCAACACTTAGTCAGGCCACCAAGGAGTTGTTTATGAAAATAATTAGTGGAGAGTATCAAGATGTGCCTGAACTTGTCCAAAAAATATTATCAGATCTACAAATAAATATAACTATCGAGAATGGGACGCTTCACAAGATTGTCTAAGACAAAAAGTATATTTTCCCAAGACCATCAGACTGAACAGACCAAATAATGGCAGCGCATAAGACCATAGGGCATTGCAGATTAATGAAAATGAAAGAGCATCTGAAGCAATTCTACTACTGGGAGTCAATGCATTTTGACATCCAAGAAATTCTAGAATGCTGTGCAGAGTGCCAAGGTGAAAAACCGTTACAAAAAAGTACATCTTATCAGCTATTTGGCCCAACTTTGCCTGGCACACTATATCTATTAATGTTGTTGGCCCACTTTCAACAAGCAATATAAAGGCCAAGTACATAATTGTAGCCACCAACCACTTGACCAAATGGGTTGAGGTTAAGTACATAATCGTAGCCATCAACCACTTGAACAAAGGGTTGAGGCCAAGGCCATTCGGGAAGCTGTAGCAGCAACTACCACTAAATTTGTCCTTGAAAAGATCATCCACAAACATGGATGTCCCCATGTTATTTAGACCAATACCAAAACCATATTTACTACCAATGTCCTTGCCAAGCTTAACCAACTAATGGGAGTTCGAGGTGTGCTTTCTGCTCCCTACCACCCCAAAACTAATGGGACTGTTGAGTACACAAATGGGAAGTTGGTGAACATTATCCAGAAATTAACATCGGCCAAACCATCTGAATTGAGTACTTATCTAAGTTTGGCATTCTTCGCCTACAATATCTCCTACCATTCATCAACTAGGATGTCTCCATTTCAAGTATTATATGGTAGACATTTAGCCCAACGCTGCTATATTTGGCCCTAGAGGATCCTGGTTAAAACACTTATCCTCAGTACGTTGAGAAGCTTGTGGATGCTTTAATCAAACTACAAGCTCAAGCCTTTGACAACAGTTTTGCCAAGAAAAAGTCCCAACATCAAAAAGACTTAAAAATTGCTACACACTGGCTGAAATCAAAGTTAACGACAAAGTTCTATTTTGCAACACCCAAGGATTAGGCCAATTGCTAAAGTTAGATTGCATCTGGGTTGGGCATTTGAAGTGATTGATAAAACGTCTTAGTTCATATACACAATCAAGGATATTAGGGCAGGCCATATATACAACTGAGTCCATGAAAAATAACTAATAAGGTTTAATAAGTGGGCTGATTAAGAAAAGAAAAAGTTGAAAAAAAACAAAACAAAACAAAATTAAACCAGAAAAATATCTATATAAGAGTTTTATTCTAATTAATACTTTAATTTGCACTTGAGGTTGAGAAGATCCAACTTCAGACATCACGGGCATTTGGGCCGAAATTAACAATAGGAGGATCAAACTTTAGACTCATTGGGCGTTTGGGCCAAAGTTACCAAATAGAAGACCCAACTCCATGCTCATCAGGTGTTTGGGCCAACAATAACAAATCAACAAAAGCTAATTGGGAATCTTAGGGCTTATGCACGAGTCAAGTGGGGACAAATATCAGATTCTAGTAGTTTACTCAAAAATAAACTTTTGACAACCATCAGATCAGGCCAATTATCCGCCCAATACTTAAGCTAATACCTTAACTTTGACCTCAAATCCTATTGCAATTACACAATCTGGGCAAATAACCCTCAACTTACATTCAATCAAGCAATTTACCGTTAAGCTCAGGCTAAATAAACTTACATATTATGCCAATTACTTAAGCATTAATTCTCAGCAATTCGTCCAAAATATCAGGAACATAATCAACAAACTAGTATACAAAATTGTTCAGGACCAACCCAAAGTTAACATCTAAAAGTCCCGTGGATCATCAGACGAACTAAAAATGTAATCAATTTTCTGCCCTAGGGCGAAATTTGTATGTTGATCCACATAATTGGCATGATGGCACTTGCACATGGACTGCCTGAAAGGGAGTACCTAGTGCTATTGAGAGAGAGGCCTGCTGATGTCTTAATTAGGGGTACATCATCTACTTTGTTCAATGAAAAAATTTCACAGAAGGTGTATTTCATCAGCAGTATAACTAAACTCAAATTCAAGAAGATCTTAGGACATTTTTGCATGCTTTTATCGCAATTTTAGTACCTGAAATCCTTTTCAATCTTGATAGTATATTGCCACCAATAAACCTAAGAAATGGTCTCAGTCATATCAGTTCCAGTGCCAAACTGAGGTGGTAAAATATCTGTTGAAATTTTATGCTTGAATGTGGCCAGGAGATGCCCTAAAGGTATAAATACTGGCGCCTGGCCTAATGACTGATTATCTATAAATAGCCTATAATAAAAGCTATATTTATTTCATCCTTTTCCTGGTGTTTAACTGAATCCTAATCTTGAAGAAGTGTCAACAAGATGAAAACGCCAATTCCAAAGCTTGTATTAAAACCTGCCTCAGAAGGAGTTCCCAATTACGTTAGGAAAATTAAGCCCAAATTTTAACAGAAGAGTTGGGACTATTTTAATCTGCCTAGTGTGTTTCCAAATGGTTAAAATCCATAAGCCATTGGCAATATCGAGGATTAATCTATGGAACTTAGTCCCAATTAAGCATGCAGGATACCAATATTCAAGCGAGCAATTCTCAGATTTTAACAACTCCTAAAGACTGTTATGTGATATCCGCTCCTGGTGAACTTAATATCCTTGATGAATGATCTAACAAAGATTCTATTTCTTTTCTACGCTTCTGTTTAATCTAAATCCTTTCACCCATTTAGTCTCTCGGTATTTTCAATTCCACAATTTGGCACTGAAGTGTGACCTGGGTGGAAGTTATAGTGCTAAAAGTGAAAGTTTTGGCTATCATTGATACAAGGTCCCCTAAAAATGTGATCTCTTCCAGACTTATGAAAAAATCAAAGTGGCGCCAGACTTAAACCATTATCAAAACTATGGAACTGCTGGTCCTTCATACACTAAATCTATAGTACCTTATTTCATCCCTTCCAATGCGCTTTGGAAAGTTTTTTGTTTCAGCCCCTGCAGTAGTGTTGGACAGCAACTGGTATGAATTGCTCTTGTGAACCGAATTTCTCATTGCTTTTGATGCAATAATCAGTCTTAAGGACAATTACCTTTTTTTAATTAAGGTACCAAGTACCTTTAATTTTACAAGATGTTCCCAAAATAAAGTCAAACTTAAACGAAGCGTTTGCTTATTAGAATATCTTACTTCTATCTCACATCTTGAGTACCAAATTCTTGGACTGAGTACTATACTTTCGCCTCCTTCAGCTTGTACCTCTGAAGGGATGCCTTTATTTTCTAACAATCCGATTATTATTCCTCCAAAAGCTCAAGTCATAATTAATATTGGAGTGCAAGTATTTGTACCCACTGATCATGTATTAGAGATCTCCAGTAAAAAATCCCTCTCATTTGAAAGGCTTTAACCTGCCCTGTTATCCTTGATCCCACTTACAATGGGACTGTTTTAGTCTTACTAGCTATCTCACTTCTCAACCTAAGCAATTGAATCAAAATAACCCATCGCCTATGTGTGGCCTACTCCTGTGAGTAAAATTTTATCCATCTCAGGATGTGGGGATTTACATGATTTTGGGTTGGAAGATCCCTCTATCATTGCTAGAATTGATGTCAAATTTGGGGACTCACTCACTCCAGAACAGCAGCATGAAGCCTAGGCTCTGATCAAAGAGTGTGCGGATATCTTGCCAAAGATCCTGGAGATTTTGGGTCAATGAAAGATGTGCAGTATCATGGTGAAAACTGAGGATACTCCCCCTATTTGAGCTCCACCCTATCACAAATCTAAAGTTGAGGAGGCTCAGTTCTCGTGGAATTGAAACAACTCCTTGATGTGGGGCTAATACGCCTTCTAAGGGTCCATGGGCTTCTCCTCTACTACTCATCTGGAAAAAGGATGGGGGACATAGAGTGGTTATGGACTATTGTCAGCTCAATGCTGTTACCCAAACGAATTCTTATCCTCTACCCTGAAGTGATGATTCATTGTGACTATTGTCTGGGTCACAATTCTTCTCAGCTGTGGACCTTGCGAGTGGTTATTAGCAAATTGACCTAGCTCTTAAAGAACATCAAAAATACGCCTTAATTCTCTAGTGAGGGGTTGTTTGAGCCCACCTGTATGCCACAGGGGCTTTGTAATGCCCTGCTACTCTTCAACGAGCCATAGATGGATTGTTTGGGGATTTGAAACTTTTTTGTGTTTTGGTATACTTAGATGATGTTACTGTTTTCTCTTACACTTTTAACGAGCTTTTGGCTTATTTAAAGGAAGTATTTGGTCGAATGTGTTGTGCTTCGCTTAAGCTAAAACCATCCAAGTCTGCTTTTTTCAAGAATATGGAATTTTTAGGTCATAAAGCTAATGGAGATGGGATTTTGCCCTTATCTAATAAGATACAAGCTATTTCAAACATGCCTGTTCCTAAAAGCTTGCACAATATCCAAGTGTTTTTAGGGATGGATTGGTTATTACTGACAATTCATCCCTCATTTTGCTGAAATTGTGGAGCCTTTAGTTTACTTATTGCACAAGGAAGTCTCTTTCATATGGGAAGAATTGAAGCAGCAAGCTTTTAATATTTTGCACCAAGCCTTAGTTAGTGCTCCAATTTTAGCCCATCCTGATTTTAAGAGACCCTTTATCTTTTTTTACCAATGCCAGTGATGTTGCTATTAGAGCCATTCTGGCTCAACATGATACCAACCGGATCGATCATCCCATCACATACTATAGTAAAACTCTTTCTAAGGCAGAATGCAATTATAGCATTACTGAGAGCGAATGCCTCGCAGTCTTATCCACCATCAAGAATTTTCGCCCTTACCTCTATGGCATTCATTTCACTATTGTCACTGATCACGATGCCTTGAAATGGTTGCAACAAATGAAGGATCCTGATGGGCGCATAGCTAGATGGGCGTTAAAGCTCCAGAATTATGACTTTACAATTCAACATTGCACTGGAGCTATAAAGCAAAATGCTGATGGAATTTCTCAATTGCCTATACTAACGTTATTCTCTGCTGAGGAGGATCGTATCTATGACCTTATTGGTAGACCTGAGCTCTGGTATCGTGAATCTAAGGATGTTATAGCAAAGCTACAATCCTTAACTGAGGATAATCAGGTTATAGAAGGTTCCTTATAAAAGAAGTTAGGATCTAAATGGTTGCCTTTTTTCAGCCCTCTGCAAGGACTGATACTATTATGGAGGCTCATCAAACTGTAGGGCATGGAGCTGTCACTAAGACTTTACAGTGGTTGAAAACACTGTTACTGGTATAACATGCTGTAAACTGTGAATGATGTGTTGGAGACTTGTCTCACTTGCCAACAACAATATGGTGGAAATCCGATGTACCAACACAAAATTGTGGGACCTTCAGAGCCTATTTCTACTATTAGTATTGGTGTGGTGGGCCCTCTCCCTACTGCCACTTATGGACATGAATATAATATATTAGCTATCGACCATTTTACCAAATGGATTGAAGCTATCTCTGTGTCCACGGACACCACTAAGGCTACTGCATCCTTCCTTTTTAAACAAGTTATAACCAGGCGTGGTAGCCCAAAAGTTCTGTTATTAATTGTGGTACCAACTTTATTTCTCTGGTGGTATCTTAGCTTATTAAGTTAATGGGTACCTATTGGTCATTTACACCCCGTTACATCTCTTCTACTAAAGGTGCAGTCAAATGAGAAAATGGAACCTTTTTAGCCATTCTTTAAAAGATGGCCTCCAATGATCCTAGTAGATGAAATCTCTATTTAACTAGTGTAATGCCAGCCTAAAGGGTTAGCTATCATCATATAATTAAATGTCTCCTTTTAAGGCTCTTTATGGTCAGGATCCTATTCTACAATCAGGTGTACAACCTATACTTGATGATGTTACACCACAAACTACTGATTTAGCTATGATGAGACTAAATGATTAAATTATCCAAGTACAAGCTTTAGCATCGAGTTCCCTTGCTGCTACCACCTTAAAAGAGGGAATTAGAACTAACGCTAGTAGACCTATGCTACCTGAATTTCTAGTCGGGGATCTTGTACTCTTATATCATCATAGACTGGGAGGAAGGATTTACAAACTTGACACCTTATGAGCTGGTCCTTACCATATTATTTATCGTCAAGGTACTGAATACTCCATTGCAGCTATTGATACTGGTACTGTTATCAATAGAGTTCATAGTAGGTTTCTTATACTTATGTGCCCCCTAGGCAAGATCTTGAGGGGGACATTGTTGGGGATTCAACTGCAATGACCAAAATTACTCAAGATTGAGATTCAATATCTCAGTCTAATGAGAATGAAAAATCCCCAAATCTTTCTTTTGCTTTAATACCCAAATAAAAGCAAAATTCAGATTTTAAAAAAATACAAAAAACAACTGCTCAATCAAGCCAAAACTTACCAATGTCAATGCAATCAACGCCTGCTGCCC
This sequence comes from Massospora cicadina, assembly GCA_022478985.1. Taxonomy (NCBI): domain Eukaryota; kingdom Fungi; phylum Entomophthoromycota; class Entomophthoromycetes; order Entomophthorales; family Entomophthoraceae; genus Massospora; species Massospora cicadina. Next base: position 42,582 of record JAKSZP010003950.1, read on the forward strand.
CAGATTGGAGTGGTGATGTGCCGCCATCTGGCATCTTTCATCCACCGCCGAAGCATGCCCAGGCTGGCTCTGCTAGCCCTCCCAATGCTACTGGGCGTTATGTCCCCCCTCAAGACTTGGCCCACCACCTCGCAAGCTCTCAGGCGCTGCTCTGGAGCCTTTTGGTGCTCTTATGGAGCAATTTGCATTTTGTCCTCCAGGTCAAATATGGGAATCTCTTCCCATATGCAGGTGCAGCCATTATTGAGATGGCCATGGCATTTTTCAAACCTGCTGGCTTTATCGACTTCCACCCTTTAAGGGGTACTTTGACCTCAGCTTCCACTTGGAAGCCAATGCAGCTGCAGCAGCCAAGCTGCATTTGATTAACAAAAAATTCCGCTCCCTACCATTCACACCTGGCTCCCATATGAGGCCCTTTTGGTGGTCCAGTTTGCTGGGTTTCTCTCTTTCCTTTCCCCTGAACTCCTCCACCACAAGCTCACGGAGGTTGTCATGATTTTAACCAGATGGAATTCTCCAATGATTTAGCGTTATTTGGAATAAAATGGCCAATCCCGGTGGAATGATTTATTGACTGAATTTTGTGGTATTTAGTTCAATTGCTGGTTAGTTGCTCCCCAATTTGGGATGATCCAAAATTAGCATTCCACCAAGTTTGGTATTTTAGGTTTGAGTGGGGCCAATTGGTGGCCCCAAATTAGTAAAAGGATAACTGGCGACTAATAGCTGAGGATGATCCAATCCATCAACGGAATCAGTGGTTGACGCCAACGGCCATTTGTGGTCCATTGTGGGATTTGGTGGAAAGCTGATGTATCATTTCGGACGTTTGCTGCCTGATTATCTGATGTTTTTAGATCCAATAATTATGGGTCAAGGAGGCCAAGGTTGTTTCTGGTGCCTAAATTATTATCAAGATAAGGCGATAATAGAGGTTGGCGAGATGCCAAGATATTACGAGTCAAAGTGAGCAACCAAAGTGGTTTCTGGTGCAATTATATCAACTTGAAGTTCAATTACAAATTTGATGTTTATTTGAATTAATTATTTATATGGTTCACAGGCGACTTTAGGACAAGGATGAACCAAAACTAATTCAGACATTGGGAAGGATGGAGTGAGAGGGTTGACGCCAGGGAAGAATAATGTAAATATAGAAGAAGAAGAGGAGGAGGAGTGGTTGGCTGGGAGAACCAGCGGAAGAGTCAATAGGTCAGCGATGGGCACAGTAGCCCTTTTGTAAATAGTATAAATACCTGGCGCTTCCCTTTCAATAGGTATCTGCCTTTGCCTACTCTACCTTTTGTTATAAGTTTATATCTATTTCGTTGGTTGTAGTTTAGGTTAAAGGGGATCCCCAAAATGGCATGGGTGACATGCCAAGGGGTTAGCCGGCGCTGCTAGCCCCAACGCCTGAGGTAAAACGGCAAGGGCTGACCAGTCTTCATACTGGTTAGCCTGCTAACTAGCTGAGCCCAAAGTCGATTTTCTTACAGAGGGTTTGGTCATTTATGGCGCTGACCCCATGTTGCAGTTTGTGGTTCCCAATGGGCCAATTGGTTGGCAGGGCCTCGCGCCTTTGCAACAATACTCCCATTTCATTGCAACTCTCACCTCACAATTCCCCCCTGCACTGTGATCAGATCCGCCCCTGATCAACCATTCTGGGCGCGCATCAAAAACGGCTGCACCAATTTCCCCTTGTGCTTTGAGCTTGACCACTCGAAGCACAAGTGCCCCATGGTTGCTTCTTCCTCTGTGTCTGCCACCTAGGGCTCAGGCGCTGCCCCGGTAGCTGCCTCACCTCAATTTTTTGAATGGGGCTCGATCCTTCTGCCCTCAACGTCAGGGAATTCTGGCGCTGCTTCCAAAGCGGTGGGCAATCAAAATTCACACAAAATAAAAAAATTGAAAAGTCAACTGGATTACGGAATCCTGAGTTGATGGCTGAACCAGTTTTTAGTTGAGCTGTCATGGTTAACAGCACATGGCCAATCAGTTCCAGCCCTAGCCCAAATTCCTCTGGTTGGCCCAGCGCTGGCCAAATCCAATCCATTTGAGGCTCTCAAATGAATTGAGGAGGATGGATGGCCGTGCCACGTGAAACCTGATCTTGCTTTGGAGGAGTTCTTTGTTGACCCTCATGAATTGCATTACCACAGTTTTCATCCAAAAAAATGGGTTTCCCATTTATAAAAATATCAACAATATGGCAGTTGCTGATGCAGCTGCCCCAGCCAACACCCTCCTCCGCCAGCAACTCCATGGGGCAATGGAGCCCCTTGTCAAGGGTATTTTTATCCCCAACTTTCCTCATGATTTTGAGACAAGATGCGAAGTACAAGATTGAGGAGCTTGCTTTTGGTGCGAGCCTCGTTTGCATTGATGCAGCAAAAACTTCTCTTTTTGACCCCAATTATCCCCAAACCCAATGGCGCATCAAGTCGTTTACTTGTGTGCCAGCTCTTATCAATTTTGCTGATTATCAACTTGCTCAATATGTTAAGGCGATGGACACCGCCAGACCCATTAATGAAGAAAACCCCCAATTATACCTCCTTATGCCTCACGTCGCTGATGCTCCCACCCCAATGCTGTCCGCCATGGTCCGCCAGCTAAAGCGGGCGGCGGACAAAAGTTTCCTTAAAGCCTCCTCACCATCTGATATGGCTTCCTAGGCTGATAACATAGGGGCTATATTAGGCATTTTTTAATTTATGATAATCCCTTTATTTTGGCCCATTTGCAAATAAAGATGCGTGGCAGCTCCCTCTTTTGGGTTGGGCACCAATAGTACTAAAAAAAGAGAATGTAAAATCCCCATCAGAGATATCCGATTCTCTGACAAGCTGAAGATCAACCCTTTGGAGTTATCAGCCTCCTCTGAAGGATGAAGCTGAGCTATCTGATAAAGCAAAACATCACACAGGAAGGTCGCTCTTATCTGATAAGAACCTTATCAGATCTGGCCATCAAAAGTATAGCAATAACAATCAGAAATATCAGCCATCTAATAGGAAAGATCATACCTCAGGTGCAGCCCGAAAATCCTCACAAATAACTACTAAATCTACCCCTATAAATACCCCTCATTTCTAGCTAATAAAGTACCTCTATTTTTGTCTCGCATAGCTAAATTTTGGTCTAATCATACAGAATTCTGTATTTCCAATTGGAATCAATTATAGCAGTAGAACTAATAACTTCGTTGCACTTTTGTCTATCTTTGCTAGAGCTGCAGAACTAATAATTTCGTAGCCTTTGTAGCGCCTGCTTATCATAATTTCTATTAAAATATCAATAGCAGTATTCATGGTAACTGGGTCAATGTTCATAAATGTATTTTTAGCGAACTGTTCTTCCTCTCTGATGGTGTTTATCATTCTGGTGGCTAAGGGCCTATGCCTGGTAATTGTTGTTTGATACACTTCTGTTTAAATCATGCACTTGTAATCTAGATGGTACAGCCACAGCATTAAATGCTCATAGAAAGGTAACCCCCATTAATTAATTTACTTCTTCATGGGCATCTTCTCCTTCTGTATGGAGATCCACCCAGTTAACTGCATCAGTAATATTTCTCTTACCTATTGTATCATTATTCTCAATAGGTCACATCAGATAGCAATACCAGAATTGTCCCAGTTTGTGGCACTCTTTGCATGTAGATTCTTTTTTGAATCTGATATTCTATGGGCTTTGAATTCTTGTATCTATGACATATGTTCTCTACATGGCAAGAAAAGAGTTTTGAATTATATCCCATAAATTAGATTAAAGAATCGGCATTTCTCTGGATAAAGGATACCTAGTCTGCTGGTTGTTAGTAAATTTGACAAAAATTCCCTAAAGTTTAGTAAGCGCAATGCTGATGATACTTAGTAGGTCTGTCTATTGGAGAGGAAGAACAAGGCTGCAAAGGCCTTGTCCATATATGAGGTGTAATACATTTTTGGCAATTTAAATATCTCCAATAGCGTCTTAGTTACTTCTCAGATAAAGCCATAAATTTTATATTTATTTATTTTAATAAAATACTAGAAAAAAGTTATTTTTTAATATTGTTTAGGAATTTTTTAGTGGTGGCTTGACATTGCCTTGAACCTCTCAGGGGTTGAAGTCTTTTTACAGCGGGTTCCAAGGCTTTTTGAATATTGTTAGCCTCTAAAAAAGTTTCCAAATGCCAAGTGAAATCTTAAGGAATTAAACGAGCTTTCATATAATCAAAGTTTTGGAAGTTTTATGATCAATCTCGTTCCAGTTTATTACTGATGGTTTTTTTATTTGGAAACCTGTACACTTTTATAAACTGCCATTCAAACATGTAACATCAACAATTTAAAACTCCTGAGTCCTTGTGACCTCAGGTTCTGACTTAATATTCCTACAAGGGAATATTAAGTCAATATGGCAGGCAGGCAAGACTTTGAACATCACATTACCTCCATCAAAGGAAAGCCTCAATATGCCCAAACTTCTACCTTCTGCGGAGCGTCTAGTTGTGCATCATATTCTAAGAAGGTTCCTCAACTGGGTACCCAGACCGTTTGATCAAATACCAGCGCTTACCTTGTATGTCATTGTGTCCATAATTACTCTACTTCATATTCTACCTCCACAGGGTTACTGGATTAACAGGTTCCATATTCTCACCATAGGGACCTCATATTTCAAAGTTTTTCATGTGTAATACCTGATGTGTGCTGGAAACATCAGAGAACTCTGATTAGTATGCCATCTCATTTACCTGAAGTAAGACTTTCAAGGGACTATGGCAATTAGACCAAACGTTTGCCTTGGGTTAGGACTGAATAACTTATGGCCTTGATAATGACAAGTCATAAGTCTGGTTCACATGAGCTTCCCTAAGTGGGTATCCACTTTAATTTTTTGGGCATCACTACCTTGTCTAAGTTGTTTCTCAAAATTTTTAATTATCATTTCATCTATTATATTGTTGATAGTGGGGTTTGGTCCCTCAGGTTTTAATTCCATCTTTAGGTGAATGGTGTGTTTGGAATAAAATGGCGACATCCCTGTGGAAAAGTGGTTATATTACTTTAAGCAATTTTGTTAGCTTCAATTAGTTAAAATACCGTTCTTGTTAGGTGGTGAGATAGCACTGGAGTTACTTATCCAACGTTTTTTACTCTCTAGGTTTGTTTGTCTAATTGGTTTGGTACACTGACAAGTGAGAAGGCTTGATATTTGAAATTTTTGAGGAGGTGTCTTCAGAAGCAGTATATGAAATGGGGTCCTCTATTAAAGATTAATTCTTCAGAGATCCAATGTCTGGAAAAAATTTTCTTTTACAGAAAATCTTTTTTACTTCATTGTTATCTTGGTCATACAAGCAAAACTCTGCATACTTGGTGAACTGATCCACCACGACCATAATTATCATAAGCTTTTGATTTTGTGAGTCCAGTGATGAAATCCACACTCAGGATTACCTCAGTAGGTTGGCGATCTGCAGAGGCTTGATTTTATAGCCAGTTTGCTTCTTATTATGTTTTGACCATATTCAGGTGAGACTGTGTGTTATGGCCTTTTATGGTACTCATTATTCTCAGCCATGAATAATTCCTAAATGTCAGTTTAGCCATTTTTTCAACACTGGTATTGCCCGCCAGAGGATGATAATGACAGGATTTGATAACCTCATCTTGAAGCTTGCAATTTTAAAACCATACCTGGGCTTTATGGAGAATAAGATTTTTTCTTTATGTTAGTTCTTATACTTTTTTATAGTCTCCTTCTGCCAGGGTTTCTGACAATTCTTGCTCATAGTTAAGCGTCATTGGGATGCAAGTGTTCTTACCATCAGGTCTCCATTGGTTTCCTTGAATTACGAACACAGGTTCAGGGGGGCATGGCAGCAGTTTTATAGGTTCATGCTCCTCCTTAGAAAATGGCATTATTAGGGCTCAGCTTAATAACTCTGACAGCTCATTGTCTACCCCTGGCAAGTACTTATATCATAAAACCATATTGGCACGTCCCAATGTGGCAGCGAAACTTTCATTGATCCATCTTTTCAGGATCTTGTAGAATTCCAGCGCCTTGTGATCTATTCAAAAAATAAAGGGTGTCAAGAATATAGAAAGTGGCATTGCCATTTCTCTAGGGTGGATCCAATGTCTAAGAGCTCTTTATCATAAACTTAAATAACTTTTAATCCACTAGGAGCATTTTTCTACTGAAGTAACCTACTGGGTGCTTTTATTTATCCTACCATTTTTGCAAGAGGTATTCCCCAATCACACACCTTGAAGTGTCAGTTTCTACTATGTATGGCTTGGTCATGTCAGGGTTCTTTAGGACAGGAGGCGGTAAGAAGTTGTCTCTCGATATTCTGTAATGAACACTCCTCTTCATCCCCCCATTGGACCAGGATATGACTAGTCAGTCTGTTTGATGCTGCAGTCAGATTGGAAAGATCCATGACAAGTTGGCGTAGGAAATTTACCACGCCTAAGACTCTTTTGATCTAAGTTATGTCTTAAAGAGCGGGCTAGTTCTACACTGCATTAACTTGTCCAGGAAAAAGGTGGTATCATCCCTAAGTACAATGCTAAGTAAAAATGATAATGTTTTCTTTGTAAAATTTGCTTTCAAATGGCTTCATCTAGAGGTTATACCAGTTGATCACCTTAGCACCTTTATAATGTCCGCCTGTTGTTCCTCTTTGACCTTAAAAAATGAGGATGTCGTTCATCTAAGCAACACAGCACATCCTGATGAGGTCCCCTAGCACGTGGTTTATTGTGTGCTGGAAAACCGGTGGAAAATTTTTAATACAAAAGGCATGACTTGGTACTTGAATATTCCTGTGATTGAATTTGTTCGCCTTGTATTGCTGATGTTTGGGCGCTACTGGCACCTTATCAAGGTGTCAAAAAGGTATAATTTTGAGAAGATATGGCTATTGGAAATCATTTATGAAATTTTCCTCATAAGTGGAATAGCATAAAGGTCAAGTTTGTTATCACGTTCAACTTCAAGTAATCCATGAAAGTCTAAGTTCTTTACATGATAAAAGCATCATAAGAATAGTAGTTAATACTGGGTACTTTAATGGCTCAATAATTCCTCTTTTCATCATGACCTTTATATGCTCCTTAAGTGCTTCTTTAACTTGGGGCTCAACGGATACACAGGGCACCCCCACGGAATTCAATGTCAGGTTTGGATTTAAAGGATAAAGAGTATGACCTCTTCAGAGAGTTGTTGGAAAAGTGAGTATACCATAATATGTGTTTAAAAGAACAAAATTAAATAAGAATGTCAACGTCATGTATTTGGGTCAAAAATAGTTAACGTTAACCCCGCCTTTGTAGTGGATATGAAATCCAATAAATCTGAAGGCTTACCATTAGGGTGAAGCATGGCAGAGTGCTGCTCCATGTTAGACTGCAGGGAGTAAGGTGTTACCACCACATGCCTAGGACGATGGGATGTGATAGGTTCTCTCATTCACTGAACAATTTTAAAATTGTTAAGACTCTAACAAAGTAGAACCAGAGATTATTTTTTCTGACATTACAAAGATTTTGTGGCGTTCATGTGAGTGATACTTCTATTGAGATGCATTACAAATTCAACTTAATTTCTAAAACACGTCTAAAATGTCTTCTACACTCACACGTCCACCAGGGCCCATAGTTTTTTAAGAGCTATTCTCACTTTCACATGAGAACTCAGTAATAAGAGAGAAAATGAAATAAGCGAATCACAATCTTTAATTATTGTTTAACTTGAAAGGAGTGAGAAAAAATCTAGGTGGAGGCCTCTGCTCCTCTAAAGAGGGAAATCAGTTCATTAGGGTAGTTTTCTTTGGACAAGTGTCAGAATGTGAAGGCGTCACTCCAACATTTTCTAAATTCATGAGTGGAACAGCAGCAGGCTCTAAATTATTGCAGTGCAAAGCAATAAATTTGCAATTTTTTGAACAGTTCTAAAACTTGGCTAATGTGCAAGAATCAGTATTAAGTAGGCTGTTGACCCCTCACTACGCTACATGTTTTGGCATCCCTTTGTACTAGTCTGCAGCAGCAAATCCACAACCAGTACACCATAAACTTCACTAGGAGTAGCATTAACATTAGTAGTTTAGCACTTCAACCTTCTCCAAGGTGGACTTGACCAACCCCTATGATCCATAACGAGGGGGTACTCACTCCTTTTTCCTCTCATTGTTAAGCAGCTAAGTGGAAATCTGCGCGGGGGTTCCCAGTAGCTCCAGGTGGGGAGTGGTAGCGCCAACCACCTCAGACACTTCAATCAGCATCTAACTATTGGGGATTTTATGCTTATTCAGAATTTACAGCATCAGATTAACTTAGAAAAAATTAATAGACAAATTTATTTTTTAAAATAGACAAAAAAAGGTGGGGGTTTTAAGGTGATCAGCGCATCTAATAAATTATACAGAATCTATGAATTTTAAATCTAGGGGAAATACATAACATAATATAAGTACACTAATATACAACATCACTATCATAACCCGATGGAAACTTGTTATCCATCCCTGAAGAAATCTTCGGCGTCATCCACATTTAGTCCTAGGTTGAAAAGCCTCAGCAACATAAGCCAGCAATGGTAAATGTTAAATCCCATGTCATCGTTTGTTGGAAAGTTCAAATAAATTAGTGTTAATTTATCCTCATCTTAAGTTGCCAAAAATCCTATTGAATAAAAGTATTAGTTGTAGATTGATCCTTAGCATTAGTTCTGGAAAGTCCTTCAAAATCAAGATGATTACTATTGATTGATAATCCGCATAAGTTGCCCATAAATTGAAGACCAAATACTATTGGGTTCATCCCCAATACTCTAAAAAAACCAAATAGGTAGCTAATCTTTGACTGAATCAAAGAGCCAAATCAGGACTGAATGCCAATTTTTTAAAAGTTGTTCAAGTAAAGTAGATTAGTCAGTAAGGGTGCCTGATATAATTCAGACGGAATTCATAATAAATGTTATACCCTTGTAATATAAATCAATTGAGCGGCCCAATTAATAGATCATGGTAATTGATCTCAAAAAAAACCATAGTTTGGTTAACAGTCTTCAACACTTCCCCAGCTTAACCAGAATGTGATCTTTAAAATTCGCTCCTGCTCTGGAAGCTAAAATTCATGGGGTATTATTGATAGTTATATATTGTTTTAATCTTTTTAAAAAAGGTGTTGTAATTAAAAATGAAGGAATTCATCAACATCAAATTAATAGCACTCTGATAAAATGAAATGGAAATAATTGGCAGAAATTGTAGCAAAGAATTGCAGAAAGATCTCATAAATTGGCCGCAACACATGTTACTGGTGAAATCAATGGTGGAGCATGCAGAAACTGTTGCATTCAGAGCAAAAACTAGGTGCTATAAGTCACCTCATAATGATCTAAAAAAACTATTCTAATCCAGCATCACTTTTGAAATTTACAGCGATGAGCCCCACTTGTTAAAAGATTTACCAATTTTTCAAACGGTTCAGGATCTTGGCTAGATTGCTAGGATCAAATTTATGAGAACAGTTGGCCTCATGCTACACTACACGCTTTTTCAACACTTAGCTACTAGTCTGAAGCAGCAACTCCCCAACCAGCACACCATCAACTCCGCTAGGAGGAGCACCATCATCAGTAGATTGGCCTTCACCCTTCCCCAAATTAGACTTGACCAAACCTGTGGTCCTTACCCAGGGGTACTCACTACTTTGTCCCTCAATGTTAAGCAGCCTGTTGGTAATCTGAAGTTGTTCCCAATAGCTCCAGGTGGGGAGTGGTAGTGCCAACAACCCTAGACACTTCAATCAGCATCTATCTATTGGAGATCTTATGCCTATTCAGAGATTACAACATCATATCAACTTAAAGAGAAATCAATAGACAAAGGGAGGTTTTTATTTAAATAAAAAGTGGGGTTTTTATAGCTGATCATCTTAACTAACTAAGTTTCACAGTATCCATGGATACTAAGTTCTGGGGAAATACAAAATATAATATAAGGCTCCAAATTTACATCATCACAACAATCTGGAAACTTGTCATCCATCTTTGCTGAAATTCTCAGCAACGTAAACAAGTAACCTAAAAATTAAAAATCCTCAGCAATGTCAGCCTGAAGATTTAGATGTAAAAATCCTTGGTCTCGTCTTCTGGAAGACAACAAAGTATTAAATTAAGATTTAACCTAAGCTTCTCTTTCCAATAACTTACAATAATCTTAGATTTTTAATTGTTGATTGATCCTCAGCACTAGTCACTAGTAAGTTCTATAAACTTAAGAATACTTTAAATTGATTAATCCGCAGAATAAGTCACTGAAAAATCAAATATTATATACTATTGGGGTTTATCCCCAAAACTCTGAAAATAACTTGATAAAATGCTAATTTTTACTGAATAAAAGAGCAGACTTAGGACTAACTGACATTTTTGAAGTTGGTAAAATAAATTAGATTAGTCAGTAAGGTGTGCCCAACATAATTCAATCTACCTGAGTTCATACTAAACGTTAAACCCTCATAACATAAAATTAATTGGCAGTGATGCCAATTTAGTAGATCGTGATGACTTATCTCTAGATAACCATAATCTGAATAACACTCTTCAACAGGACGCAAAAGCTATTGTGAAAGGTATTTACTTACATCTTTTTTGAACAGGAATAATTGAAATTACACTTATGTTGCTAAAAAAATCACTCCTTGAAGTTGAGGACTAAGCAGGTGGCGCCATTGTAGAAAGGATATTTGGGCGCCTGTTCCAGAGGAATATTATGGCAAGTTAAAAGGGGGTGACCTTGGGTGCCTTAGCAAGTGAGAAGAAAACGTAAACATGCCTGATGACAGACATAAAGCCTTGGGATAGTGTTAGTTGAGAGTATCAGGCTGCATCTCTAGTAATTGGGCATGGTTGCTAATTCCACGAGTTAAAGCATTTTTCCAGAGAGGCTGAAATATATGACTGCATCTCCAGGAGGTCCGTGAACGAGATGGAGAGGTTTGGAGGAAGAGCGGCCATCTCCTTGGCAATCCACAGTGATGCCACGGTAGTGCCTTCTGACGCTGCTATCAACCATGCTTGAAGTAATTAGAGTGAGTTTTGTGCACTATGCTATTTTCCTCTGATGAGAGGTCATAAAGGTAATTAATCATAGAAGCAGGTGCGTCTGCACAGACTGGCATCTGTTCATGGATTGTGAGAAACCTCATCGCTTCCCTGAGTGAAACATGATTGAGAAGATACCTTGAGTAGGGTGGTATGTTAATAAGCAGTTAAAGCTCATTTACGTGGTTACTTCATCATTTCCAATGCCAAAGCAATTAAGTTAAAGAACGTTGTCTGATGTGACGAAAGGTTCTCTCCAAATGGCAAAGAAACAGTTTGGATTAAAGCCTATGTAATGGTCCAAAGTATTGCTAATGTTCCAAAAGATCCCTAGTTTGATGGCTTTTAGTACATCTGGTGAAGAGACCCTATAGATAATAGTACGCATGCTGCTGACAGTAAGTACTAGGTCCTGTCCAATGAAGATGGAGAACAAGGCTAAGGTGCATTTTCTAGATCTAAGGTACAATCCATTTCTGCCCAATAAAAAATCTAAATAGATATCTGAGTTAGTTCTTAAATAAATCTTGGAAGTTTATATATTTCTTTACTTACCTAAAATACTAGAAGGCAAAGTAAAAATTTTTAAAATCATTAGTCATTTTTATAGGGGTGGCAACTTAGACAGTGCTGTAAACCTTGTTGGGCTTATGCATGTACAAAGGTGTAACAGACTTCTCATATGTCTCTGGCCTCTTATGGATCATTTCTAAACAACAATTGATTTCTTGAGGCGTCAGAAGTATCTTCTTAGAACTATAAATTATCATGATATGATTGATCTCATTCTAATCAATTACAGATGAGTTTCCCTTATTAAAATCCTGTAACTTTTCAAACCACCAGTTTAGCGCATCAACCACTGGTTAACAATTTCCTATTCTCTTGGAATCTTTAGGTAATAGTTGTTACTTTGCAGGGGAATATCAATGCTATCTTGTGGTCAGGCAGCGCTTTAATTATCACAATATCTAGTTTTCTCACTCTTATTTTGATCCGCATATTAAGCTTTAGGTATTCTCTGAGGCGGTTGTCTATTGCCTCTAAAATGAGACTTTTAAGTCCCTTTTATGTCAAGTAGAGATTTTCTATTGGTTTTCCGTGACATTGTGCCTTGATGTCTAGTGTTTTAAATCATTTTAAAAAGTGGGATGCATTTCTAACAAACATAGTAGTACCTTCTTTGCACTAGGCAAGTCCATAGCGCCAGTTGTCCATAAATATTGTGCTTTGAGAGAATAATGAGCAGCTAAATCGTTGATTTATTTGTTCATCCTTTTTTCATTAATAATATTCACCAATCTTTATGATTTAAATGTCTTTATTGCCTTCAAATTTATACAATAGGATATTTTTGACCTCATAATAAGTTAGTCATGGACATATGCCTAAAATGAGAATTTCTTGAGCCTTATGACTCATCAAGACTTGCACATGGAGAACTTTCTAGTAAATATTTACGCCATCCATGCAGCTCTCATACATATGCAGAGAATCTTTAATAGTTCCTTATCCAGGAGTAAAAATAGTCTTTGAGCAGGGTTTTATTTTTCTTTATTTAACTGATAAAATGCACAAGATGCATGCGATTGAAGAGTTCAATTTAGTGGCCAATACTGGTGTTTTAAGGTAGGTAGCTTCTCTGAATGTAGTTGATTCTGGTTGGTGCCTCATTTGTAGCTGGGATTATGGGCCTTTTAAGTTTTTGTCAAAGGTGTAATGATGGATCCATGCTGATCATCCATTCTTATTTTGTTTAAAAAGTGGATGTTTATGATAAAATCAAAATCTAATATGTAGTATTCAAACTCCAATATTGTTCAAGGTGAATTTAATTTTGCTTAGAGTGAAAGCTCTATGCACATTTGGATTAGCATCAATGCGCGATTTTCTAGCGCTTTTATTGACTTATTCATGTTTTGTTTGTAAATCTCCACTTCCAATTCCAGTGTTTTGAGCCTTGCCTTATGTTATACTCTTCCCTCACCATGAGTTCAGAGGAATCTTCATCATTGTAAGCCTCCATATTAACTATGACACTCATTTCTTGTGATTTTACCGTTCTTTGTCTTTTTGAGCTGATGGGGTAACCTTTATAATGAGCGCCAGAGTCAAAGCCTTGTCTCTTTTCTCGCTTAACTATAGTAGTCAATTTTCTGAATAGGTATTTTAGTGTAAAAACTATAGATCAAAAAATTGGTTTTTATGAAATGTAGGATGTAAAGTAATTCTCATTGGTGACTCACTCTTGCTACCTGATGTAGTAAGTGTTAATAGATGTAGTTTTTTTATCCCAATGGCGATTTTTTCTTGGACAATAATTATCTTCTTGGCATAAACTTCACACTTTTTCCGCCTTAACAAGACACAACGGAATTCTTGCCTGACCTTTTACTTGGCGTTGTTAGCAAACCGAGATATCTCCTTCACAAGTTTTTTTAAGACAGATACCAGACAGAATATGTTACCTTATTCTATATTCTGATCCCATACTGGTTACTGGTTATCTATTCACATAGGCCAAAAATAAGTGAAAAAAATGATAACCCTGAGATCCTAGGTATAAAACCTTTTATTAAATTAAAAATCGAAGCTTTTGTACTTCAAATATTTAAGATAAATGATTATAAATAGGGGGAAGAGGGGAAGTCTTTTATATTCGTCAGGATTTTCTAGTGAGGAGCTTTTAATTTCTGCTTTATTTGCCTGCTACTTTTAGCTTAGTACTGTAAACATGATCTTTGTCTCCCTGTATAAATCCTTTCCCAGGATGTTGTGTACTTGCTTGTGTAACCCCCGCTTCTTTGTCAGGGTTAAAAATATCATTTTCAGGGACTGGAATATTTTCCTTTACACTTCACTTCAATTTGATGTTACGTTATGAGCAAATTTTTTAAAAGTAAAGTAAACCTAAAAACTTTGCCCTCCAACCACCAAGTCAACCTTAAGTCCTTATCAGTTAAAAGACTTTAGTATGGGGTAGCTGTGAAACCCCCAGCATTTTTCTTCTGGCGGAAAAGTGTGCTTAAACTTAGTGGTTTAGTCCTATCAAATCCTTGGGATGCTTTGTTCCTCTAAAGTATCTTGACCTCCACCTCACACTTCCAGGCAGTGCCTTACAGCCTATTGGTGCTCTCCTGGAGCAACATGCATTTTGGCCTTTGGGCCATATATGAAAGTCCTTTTCCCATATGTAGATGAAACTATTATTAAAATAGCGCAAGCAGTTATGGAACCTGTCAGCCTTATCAACTTTTGGCCCTCTAAAGGGTATTTTGATCTAGGCTTTACCTGAAAATCTGACACTGCCACAGCGGCAACTGTGCCCCTGGTATTCTAGGACACCCCTCTACCACCACTTGAACCCAGCTACCAGCAGGCACCACTATGGTAATTTATTTTTCTGGTGTAGTCTAGGGGAGCACCCCCTGTGCCTCAAACACATGAATTTTTATTCTGCACTAAAATGGGGTAAAAAGATGGCTGTCCTCCTCATTACCCAAGGCGATTTGGTCCATGTGGTGGACAAAAGGTGGGTGATGGCATACCCCTTCGTAGTTACTCCCTTCCCCCTATCTTACCACGCAAAAGCAGCTCCAGAGGATGATGGGTGTGTGCATGGAGGTGGCAGTGAGAGAGGATGCCGCAAGAAGGAAAGTGGCAAGAGCCTAAACCCTGGTGACAATCTCAGGTTCTGCCAAAGAGGTGAAAATCAATATAAATTGAGGTGTACAATTCTAGTGATGTTGATGGCAATGAATCCCAAAAATACTAAATGGTACTGTGCCTACATGGCATGGCCATGGGTGCAACCAGTCGCCGTTAAATGAAGCATTGTTAATCCAACTAATGGAATTGCAATGGGAAAATATTTAGTGGAGAAACTTGAGTGAAAGTCAGCTGGACAGGTGAGGGTCAATTCAATGTTAATTTAGTTGTTAAATCTCATTCTGCAAAAATAAGCTGAGTTTGTGATACACTCATTTTTTTATTCCCACTTATTCCCGAAGCCCTTTAGTACTTAATACAACCATCCTTCACCGGTGCAGTTGTCAATCCATTCTCAATATTTTTGTTTGATAAAATCATTTCTTTTCCCAAACCAATTTTTCCATTCAAAAATTTTACCATTTTCTGTAGCCGCTGCTACCCAGTGCCAAGTTTCCAGGGGTGAGAAATGACTGCGCCTTAGTGGCCATTCTCACAATGTTGCTGCCTACACTCCTCAAATGGGGTTAGTTAGTGTCTTGTTGGGAATGTCTCCCCATGTGGACGTCCTTCGTCAAGATTTCTTGTTGTTTCTGGAGATCATTTCTCCATGCTGGGCAAGGTTCCGTGACCTCGCCACCTGCTCAACTACTAGTGGCTCATCAACGCATCCAGGGCCACCAGGAGGTCCAAGGAGTTAACCATGATGGAATCTGTTGCAACTGCGGCAGCCACAGTTTGGTTACTAGTAAGAATGGTGGTGATGATGGTGATCAGTCACCGCTCCCTAAGCACTTCGTTCTCTGCCCACTACCAGGTCATTAGGAAAGTAATGCCTCAGCATCTGGGCTGCTTTCTTGGTGCTCACACAACCCAACTGTAAGTCCAGTCTCAGTTTCGTTGCCACTTCTGTGACAGCTGGTTTGCCTGTCCACCTTCAACCTGATGTGCTCCATCGTGAGCTGATGGTTGATTTGGCTGCCTACAGCAGTTTTTTCATCCTTCAGTTTGTGACTCAAATGGGGCCACACTTCTATCAGGGCCTCAGGAATTTTCACAATACACCATAGTTATCAAAAAAATCTTAGTCGATTCCCCTCGCTCTGCTATTCCTTATACCCCTGACCATCTTTCTGGGCCCACTTTAAGTGTGGTAAGATAATATATGCATCTTGATTTTGAGTTGGATCACTAGAAATGAAAATGCTTCTTTCTTGAAGTTTTTCTGGCTCCAAGTCCCACATCCACCATCATCCAATCTTCTGCTGAGCACATAACAAATTCTATCTTGTAACAATTCTTCTCCCCTCCCCTAAAGCTTAGTGCTGCAGTGGTTCCTGCGCCATCCAATCAGGTCCCTCCTCATCCCAGAACCATAAATCCTTCGACTAATCAGGAAGCATCTTGAAGTAAGGCTCCTTTCCAAGCTTCATTCCATTTGCCAACCCAACAGCAAACATATGCCACTGCCTAGATCCAGTTCAACTGGAACCTATGGAGAATATTGGCGGAAGTTGATGAATTGAGTTATTTTAGTGAACTTCCAATCTCCACCTTGAGTGTTTACTTACTTCAGGTTATGAAGTCCAGTTTATTTCTCAATTCTATGCCCTCAGACAAATGCTTCTTCATCTCAAAGTGACCCTCAGATTGCTGTTAAATTATCTGCCACACTATATTGTTGCCCCTCTGAAAAAGATGTACAAGGTCAGTGATGATCCTTGCAGTATGTCTTCCTCCTCCCAGAATCCACCTGAAGATTGTTCCTCAGGGCAAGCCTAAATTTCTTATAGCTATAAAACAACCAGCGACGACATCTAAGATGTTGCAGCTGTATCACAGAATCACAACTCTAAGATTACCCACATTATTATTGCCATTTTCAAAAAACTTCCTGATGCCTGCATTCAAGCGAAATAGGCCTTTGCAAAATTATCTTGCAGCCTTATTAAGGCCAGCAACCTTTTGAGCATCTACTCAATGGGATGCTTAAACTACATACTGCTGACCTTGTTAATTCCAGCTCTACAGCGTCATATTTCTATTGTACATGGTACGCAAACAAACAATGAAAAGGCACTGTTTGAGGACAGTGACTTAAATAAACCATTAGAACCTTATATACCAAAATATGGCTTTTATTTAAGAAATGAGAGAGAACCCTATAATATCATTTTGTCAGAGGTTCACAGGCTCAAAGTGATTTTTTAGCTAGGCTCTTCACAGCCTACACCAAGGAAAAGATCCCCTTGCTACTGACAAAACTCTTCAGATTTGCTCGTTCTACCAGCTTTTCTATTAGTGCTTCCCTAATGACCAAGCAGCACTCCAAGATAAGTAGACTAAAATGTGGATATATAAATAGGGCAAAAGTAGAAAACAAGCATGGAATGGAGTGATTTCTGGAAAGGATGTATTCTTCCAAACTTAATCAAATTACTAGGCGGTTGGCCCTGATAAAATATTTTGACCCTATTACTGATGTTTTATGCTGATACGTGACGAAATAGAATAAATATACCAAAATAAGTTTGGAGGTGATGAAGTTATCAAGGCCATGTCATTGGCAGCCAATATAGTTAGGGAGAGAGACTTGTGCCAGCAGGACTTAGAGATCTGATCAACTGTAAATTAATATACTAGGCCACTACAAATAAATGCTAGGGCTGCGTGGCGAACTAATTACTATTTTGATAAATCTGGTATCTACTTATTAGTAGATTTACAAAGCTAAATAGTTAAAATATTAGAAGCCAGATGGTATGTCAAACAAAATCACAACATTCCCCCCACCCACTTGACCAAATATTGGGTAGCAAATATGTGTGTGGATAATTAACTTATTGAGAACAAGGCTATTAGTACATAACTCCGCTGAAAATTTTTTATGACTTTAGTTTTCACCCAGTTAATAAGGTGAACTTTAATATGATCATTTAGAGTGTAGGCATCCAAATATTTCTTCTCAATAATCTTGAAAGGCCCCTTACATATGTACTCCGGCTTTTTAGCTCATCCAAGGCATGGTAATCATAATACAAAACTAGGTCTCATACAGCAAAAAAGAGGCTTGTGCCAATGGTACTGGTTATCTCTCTTACAAGAACTCTTTTTAAGCCACCTAAATAAAATAAGCTTCACTCTGTAGTCTAAATAAAGTCAAGGCCAACGTTTTTAAATACTTAAAGGGCTCCATATGTTCTTTATTGACACAGGAATTTTTAATTGGGGGAGGCGCTTGTTGCTTTCATAAATTAATGTGAATGGGGAATGCCCCATGGTTGATTGATATGAGTTATTATAGGCGAAAACAGCGGAAGGCAAAAAAGTTTCACAACATGGATGCCTTCGCCATAATTATTTTACTACAAACAACAAGACTACTGTTCACCTATTCTATGGTGCCATTGGTCTCATGGTGGTAGGGTGTAAGTAATACCCTGCATATACACATTAATTTTTGTAAGATTAGGAATCATCTGAGATGTAAAATTAGTCCTTTGTTTGTCAAGAGGAACTGGGGCATCCATGCTGATAGACAACATCTTACAAAATTAACTTAGCCATTGCCACGGCGCCTAAGTCAAAACCGCTTTGGCCTCCATCAACCTGGTGAGTATTACTGGCCACTACATATTTAAATTGGCTAATGTATTAGCCAGAGGGCCCAAAAAATCCATTATTATACTATGCTAGGAGAAGTTGGGTTTAACCAACTGATAAGTAGTGGCTTCTGATAAGACTCATCTACTTGACATTCCTTACAGCAGCATAGGGTCTCATAAATGTCTAAAATCATAGATTCTGAATAATGATATTGTTTCAAGAATTCCATCGTTCTTCTTAGAACTGCCAAGTCCCATCGCCAGTTCCCCAATAATGATATCATTCTGCTCCAATGGTCAGGGTGCCCAAAGTTGCTGATTGTTAATGGTCCTATAAAGCTTACCATTGTAAACTACAGTGTTAAACCTTAACTTTTTTAAGGAGTGCTGAACTTCCGCTGGTTCATTGCCATAATTTTGAATCATCATCTTATAAAATAGCTCACATGTGATATCAGCTGCTAAGGCCACAGTGGACAATTGAGACAATCTGTAAGCGTTTTGATGCTTAATGCCAGGTCAATGCTGAATTTTAAAAAAATGAGCCTGAAATTTTATGACTCCGCGGGCTAATTGTCCTTTGGAGTCTTAAGATTCTGTAACCAATGAAGGGTGGCATGATCTATTACTACAGTGAAGTGCACTCCATGGACGTAAACCCAGAACTGTTTACATGCGTAAATAACTGCCAGGCACTCCTTCTCAGTTACTGTATAATCACATTCATGTACAACCAACGTCTGACTGCAATAATCTATGGGCGCTCTGTGCAAACTGAATAATTTATATATCACCACCTAACAGTGGTGAGTGAGGCGTCAGTTTCAATAATAAATGGCTTTACAAATTTAAGATACATTAACAATGGCGCTTGAATAAGGTAAAGCCTGAGCTTATCAAAGGCTGAAAGTTCCTAGTCCACTCAAAAATGGTAATCAACTTTTAAAAAGGTGTAAATAGCAGTTCCTCTAATTGCTGATGTTTTCTACAACCAACAGAATTGCTGATTTTTTAAGAAACACTTGATGTCTCACTTGCTGCTTAGTCATGCCATGCATCAATTGCTTCAACCTTTTCCAGCTCGGCCCACAAGCCCTGCTTATCAATGACAAAAATTCAGATACACCAGCTGCTCATGGAAAAAAATAACACTTGTGGGGCCTTATATTCAGTTCAGCCTTGGTGAGATGGTGGGATACCTCCTCCAGGTGCTGTAAGTGATTGTTTAAACTTTCTAAAAAATGTTAATAGCAGCTAAATATATAAGAATAGATGAGTTTTTAGATCACCCAGAATACTATCTATAGCCTGCTGAAAGGTCACAGTGGCATTGCACAGTGTCAGACAATTGTAAGTCTGATACTGTAAAAAGAGTGTTTTGGATGAATATGACAATAAAACTGTCCAAAAGACCCAAGTCAATTACGAGGTGGAACCCCTTGAATTGGAGTAACACTTCTATTATTAATCAGGCAAAAACCACGAGTTCAGGCAGTCATATTACACCAATCATCAGCTGAATCCATGGAGCCATTCTGAGGTCCCTCCCCCTATTATAACAAGTTTAGTAAAACCAGAACTGTGGAGACCAGCCCCTTTTATAGGGTTGGAAGGGGTCCCACAAGGTGAAAATCTTTCCGCACCCAATGATTGGAAAAATTAATAGAAACGTTGCCTCATGGTCATATCCTATCTGCAATTGACTTTCCATTAGCAGTTCCCTCAACGCAATGCAAGTCTCTAGCAAATTGATAGGTCAAATCCCCAAATTCCCTAATTTGGACATTACTAAGCAATACAAATTTCACATTGATTTCTCTTCAAGTTTGGTATAGTTTAGATACTAAGCTGCTAGATATTGAGAGGGTTCATTTATTATCCCTCTGATCGCCACCTAATAAAAGAATTATAAAAAAATTAACTTTTTGATATTTCAACTTAATAATCATTAAAAAAATAAGTGGTTTAATCACCTAAAATTATTTATCCTAGAAGTTGAGAAACGTAATTTTCCTGCATTAATTGTTGAATTTAGAGTTAAAACGCACCAGCGAGCACACCAAAGCCTAATTATCAACCAACTGATCTTACGGTATCCTATTAAGCTGGTAAAGGCCTTAGGTCATAATCAGGTCACATTTTTCTTGCTCCTCCTTTGGAAGCTCTATCACCATTATCAAAAATTAAGTTCATAGTTAAAATATTGGGCGATGTCCAAGCAGTCTAACGCATCATCAATCTGTGGTTAAAATAGGAATCCTTATTGGTAATGATAACCTTTCAGTAGTCTATAACCACGCTGTTTGAGCTGTCCTTTCCTTAATTATCAGCACCGGGGTGGCTTAAGGACTCTTGGAGGGCTTTACAGCCCTTGTTGCACTAGCTGATATATCTCAGCATTGATGACCTCATTCTCCACCTTAAGTATCTAATCAGACAAAGGCGACTGGCAGATAATTCAAGAAATCAGATGATGAAGCACATCATGAGAACATCCAAAATCACAGACATCTTTTGGTAAAATAACGCTGTATTTTTTGAAAAGGGCTAACACTTGATCCTTCTCATCCTCTGTTAACCCTGCGAGGTTAAATTGAGTTACTAGAGACAAAACAGATTGCTTGATATTGCCGCTAAGGCTAGCTCATCAAAGTGGCCAAAACTTGCCTATTTTGAATCTCTTCAATGG
Source organism: Massospora cicadina (assembly GCA_022478985.1). Lineage (NCBI taxonomy): Eukaryota > Fungi > Entomophthoromycota > Entomophthoromycetes > Entomophthorales > Entomophthoraceae > Massospora > Massospora cicadina. The sequence goes on from JAKSZP010003950.1 coordinate 63,705, forward strand.
GTAACATATGCTCAAAAGCAATAATCTAGTGCTGCTAGATCTGAATATGATATGTATACAAATTAACTAGAAGTACCTGAATTTCACCGTGATCAGGGAGGATAATCCCAAAAGCAGCAACAGATCTCAAAATTAGAATGACTGAAAAGGCTCAAATATTCCTTCATATAAATATTTAGATTTTTCCAGTTGAATTTGGGTCCCCATTACCACTTTATGGACCAGCGGAGTGATTATAATATAAAATATAATGTAGCATAATTACAGTATATTATGAAATCTGGGTGGGTAACCGTTGCGTCCAGGACAAAATCCACTAGTAACACAAGGACACTATATCATTCCTAAAAACTAGGTTGACCACCCCCTGATATCAAGGCGCCAGGGCCTCATCCTATCATAATAGAATAACGAAAGGTGGTCAAGAATTTAATATCTGTTCTCGAGATAAACTAAGACTCCAAGCGTCCATATAAATGAGGTTCCAATAATAAATCAAATTTTATATTGGGAAACAAAATTGCATGCGAGTAGATCACAAGAAACATAATATCAGCAGCAATGTGCTGTACTCTCCCTCAGAAGCTGTAGTCTGTGGGCCAGCAGTACCATAAGTTTTCTGATATCTATGTCAGGAGCCATACCTAGTCACTTCACAAATTTAGTGGATAAAATATTAACTGGTTCCCCACTGTCAACGATTGCTCAGATCTTAAGCTTATTAATAAACTGTCAATATAAGTGTAGTCAGAAAAGTAAGCTTAGCTGGAGTTATTGCTAGTACATCCAGACTTTCAGCTTGGCTTAGACAAGTTTGGATTTCCAGACATAACTCTGGACTTGATTCTATCAAATTCTCAATAGGCATCGCCATCTGGACCACATTCAATTTAGGATTATCACCAGAAGTAATTGGAAGCTCTTGTAGGACTAACTTCCGAACTTAAACCTTCTCTACTAGTTTTGACAATGCTCAGCGTCACAATTTTTAGAGAGTGTTTAGTCATAACTACCCTTTTTCTTTCACTTCTATTTCCTGATACCATCATAGTTAAGGGGTCATTATCATCCTTCCACAGGATGATGAGGGAATAAAGATGGTTTTATTATTAGCTTTTTTAGAAGAGGCAGATGTAGTAAATCCCTGGTCTACTCTGCCCTAAATTTCACAAGTTCTCCACTTTCAGAGGGTTTGCCAAATGACCTCACAATTTAGAGCTGGATTTATGCATCAATTGACATAAAGTCCCAAAGACTTACAAAGATATAAATAACCTGAAGGATGTCAGGCTTTTCAGTACAAGACATATTTGGCTGAGTTAAGTCCTTAGCTTGGCAGATATGCCAGTCAAGTTGAATGAGAGGTTCCTGTGGACTTTTATTAGGAGCTTTGAAATTGACAGTGCAATGGCGGAGATAATTCACCATATGAGTAATATTATTCTCATCATATAAAAATTGTACTAAAACCTGATACAACTCCATATAGGTCTCACAGGTGTGTTAAAGAGAGATCTCAGCGTCAAACCTATCTAATAAATAGCTCCAGATAAAGTCTGCGCCTCCAAGTAAAAGTGGTCAGTAAATATTTAAATGTTTTCATCTCTTAGAAAAGATATATTAAAGAATCCCATCTTGCGAGTGCTCATACTTTCAGCTCCCCTGCACCTTGATTTAAAGGTCCTTAAAGTTAAGGTAACTATGCTAACCTTCTTTAGTTTCAGCATAACTAACTTCTGATCTTTAGGAGTCCATTGAATTCATTACCAATGCTAATTTAGAGGTCTCAGACGCTATGGTTATACTAGTCTTGATTAGATATAAGTTTATGCACATTCGCCACTTTATTGAACTTTGCCTTCCTGACAGGGTTACCTAAAAATGATCATCATAGCTGCAGGGCTGAGGGCCCTGTGATGTCCCTATATGACTCTCAGGTTTACTAATACCCAGAGAGAAAATGCAACTAGGAGTCGCTGTAGGGTCAGGGTGCGCAGAAGCTCCCACAGTTAGGACATATGGGCGGGCAACAGACCAGCTACTCATAGCCTGTGCCTCTTCTCCCTACCCCTCATTTTCAGTTGGAAGAGTTTCTAAACAACATGACTTGGATGACACTCATAGGTATTTTGACAAATTTAGAATTTAAACTAATTTTCTGATTCAAAGCTGGCTGCGTTTCACCTAAAAATTTCCTCCAGAGTAGTAAATTGCGTGTTTAGCAGTCAAATAGTAGGCTTTTAAAGCAATATGCTCTCCATGTAAGAAGTCAAGCTCTAATGTTAATTTGATAATGGAATGAACAGTCTCGACCATAACTTCCCTATGTCTTTCATTTGCTAATCATTGTCTAGTATAATATCAGATAGTAGGCCAAAGTGTGCCTTAAATCCGCTCATAATCAACCAATCTTAAGGAATAATTTGACTGACCCTGGATGGGTATCTCAGCGTCCAAAGATTGCATTACCACTGGCGGAAGGTAGTCATCTTCTTGGATCCCAGAGTTCAGCTTTAGTAAAAACGGTGTACAGGATAACAAAAGGTACCCTCTGTAGTGAGCACTAAGTATTGAAACCGGCACTATGGCGTTGTATTGTAATGCACAGGTTACACACACAAGAAATGAAAAGATACTGTATGAGGTTAGTGACCTTGACTAAAAACAATTAGAACACTTATATACACAATAGGTAATAAATATAATAAAGGAAAGTGTACCCTGTAATATCAGATACCGTCAGGGGTTGACTTCTATTAAAGTGATTATTTTAGCTAAGCTTTTTTCAGCTTTTACTAGGGAAAAGATATCTTTCCATTAGCAATTTCTTTCAAGTAAGCTTGTTCTACCAGAGTTCTCATTGTTGCCTCCTAGTTAACAAGCAGCACTCCATATTAGTAGACTAAATGGGGATATATAAATTGGGTCAAATGAAAAAAACTAGGATTTGGTACATTTTTCCAGAAAGGATGTAATCCTTCAAACTTATCCAAATTGCTGGATGATGGCCCTGAGCAATAATAACGACCCTATTACTGATGTTTTATGCTGTTACAGGACAACATAGAATAAATGCGCCAAAATAAGATAGGAAGTGATAACTATATTGAGGCCATGACTTTGGCAGACAATAGAGTTAGAGAACAAGACTTTCTCTGGCAGGGATTCAGGGATTTGAGCACAGCTAATTTTACACTATTCCATTTCATAGAAATTCTAGGGCCACATAGCGAAATAATTACTATCCTGATCAATCTTCTATCTAATTATTAGTAGAATTATTAAGTTAGATAATTAGAGTATTAGAAGCCAGATGGCTGGTCAAACCAAATTACACCAGCCCCTATGCTCTTTCTCTCCACCTTGGATTTTTCTATGCTCTGGGATGAGGAAGACGCCGCCAAGCCTATTTTTAATGCCCCATCTCCTTTTACCATGATCTGATAAGCAGCTCTCCACTTTACCATATGGGTGGTTATGTTTTTGTTTTTGTTCTTTTTTGTTTTGATATGATTAATTATGGAGTTTCAGTTCGTTGCTAGGGGTTTATTCAAGCTCTTTTAGCAATTGGTAATGTCCACCCATAGTCATCTTAACTCAAATAAACAACCTATTTCCATTTCTGGATCTTGTGGTTTGAAAAAGTTTTCTTTTTTATTGCAATCACTAATTGCAACAAATTCAATTTAAAACTTGATAAGCTTGATAATCTCTTTGATGAGATTAGTGTGCACCCAATGGCGGGTAGCAGTTGAGCTAGCAAAGTAAAGGGCACAGGATCAGGCTCTGAACCATCCAAAATTTGTAAATACCCCAGTGACACCGGCGGCCTAAATAAAACTAAAAAACTGGCGGCTAGTATTTCCCAGAGATTTAACCTGGCAAGCAATTGTAACCAGTTCATCAAAACTCCGCATTCCCAGCCCCTATCATCAGGGGAGCATTGGCTTCAAGTTTTCCTGGATATTCATCAAACAGAAGTTTAGGAAAAGTTTTGTGGAGGTGTACACACCCATTTCTTGAACGCAGTGTACATCACACTGCACTCTATGCCCCAAGGTTGGTTGGATTCCAGGCTCAAAAACAAACATGCAGTGGTCAATGCTGCATGGGTGCGTGTGGTGGTAGACCTCACACATGGTCAATGGGTGGTCAAAACAAAGTGCATTCAATGGAACAGATCAGATCAATCTTTTGTTAAGTCTGACTTCCACCCACAACAATTACGCGCACAGTGCAGGAGCACCACCTCATGGTTAATATTGAACCATTGGGTAAATTCACTCCTTCAAATTGCAAAGCTTTATGCTTATGCCAGACCTGTTCACATGCAAAGTAATTGCTGTGATCACCCTAACCATGGTCATCGCAGAAGACTATACCCAAATCCCTCACACCACAGTTGTGTTTATTAATGGGCAGGAAACCCGCCCATTTCGCATCTTGGTAGATAGCGCGCTCCCTATATGCACCTTTTTTCACGCTTTTGGCCACAAGGCCCACACCTGCCCCAGCAAAGGAGGTCATCATGCAAACCAAAATCCTCTACGATGCAATGGACAAGCAGACTCCCATTATAAACTGACATTGACACCAACGCCGCCTTCCCGTGGAGCACACATGGGTGTTGCATTCAGGTCAAACCTATGTTCCCGCAGGCGTGCAAGAAGCCAAGCAGGCCCACAGAGCAGCAGCCAAGCAGCGGCCACAACCGCATCCATGATCCTGCCTGCCCAGACCCAGTATGACATTGAGTATTCGCTGTGGAAGTGGTTTGAGAATCTGATCACCAATCATATTGGGCAACCAACCTGATGACCTGATGGGTGAGTTGAATTTACTTGAACAAACTTACTAAGCTTCTATCAAAACTAATTTGACCACCCATTTCCCTCCCATATTTTGTTGACCTTAGATGGTGAACCATATGATCAAAGTATCCTGAAAATTGGCAGAAGACAAATTCCTCCAAAAACAAGAACCATAAAAAAAATTTGATAATGTCCTAAAGGACAAGAATAACCAGCTGACCCTATTGCTTCCCGCTCACATGCTGCCATGGCACGTGCTAAAAAAGAGCTGAAAGATGGGCAAGGGGCTCTTCCCATAGCACCTAAGGTGATATGGGGAGCCTTCACAATATGGACATTAAACGTCGTTGGACTCAAGGCTTTTCCCTCCTGGGCTAGGAAACTGAGTTTTAATCTATAATTTACCTGTGGACATCCTGGCCATTCAGGAAACCCACTGTCCATATGGTGCCGAGGAAACATGTGCAACCATGCTCCTCCCCTCCCTTTCTTTTTGTTTGCTGCACTGTGGGGTGCTTATAGTGCAACCCATATATTTTTTATTTTATATCTAAATATTTGTACCTTTATTGCTATGATATTCTAGTGTCCTATTTTGTGGTATGATGAAGTGCATGCTATCGTTAATTATGCCCCAACCTGTGCACAGGATCACTGGGAATTCCTCTTGGCTGCTACTTCCCTCCCACTTCCTCCTGACCCATTTGTGGTAGGCGACATAAAATGCTGGGCCAATTTGGCCACCAACTGCTTGCCTTCTGCGCCTACCCCCTGCAGGGGAATGTCAACCTTCAATTTCTAAAAGCCACTTTGGGGATGTTTGATACCCTACCTAAACATGCACCGTTGCTTCCCAACATGTCCCATCCTCTTGTGCACAAAGGTCAGCTGAGGTCTATGTCCCACATTGACCTTATTCTTGCCCTGTTGAAATTTAGTTCTCAGGGTGCACACTTTATGAAGACAAGTTTTGATTTCTCTTACCACAGGTTGGTGTCAATTTTCATTCTCTTTGTTGCATCCAGCGGCACAGGCGCCAAAATGGTGCAAACTTCGTCCAGCTAAAATCAAGTCGCCCAAGTTTTCCTTGTGGGTGGACACCAAAACTTCCTCACTGTAGTTTGCCACACTGTTCATGTGCGGACCCACTTACTACCTGGTCAACCTTAAAGCGAACACCATCCACCAGGCATGCCACCTCACATTGTGTTGCTCTCGGGCTGCCTCAGTGGTCATTATGCACACGCTTGCAGAAGTAAACCTCCTGGAGTCTAATGTCCCTGCTGAAGGCTACAGCCTGGCTTGGGGTCGCAAGTGGGTAGAAGTATCCGCTCATCTAAACGCACTGGTGAGGCAACCCAAACATCACGTTTGTGTACAGTACAAAGCAATGAAGATAATGGTGGTTGACATGAGCTCTGTCCATTTTTCTGAAATTTCCTTGCACCGCAACAGAGCTTGGCTTGCACACAGGTGATGCAGCTTAACCAATCCATTGCAGAAACCCCAGCCAAAATGGTAATCAAAGCTTGAAACTATTACTCTCAATTATATTTATCTGATCCAGTTGAACTGGACAAGTTGAAGATTTTTTAAAAGTGCACATATCTGCGCCATTTCTCATTATCCAGAGTTGATTAATTTAATTTTTTAGGATGAACTCTGGTATGCCATTTGCGATGCACCGCACAGGAAATGCCAATGTACAGATAAGATTCCTTATGAGTTCTATAAGAAATATTTAAATATTTTTCCTCTTTGTTGCTAGCCTCAATGAACCAGTGTTTGTTGGAAACGCGCCTCCTTCCTAGGGCCAGGAGGCGTACACTATAGCGCTGTATAAGAAAGGGGATAAGCTGGACTTGGCTAACTGGCGCCCTATTTAACTTACTAAAACAGATCCTAGATTATTTACTAAAATTATGGCCAGCTTCCTAGGGGGAAGTTGCCTCAGATATAATCTCCTCTGACCAATTTGGTTTCATTCCAAAGAGGTCTATATGGGACAACATACACACTGTAGCCAACATCTGTTAATCCACGGCTTATTGAGCACTTGGTTTCTTAGACCAGCAGAAGGCTTATGATAGGATCAACTGCAATTACCTCAAAGCCTGCCTCCACAAGTTTCACCTTCCCTATCAATTCATAATTGAGTGATATTGCTTACATAATCTGCCACAATGGATGTGCGTGCCCTGGCTTCCTCACTGATGTGGTTCACCCTCAAAGGGGCATCCGCCAACGGAATACTTTAATCTCACTTTGTACAACTTCAGCTTTGACCCACTTTCACACAATGTGACTGCCCGCCTTACTGGTGTCCATGTGCAAGGCCAAGAACCAAAAAACTGTTGGTATTTGCTGATGATTTTGCGGTTGGGATTTCTAACAAACAAGATGCATGCGCGCTTGAGGCTACTTCCAGGATTACTCCAGGGTAAGTAAAGCTGACTAAACGTCCCCAAAGCCGAAATTATTCTCCTCAGTCAGTTCCAAGCCCGCTGGTCACCAGCACCCCATTACCTACCTTCTTCAGCAGCTAGCTCACAGGTTTGCTTTCCCTACCCACCCCATACCGCCAAGCTTGTTCTCCCTTTCATGCCAAGACCCACTGCTGGTCTATTACGCCATTTTGTTTTGTGGTTGGAGGTGGGAGGGTACGCCTCATTGGTGATGGAGCTCAATATTCTGGACAATGTCACAGAACGCATCACTTCCCTCAGAGCCCAACAGAATATCCTCCCAGGCCAGGTTTTGCTTGCCAACTCTATGCCCCTGTTCAAAGTCTGGTTTGTGGCCCATGCTATCGTCTTTTCCCCATCTTTCTTCCCCTCGTTATATGCCCTCCTACAAGGGTGCTTTGGTTAGTTCCCCCACCACCATTGTGCCTGGATGTCATGTTTGGCCCTCGCTATAGTGGTGGTATGGGCCTGCTCACCTTCAAGGCCCATGCCGCCAAGATACTTGGCACCTGGAGCACTCCAGTCACTAACCCCATAGTCCAAGCCCAACACTGGTCACTTGCGGCCTGCTCCAACTTCCCTGCTCCCTGTGCCTAAGCAGTTTTACCCACCCCTTATTCTCTATTAAACTATCATTCTTCACATCCTGTGCTGTTGTAAGTCCAGGGGAACGTCCCCACTGTGTGAACCAGCCAGTTTTCCCATTTCCAAACAAAAAGGGTCTGAAGAGAGCAGCGGTACCCCTCGTCACACAGGGTGACCTAGCCCAAGTGGTAGATGAGCGCTGGGTAACAGCGCTCCCTCTGAAGATCTTCAAGTTCTTATGCTTGCCTCTACCGAATTGGTTCAATGAATAGATAAAATTTGAACAAAAATCATCAGAAACCGTCATCCCCATGAGCTGTATGGACTTTAATAAAGCCGTAGGTGCCAAAACCTCAAAATTTAAGTCAAAATGTCCAAAATATGGGATTAAAATCCGAGGGGTGCACAACTCATAGCCAGAAGGGGAAAAATAATGATTTCTCAGTTAAAGTTGCTGATGGCATCTCCATCAAGCAGTACATTTGCTGACCCTAAACTCCTCTTGAAATTGTTAGACTTTTTCCCAATGGGCATATATCACCATTGGGGATTTTTTGCCAATAATTTAGAACCCTCTTACAAAAATCAGGATCATCTCTCAAGGAATACCGCTTGACCAAACAAATGCCCAGCAACTGGGCAAGGGCAGGTTTGTTATACCAAACCCATTTCTGACCTATTAGCCACCCCTATGTGGGGTGGTCCTGGGGGATCCCCATTGCTCGTTAGGCCAAACGCCGTCATGCTGACCGCTGTAAACTCATTTAAAGCCCTCAGGTCAGGCGTTCATGGATGAACTGATAGTGACATAGCTTACTGCTAATTTCATTGATGTCAGTTCAGATTGAAGTCGTTATTTCCCCTCCCTCAAAAATTCGCCAGATTAGGTCAAAATTTAGAGGGCCCTGATCCCTGCTTTGACAATCTACCAAATTGAACACTATTTAATTAGTCACATCGCACTGATGAAATTGTTGGTCAAATTATTTACTTAACTTTTAATAGGATCCCTTTACTCAATTCCAGTTTTATTTTATGTTCACATCTAAACCACCCTTCCAGCCTATATTTCAACAACCTACGGTATCTGTGGCCATGTTCATTTGGTTCTTAGCTTGGTTCCTATGCACAACTATGGCTTCTGGACACTCAGTGACGAAATTTCTTCCTGGTTTCATAACAGTCGTGCAAGTAGCAGTGCCACTGTATATGATCCTGTCACTTGGGTGCTTCAGCACTTTAATTTGCAGGTCAATCTAAAAGTAACTTGCCGTCTCTCTGACATAATCAACCAACCTTTATTCTTAGCCATTTCCGCCCTTCTCATTGAGTTGAGCATAACAGTGGTCCTTTTCTCTCAGCTGAATAAAATTGTAAAGAGGTTTTACTATGGCCACAATAGCCTAGTATCTCCCAAATTTCCTAAGCCCACCCTCCAAAATGGGATGTTCATTCTAGGAGCTGTTGAGGTGGCCTTGGTTTCAAAAATCCTATCTCTGAATCATTGTCCAAATCAATTTCAATAGTTGCTGCAGCCCTCATGCCCATGTCAGTATATTCTGGCATTCCGACTTATGAAGTGTCTACTCTTGTCACAAACCTTGTAGTTTCCCCCCAATCCTAGTACAATCTCTTCCTTATCTACAGACTCAACTATAGCTGCTAATAAAGAGAATTTTTCATACTTTTTATTGCCCGTGAAAATTAGTATCAGAGCTCACTACATGTCCTTTGAGGCTTTGGTGGAAACTGGGGCAGCGGGTAATTTTATGAGTGTAAAGCTATCCCACCAGTTGGAACTTGACCTGGACTGGGTTTGGGTCCTACAGTGATGGTTGCTTCAACGGCCTCCTATCCCTTGTATCTAGTTCAACGCCCAGTACCTTTCTCCATTCACCAGTTTAGCTTTTGTGAACAATTCTTCGCAATGCCAAACTTGAGTTACTGGTAATCTTAGTAGTGGGTTAGTGGCGTCAACAGCATCTTAGAATATACTTGGAGTATAATGTGATGTCATTTGCTAATGACCAGAAGGAGGGGGAGTTTCATTTAGTGAATATCTTTACTAAAGCCCAAAGCCTCAGTTCCATCACTTCCCTTGTTTACTTTGCAGATCTCCCATTGGATTTCCCTCAGAAATTGATGATATATCAAAGTATTCAAATCTGAGAAGGGAGACCATCTCCCCCTCATACTAAATTCGATTTAGGGTTTTAGAACAACGGTGCAGGTGGTTAATATTAACTGTCCTTTGTACTCGCATACGGTGGAGGAGGAGGCTGCTCTCAATGCCAGTTGGATAATATGTTTAAGAAAAGAGTTTGTTAAAAGAGACATCACCAGTTGCTTCTCCCATCATTTTTGCCAAGAAGGGTGATGGAGCCCTTTGTCCCTATATGTATTATGGTCACTTAAATAAAATCACAGTCCATGATCCCTACCCTTTGCTGTTGGAGCAGACAATCAGTCAAGCGATTGCTAAGTCACAGGTGTTCTACAAGCTCAGCCTTGTTAATGCCCTTAATCAATTTGGGTATGGAAGGTCATGAATGGCTTACTGCTATCCAAAACAAAAAGGGTTTTTCTTGTTATGAGTAATGCCATTCAGGTTAAAGAATGCACTGGCCACATTCCAAAGAATGATCATTAGTGTTCTAGTGACCTCTGAATCACTTTCGCATTCACATACATTGATTATATTTTGGTACATTTCCCAACTCCTGAACAGCATTCAAAAGATTTTGAAGCGGGGGTAGCTGCCTTGCACAAGGCAAGCTTGTTCATCAAGTCTTCAAAATGCGAGTTTTATAGGGAGGATGTTACCTTTTTGGGTAATCTTGTCTTAGAAGATGGGTATGCTATTCCCCCAACAAGTTGGTTGCCATCCGCAAATGTCCCACTCCAACACTAAAAAACAATTGAGAAGCTTTTGGGCCCTATATTTTTCTTTAAAAAAATTCTTTCCTGCCTTACTCCAATTAGCCGCCCCACAACATTTACTCACGGGTAAGAATGTCACCTTTCGTTGGACACCTGAGTGCCAGCAGGCATTTGAGTCTGTTAGAGAGGTGTTCTTATCAACCCCATCTTAACATACGCAGATCCCTCCAACCCCTATGTTTTTGCATGTGATGCCTCATCTGTTGCGATAGGGGCGGTCTTTCTTCAGGAGCTGTATGGTTTAGAACATCCAGTCACTTATTTTCTCCCACAAGTTCTCTTCTACTGAACAATCTTGGGCCATCTATGATAAGAAGTTGGTAGCCGTAGCATGGGCCTTGACTCATTTGGCGATATCTCTTACAAGACGCCCAGCATGAGTTACCCGTACATATGAATCACCAAGCCCTTTTCTATTTTTGAAAACCACAAAAGTTAGCAAATAGGCAAGCTCGAACCTACCAGGATTTGTGTAATTTCAACTTTATATTTGAGTTTGTGAAAGGTTTGTTAAACGTGCTCCCTGATTTCCCCAGTCGCAGCCCTGCTCATTTCCCCACAGTTTCAGATGAAGCAGATTTGGTTACTGTAATCCCTCCCACTAAAATCTTATCCATTGTACCTCCCGTGGTCTTGTCAGTGGACATAGCTCCTGATGGCCCTCTTATTTCAAAGCTTTAGCAGCCCAATTAACCTGTTCCAAAGGAGTTGAATTAATGGAACAAATGTTCCTCCTGGCTCATAGGCATTCTTTTTTTCCTTAGTGGAGGGTCTAATTCATTTCTGGCCGTGGGTGTGGGTTCTTACTATTTTTAGAGCCAAAGTATTTCAAGCTCATCACGACCCCCACAGTCAGCCATCCTAGTAATAAGAGATGTATCAATTTGATTAGGTATACCTATAATTGGGTGGGCTTGTCAAAAGGTGTGCCAGCCTGGATCGCCAATTACATCACCTGCATGTGGGCCAAGACAGATTAATCAGAAAGGAATGGTTTCCTTCACCCTTTACAACAGGCTGAGGGTCCATGGACATCAGAGTCCATGGATTTTATTGTTGAATTTCCCTGTTCTAATGGATTTACGGCGGTGATGGAGGTGGTCAATTGCTTTACTAAATTTTCTATAATATTCCATGCTCTTCCAAGATTACATCTTTATAAACCGCTTTTCTCTTCATATGCTATGTGTCTTCTATGTTTGGTCTCCCACAGGAGTTCATCAGTGACTGTGGGCTCCAGTTTACAGTGTGGTTTTGGAATGAGCTTTTATCTATTTTAAAAATTACCCTGTTGATCCACAGCATATCACCCCAGTCCAATGGACAAACTGAGCAGGCTAATCAGATCTTGGAACATTTCTTGCGCTGCTATGCTTTGGCCATGCAGGATACTTGGACCAATGACCTCCCTCTCACTCAATTTGCTTGTAATAATGGAACGCATGCCTCTATAGGGTTTTCCCCATATGAATCGACTTTGGGGTATAATTCCTCGTTTTCAGTTGGTCCTTGTCTGCGGACAGAGGTCCCAGCTGCCGCTGATCATACAGAGTAGATTTGGTCTACTCAGTCCTTAGTGCGGGAGCATCTCACTAAGGCTATTGGTGACTACAAGTGCTTTGCGGATTGGAAGCAGCTTCCTGCCCATGACATTGTGGTGGGTTCATAAGTAATGCTTAATACGCGCCATTTGTGGATGCATGTACCCTCCTGGAAGTTTTCAAGCAAGCATTTGGGTCCCCTCTTGGTGGAGGATGATTTGGGTCTTGATGCCTTCTGGTTAAAGTTGCCATCTCACTGGAAACAACATCCAGTTTTTAAAGTATCTCAGATGTCCCCATTCAAGGGGACTATCCCCTTGGATTCTAAGCCAATAGCAATTGAGGATGTGGAGGAGGCCAAAGTGGAGAGCATTTTAGCCCCCCCAGCTCTTGAGGTCGGTTCAGTACTCGTTGCATGGAAGGGTTATCTATCCTAATAAAACAGCTGGGTAAAAGCTCATGATTGCGCAAGTTGCATGGAGTTAGTTGAGGCCTTTCATGTGTCCCATACCGATGCTCCTCATCCTACAAAAAGGTTACAACTTTAATGGCTATCAAGTTGCCAAAGGCTCACAAAAATGTAGCCCTCACGCAGTATCCTTGCGGTGGTGCCCCTCCTCAGCAAAAGGAAAGGGTAATGTAAGTCCAAGGTAACGTCCCCTCTGCATGGACAGGGCGATTTTCCCATTTCCCAAACAAAAAGGGTCTGAAGAGGGCAGTTGTACCCCTCGTCACACAATGCGACCTTACCCATGTGGTAGACAAGCGCTGGGTAACAGCGCTCCCTCTTAAGATTCCTCCCTGAATTGCATGCTTGCCTCTGCCAAGTTAGTTCGTCAAATAGGAGAATTCTGTGCAGAAATAATAAGAAACTGTCATCCCCACGAGGTGGATGGAATTTATAAAGCTGATGGCGCCAAATCCTCATAAATGAAGCTGAAATTTCTGACATACGGTATTAAAGTACAATGGGTGTGCAACTCATAGCTGGAAGGGGACAAAAAATGAATTCTCATTAAAAATTGGCAACGACATCAAGCCATCAAGCAGTACATTTGCTGACCCTAAACTCCTCTTGAAATTATTAGACTTTGTCCCCAATGGGCATATATCACCATTGGGGATTTTTTTTCTGATGATTTGAAACCATCATTACAAAATTGGGATTATTGCTCAAGGAATTCCGCTTGGCTGAACAGATGTCTCAGTGACCAGAAACGGGTTGGTTATCCAAAAACCTGTTTCTGACCCATTGGGACTTCCCCAATGTTGGGTGGCCCTGGGGATCCCCGTTGCTCATTGGGCCAAATGCCATCACACTAATCAGAGTAAACACAGTAAAGCCTCAGGTTAGGCGTTCATGGATGAACTGATAGTGACTAAGCTTGCTGCTGATTCCATTGATGTCAGTTCAGATTGAAGTCGTTATTTCCCCCTCCCTCAAAAATTTTCCAGATTAGGTCAAAAAAAGGGCCCTGATCCCTGCTTTGACAATCTACCAAATTGAACACTATTAATTAGTCACATCACACTGATAAAATTGTTGGTCAATTTATTTACTTAATTTTTAATAAAATCCCTTTACCCAATTCCATTTTTTAATTATATTCAAATCTAAACCACTCTTCCAGCCTATATTTCAACAGCCTACGGGATCCGTGGATATGTTCACTTGGTTCTTTTCTAAGTTCCTATACACAACTATGGCTTATGGGCACTCATTAACGAAATTCCTTCCTGGTTTTATAACAGTCATGCAAGTATCAGTGCCACTGGCATTTGGGCTTGTCACTTGGGTGCTTCAGCATTAAAATTGGCAGGTCAGTCTAAAAAAACTTGCTGTCTTCCTGACAGCTGTGGGCCCACACGGGATGTCGCCCCACTTCAAACAAAATCTCCTCTCCATGCAGAGCGCTGAGTGGAGAATTATTAGTGAACACACCACCCAGAAGTGGCGCCCTACTCTCCGCTTCAAACAGGAAGTACAAGGCTAAGCTGTTTGAACAATTTAATACCCAGGAGGTCCCTACCATGGCCATAGTGGAATATCCAGAAATTTTGGACATCACATAATCCCTAGAAACCCAGAATGACATTTGGAAGTACACCCATTACCCAATTTTGCTGCCAAAAAGTTTGTTCTCATGCATGGCGCTTCTTGAAACGGTTATACCATACTTTAGAGCGATCCAACGCATCACACTCCTCATGTGTTATGTGACCAATATGTGGCTTTGGTTCACTGCCTGGAAAAGTTCCCACCATCAAAAGATATATGGCGTGGGGTTCAGCGTCTCTTTTTCCAAGAGCAACCACAGGACTTCAGCCTATCTAAAAACATCTTCGCCTTGTCCTTGAATTCCCCTATACAACCTTCTATTTGAGCCTTAGTAGTGGCAAACAATATGTGGACTATACACACGGTTGTCCTGGATGCCATTTCAGGCTATACTCCCACTCCAGGAGGCTGTACGCCGATTCCAGTCACACCTTATGGACCACTTTCATTCATGGTTATTTTTATATCTACCATCCCATCAACGTCATTTGGTCTCATCCTGGTTTCCAGTATGGTTCATCTCTTCAGACTGTTTCCTTCATATGTGCTCAATAGTGGCAAAAGCCTCTACTCACGATAACCCTCTTCCTTTATTTGGAGTTCCCACTGGCAACAGGTGATAGCATTAGCTTCTCTAGGATGTCCCTAGTGTATATTAGTGCTTGATTATTATTACATATCGGAAGTGTCCATCTCATGGTTGGCCTTCCCCAAATAAATTGGAATTTAAATCTTGTGGCTTGAGGTTTAGTGACGGCGCCTTTCTAAAACGTCAGGATTCAGGGTCTTATTTGATATGGAAATATTTTTCCAGATTTAGTAGAATTCTCATCAATTATTTGGCCAGTAAAACTAGTATCAGTGGGGCTCATTAATTTACATAATCATTGATTTGGCTGAAATTTTTCCATCATTGATGTGTTTTACAAGATTATTTAAATTTTATTCAAGGTGGGCCAACCTGGGGATGATACCGCACCGATTAGGGAAGTGAAGAAAATGGGAAAGGAGGATAAAACCCAGAAAACCTCCATGCGCGGCATATGATAGGCCAGGAACTCCATGGACCGCCTTTGCTATTTGCTATCTCAGTTTGGGACATTGGCGCGCAAAACCAACACAGTCAAAATCGTCCCCTACCCAAAGTCCATTACCGGGATTGAACTTGGGAGGCAGTGGTAGAGGGTCAATCTCTACCACTGGGGTATCCTCCCTTTGTTTTACAAGATTATCTCATCTACATAAAGGTATCAAAGGATATGAATTATGTCATCTTCAGTATCATATGGTATTAAATAAATTCATGTATCATTTGACAATTTCCACTGGTTTAATTTATCTGGACTGAGTAGAAAATTATTTAGGTTGCCACAGGTTATTAAATGGGTACTTATCTCACTTCAATGAATCATTCCTGGGTATCTTAAATTTGATGTTTTTTATAGTTAAGGTTCCTTCCTGAGGTCATGAAATTACTTTTCTAACATAATTTATTATCTCATTTATGAAACCAAACTTAATGATTAAGTCATATCTCAGCTGAAAAATGAATGTCAGAAGTACTACTGTTTAATCCTCCCACACCCAAACTAAATCTCAAGCCCAAGGCCTGTATTATCAATGATTCAACAGAAAATTATGTTACAAAATTAAGCATTTCTCTAAGAATCTAGAGGTATTTTGCCACTAGAATAGCATGCACATATCCTCTCCCAGACAGAGGGTTCAAATTGGAGCTCTCTTAGTAAATTTAATTTGATACATGAGGCAACCCAGGTAAAGATTTTACAAGGGAAGGCAATATAAGTAGAGGTTTAGACAGGAAGAACATATAAGTGGGATATGATCGCGTCAATAAACCCAAAGATGTCACAGTAAATTCATATAATTAAGCCAAAGTTTTCCAATTAAACCCAAACTCAGAATATAAGATCCAAAAAAGTTGTTTTAGATAACACAGAACGTTCCAATGAAATATGATCTTACAAAAATATCACTTTCATTCACTAAGTATAATATCCAACATCATGTGTATATTAGGTTGTTGGGTTATTGTTGTTTCTCAGTTGTTTGTATAAGATTCAAACCCTTTCTTAAACGCGTATAGCCCTAAAATTCCATATTAAATCCACAGACTAAGGTTAATGAAAGGACCACAATTTATAATAAGAGTATTAATTGGAGTCATCTCAATGTTTTTTCATTTCATGCTGCCACAAACTTAGGTATGTAGGAGGCGCAGTAATCAGCTCCAGTTCTCCAAATGTTATAATTAGCACCAACTCATCTTAAACTCGGCTCAAACGTTTACTTTCATGAAAAAGAAGATGATAAATACAATAATTATTACGGTGAAAACAGTATAGTAGAAGCACCATTAAATATAAGGAGATGTATCATACCTCTCCAAAGATCCCCTTTATGGGTGCAAATCCAACAGTCAGTTATTGTAAGCTTGGGTTCATATGCTTCCTGTCTTAAGCATGACCCTTGGTGAAGCAAGCATGTTTTTGTACCAACACTTTCCGTAACTCCCACCTAACAGGTCTTATTCCCAAATTATCAGAAAAGGCGGTGACTTGTGGCCTTAAGTACTGTTGTAAGTCCTATAATAACTGCAATTGATGACTCGTTTTTCCTAGGCACGCTAATTGCTAACTTTAAAGAAAACCATTAGATGAAGTTTTACAGACGTTAGTTTGAGATATGACCTTGTGCCAGTCAGCCACTGTAAAAGTTATTCTTTCTAATCATGGGCGCTCCATATATATGTTGGTCATGGATCACTCTTGTCAAAACATTAAAACAACTCTTACTTGCTAATTCGACAGAACCTACAATCACCTCTCCTCCTCTCTCATGCTTGTAATGTTACATTAGTTAGTGCTTCACTTTATTCTTAAGTGAAAGTAGATAACAGGTTTTGGTAGTTATGGATGAGTTGAACCTCCAAGTAAGTCTTATAGTAAATTTGATATTACTAATGATCAGCTGTCCTTAGCTCTACTAGATGCTCTACAGGATGAAACAAAGGATTATGTCCGCACATGCTATATAAGAATTTCCATGTAGGGAGCTTGAACTCCCTCTAGTTGAAATCATTTCCGCGCTTGTTGTCACACCCTATCACGCTCTCAACTTATTTGCAGTGTTAGACTGCCAAGATTTTTCATCTATATTGGAAGCGCTTATAAAAACTTTTCATCATATACCTGAGGCCTTGGCCTTACCTAATCATTATATAATTGCAGCTTTCCCCGCTTCTCTGACTCGTGGCTTAGGTTCTCATGCTTCTTGGGAAACAGATCTTAGAACTTTAGGAGCAGCGTTATAAACAGCCTGTCAAATTTCATCTCAACCTGAATAGCAATGGGCAGTCAGTTATAACTCATGGAAGCTATGTTGTAAAGCATACATAACCCGCATCTAAATCCACAGAGAAAGGAACATTGGTAGTGGATGTTTAAAAGACCCCAGCACTCATTAGGAAAACAGAGTTTAGTACTTGAAATTCAGTGATGATGATAAAAATCATTGTGTAGTACCATAAAGTTTTTGGTAAGTTTGGTATGTTGTTGGTCAATACACCAAACCCTTTTGGAAGAAGTTTGTGATACTCAGTGCAATATCATGTGGCAAGTGGCCTGCCTGATGAGTACCTTTTATCACCCCAATGCCTAATCTGAACTGTTACCTACTACAAGGGAGATCTTAATGTTTCAAATTGTACTCTCCATTCAGGAGTATTCAAACTAGTCTGCTGATAGTTTAAATAATCCTTTAGGAAAAGTGGCAAATTCTGTGAATCCTGATGACACAGCTGTATCGCCTTTCCAAGTCTTACAAGTAGAGCATGTAGAAGAGCAACATTTTTTAAGCCCAATCTAGAAAATTATGTCAGTTGTTTGTCCCCTTTTTGATACCTGTGGCTTGCAAAAAACCCTTTGTCATATCTTTAGGAAGCAGCAATGCGCTCTATTACATACATAGTTCCAGAAAAAACTATACAGCTCCTATGACCATGAAGTCAGGACCAGTTTTTGTTCCACAAATGATTTAAATAGATTTAACCGTGCTTTTCTGTTTTTAACCGTTCATATTACAGTAGGGATAAGAAATGAGTCAATAAAAGCCTTGGGGGCACTGGTGCCACAATAAATTTTATTATATGTTTGTCATGCAGGGCTAGAACTTTAAAGTCACAACAGGTATTCCTGTAATAGGTGCTTAAAGAGTTCTTATAATCACTACTCTGTATAAGCCTCTGCGTATCAGTACTCATGATCATGAGTTTGTAGTTAATTTTATGGTCATTTAAAAGTTGTTATATCCAATATTTTTTGGGGTAGGTTTGTGGCACCAAAAATCAGTGAACATTAACTTTAATATAAACATGCTATCCTTTACATATTTATCTCATGTGAGTGAAATCCATCTTCTTCAAAAATTGGCAATCTGGAAGGCAGTGGTGGTAACATAAAAAATTTCTCTACTGATGTCGTTCTTGACTTACTTACTATACCCCTAATTTTTGAGCCCATTAAGCTTTACTAATGGAGAGGGCGCCAACTTTTATAAAGCCACTCAGAGTTTAATCAGAAAATCCTAATTTTTTAACTTTATCAAGATCAGTTGCCCAAATACCCCTAGACTTCCAAGGAGGTTAATGCTCTAAAATTTGGGATGAACGATATGATAGAAAAGGGGTGGATGATACATAAAACACCCCTCGTTTTTTCTCCAGTGATTTTTGCTTCAGACCAAATGGCACCCTGAGACCCTGTGCGTTTTATGGCTATTTGAACAAATTTAAAGTTCCATATACATACCCGCTACCCCTCAAGACTTTAATTGCCCAAGCAAATTTGAAAACAAAGTGTTTCTCAAAACTTGAATTGGTAAATGCTTTCTCAAATGCTGGTTAAGTCTGTCCAAAAATAGCTGAATGTGATTTGCACACATTATGGCACCAGTCAGAAAGCCAACTTTGGCTTGCTTAATTTTAGAATCTGACTCACTGCTCAGTGATCTACTCCACGTAGATTAGGCACCAGACAGTCTTCTCTAACATCACAACATTTCTCACTAAGAAAACCCTCCTCAGATGCTACCCCTTGTTACTTTGACTGCTTGTTTAACTTTTTTGCGCTCATGGCAAACATACTGACGCTCTTTGAGTTTGTTGACATATATTGGCCTTCTAGAATCAACGGAAACCTTTCCAACCTCTTCCTTAGAGTTATTAGCACCAAGGTATTCTCAACAGAGTGTCACTTTAAAACAGATGAATCCCAGACTAGATACTGGTGATTACTAACTTGATACAATACAAGTCAAAGCAAGAAGGATAAATTTAAGATGCTGTAGAAAGGAGAATTTATTAGAATAAAAAGTGAAGTCTTATATATCAGTTGGAAAAAAGATATAAATGAGTGTAATACTGTAGAAATAGGGAATTTATGGATTTGATAGGATGATTTTAAATAAACTCTTGTCAGATGGCGTCTGACTGCTACATTAACTTCTTCACTCATTTGTGTCAATTTCTATATGCTTAAGCTCCATCTCGTGGTTGTTGCCCCTAAACCTGGCTATTTAGGGGCCTTTGTGCTAGGTCCCACTTCTTGGATATGGCTCATTGTACTGGTTTTCGAAATGGGTTGATTGTCAAATCTGGTAATATGCATCTTAACATGGGTTTTGTTCGATGGAACAACTATGATGCACCTAACATCTTGACTTTGAGTCACTATGGAAATTAAAAGACTGCACAATTTGTAATATGCTGTTCATACTTCTGATACTTTTACCAGTGTAATTTGGTTAGCTCATTGGAGTGTCATTAAAATTTTACCTTATTTCAGCCCCCAAAGAGTATAAAAGGGGGTCAAATTTTGGATGGCGGCGTCATCCCAATCAAACAAACCTTCCAAGGCAGCAGGGCGAAAATTATTTTGCATGAAATCATGACTTGACTGAATATTTAGCTCTTCAGTGCCTATTAAAGTGCCTCTTTCGCCACCATTGTTGCTGGATTGGTCACCTGTACCACCACAGGTTTGTGGGGTTGTTTTACCAATTACACAGGTCTAGGGTTGACCAGAAGCACAAATTTTGGTTTAAAATTACAGCATCTATTAATTTAAAGTAGTGCCCATTGAAATTAAGATTACACTTACAGGTTTCTACCGTTTCATTTGTGATGCTTCGGGGAACCTCATTTTACCTTCTTAGATGCATACATTGATAAAATTAAATCACTCGTCCAATGCTGAGCAACATGCCAAGTATTTGGTGGCTGTGGCTCCACTTTACAAAGCTGGGTTGTTTGCTAAAACTTCAAATGTGAGATTTACAAAAATTGAAGTTCAGTTATTTTTTTAGCAATAGTAGTGCTCAACCCAAAAAAGTGGGAGCAGCCACGCATGTTTATTTGCAAATGAGCCAAATAAAGGGATTGTTAGAAATAAAAAATTTCTTATATGGCCCCTAAGTTATCAGCCTAGGAAGCCATATCAGATGGTGAGGAAGCATTTGGGGAAACTTTTTTTGGCGCCCGCTTTACCTGGTGGACCATGGCGGATAGCATAGGAGTGGGGACATGAAGTTCATTTATTTGTTGATCTCATACTTAAGGATGGGCATGCTATAGCTACCTCAAAGTTAGCCGCAATTAGATTTTAGTTGACTCCAGTCACTCAGAAATAGCTCCATATATTTCCTGGGCTTTGTCTGCTTTCTAAAAGATTCTTGCCAGCCATTTCAGAACGTTCCTAGCTTTATATTCCTTAGTAGGTAAGAACTCGCCATTCATCTGGATGCTATAGTGTCAATAAGCGTTTAATACCATTAAGGATGTCTTTATCCTAGGCCATTCTGTGCCACACTGATGAGGACAAACCTTTTACTGTGTCGTGTGATGGCTCTGGTATGGCTGTGGGTACTGTGTTGCTACAAGAGCAGTATTAATAAGAAAACCTAATGGCGTACTGTTCACATAAATTTGAAGTTACAGAGCGCTCATGGGCCAAAAGATGATAATGAGTTGGCTGCCTCTGCCTGGTCCTTGATGCACTAGTGATATAAGATAATGGGGTCAAAGCATACTGCAGTTGTGAGTACTGACCACAAATCTGTCATATACTATCACAAGCCACAGAAGTTAGCCCACAGAAAAAACTAGAATCATCAAAACCTCTTTCATTCTTTAGTTTATATATAAGTATAGAAAGGGTAGACCTACATCCTATAAGATATCCGTAGCTAAAATCCCCTAATGAGGGTCTACCTTTATTTAAACTCTGAGTTGGTCATTGTAATCCCAACAACCCAGATATTAGCACCGCCACCTCCAGCCATTGCCGCAGTAGCTCCTTTTACACTGCATCCCAAGACAAGACCCTTTTTAAAACTCCTCAACGTTCCAATCACATATCCTTATCCTGGCGTGGTTAATTCATACATAACATTCATATGCTTATTGAAGCCAACAGTTAACATCTTAACGCTATGTTGGCATCACAATCTTCAGACCCTAAGGGTCGTAACCCACTAGCCATAAATAAAAACTAGAAAAGGTTCATTTGGATGATATTCCTATAGTTAGAGGATTGTTTTTGTGATTATATCTGGGCTCCATGCTTCCAGAGTATATGCGTCATAATAAACATAATGATCCCCAGTTATGGGGCACCACATCTTTAAAAAGGTTCATCATCTTGATCAAACCTGAGTACAATTGATATAGATTCAAAAAGGAGGTTCTTGATTGAGTAGAACACAGTTTAACCTAAGCCATTCCAAATCTGATAAGATGGAAATTAATGGTCTTTTACAACCTTGCAAAAAGCAGAATGACCGTAGACCTATCTGTCAGCTGACTTCATAAATTGTTTACCCACGTCAAAGGAACTTGACTTCGCTATGGTGGTAATAGATAGACTTACTTAATATATTCTATTGATTCCCTGCTTAACAAAGATGTCAAAGGAGGATATGGAGCAGCTTTTTGTTTGACATGTCTTCCCTTGTTTGTAACTCCACAAGAGATAGTTAGTGCTTGTTGAATTTATAGTCTATTAAGGATGACTGGTTCTTCTTCTGCAGTAAGATTGAGTTTCAATAGTCTATTGTATGAAGACAATATACCAGATGGTGAATATAGTTAAGATATAACTCCTTGGTAATCACACTTGAAGCCATATTCTTCTGTCATTACTTAAACGATGGCACACTGCCCTGATCCTACTGATCCTAAGTAAATTCTCAACTTAATACAATGTAAAGTATTAAATACAAAAAGTTTATAAAGTAAACTGTAATATTATGGTAATAGTTGATGATAGTTTATTAGTATCAACTTGGGAATATTTATAGGGTTTGATGTTCACCACATCTTACCCATGATGCCTCAATTTCAATGGCAATTGGCCAGAGAATTTAACGAGTTTGTTTGAGGGTCTACAATCCATTTGACTCAAGAGTTCTCAAATGCCTCAAAGTCAGTCTCAAACTCAGAAATATTCTCAAGACAGAATTTCTAACGCATCTGCAAACAGCTGAACTGATACTCATCTTAAGCAATTGGCAGCACATACCAAGGCGATTCATAACACTAGTTAGTAATTAATTTGATCAAAAACTCAATTGACATTAAAAACTAACTTCTGACATAGACCACCAAAGGTCATGTTCCCAGGTCATTTAGTTGGCTATTACTTTAAGTCCAACTAAACCAACAAAGCCCCCGTGCTGTATCATCATGGTCAAATATTATTAAGTGGAGTCACTAGGCCACAGATCTTAAGCTTTGTATAAGTTTAAAATATTCCTGGGCTATATCACTGATATCCAATATGATCCAAATAAAATAAAGCGTGTTAAGATTATTATGTCCCTATCAAATATCTGTCAAATTAGATTCAGTCAAGAACTCAATATTTCCCCCTCCTTTACTGGATATTAGTGGCGGTACTCTATTCTCTAATTCACAGTGTCTAACTTTTCTTGCTTATCAAAAGATGAATCATACCTCGATAGTCTTTCTGCCACTGACAGATGAATCTTCTTAAGACTAAGCAAATCTATGTGGTGCGATATGGTTAAGTTGGGCATGTTGCCCATGATTTCACAAGCTGGATCGACCAGCTACGCTTCCACAATAATTGAGTGTTCAGCTTCATGTCCTGCAGTAATTTCACCAATTATTGATGAACCCATGCAAGCCCCCTTGGCTCTGAGTACTGTTCATTAACCTCTCAATGGGTCAAGTGGGATCTTCCTACAATTCTTTTTTAATCCTTTGGGCTTCAGAAGTCAAACAACCCCAAGAAACCCTTATACATCATCAATTCTCTTTAGATGGGGATCTACTTCCTGACTTTTTGTTTGCCCTTTTTTTCTATTCCCTTCTAAAAACCTTGATTCCTCTTTACATGTGGTCAGTGTGGCTTTGTTGGGTTTGAGCTCACTTTGATGTTGGAGCTCATAAATGCCTACTTGTCATCCGCACTTATTAACAGCCCTGAGATTGCCTCATACAATATTTTTGAGGCCAATCTGGCCATTATTTTTGCTAACTCAGTTTCTAGGATTTGGTGCGAACCTTCTTCAGTGCATATGGATTTACATGTCTCATTGGGCCTTAGAAATTGGGTTTCAAAGATTGATGCATCCTAGTTTTATACCAAGCCCTTTGTAAAATCCTGGTGAAAGGGCTTCCCAAAAAGTATACTCCACAGATTGCTCTTCTGGGCGCATGCATTCACTTCCCTCCTTCTTCACTCCCTACTGATACTGTGCCTGACATGCACAGGGTATTAGACGAGGCCCATTTTCAGATGTTTCACGCTAAAGTGTTCCTCCCCCAGTTTACCCCTGCCTCAAAAGTCTCCTTGCTGACTGTATTTTCCTTTCAGCGGCATTTACTCCAAAATCAAACCTTTCTCGCCTGTTCCAAAGTCCATTTCAATGGTCTTTCCCTCTGGTTCAATGACCTTTCTTAAGCCAACCAGGCCAGCGTGCCTGGTGCCAAGCCTTTTGGGTTTAGCACATCTCCAGCAGGGTTTAGATAGTTAAGATTTGTATACAATTTGCATTTCTCTGATTCTGCTACAGGTTTTTTTGGTTTGATCTAAATCTCCTCCCCTCCTGAAGAAGAGTTACCTAGTTCCAATGACGATGAGGCACATATCTCCAAATAAAAGCTTCTATATTTACTTATTTCTTAACTTTTCTCTATTTTTTATATTTTATTATTATCATTAATAATATTACTATAAGTAATATTCCTTATACCTTTTTTACTTTTTTTACCTTTCTTTTATTTTTTATTATTATTCTTTATGATACAAATAAAGGAACTTAGCGTGCACTTGATTCACAACACAGCCGCCTTGATCCTTAATGGTATATACATCTTTAAACGATTTCTCAAATACAACAAATGGACCTTTCCAAAGTGAGGCAAGCTTGAGCGTGCAGCCTGCGCTATGAGTATTCCAATATACTTTAAGTCTCCCTCTTTTGATTTAGTCACTGTAGCTCATTTAGCGTCATCATAGCCCTTCTGACTAGTTTTTAACTAATTACATTTTGGTAGGCTTCAGATTGCAACTTGGTTAAAATCTTCACTAGCTGCTCAACATAATTATATGGGGTAATTGCTCAGTTGAACTGAGTAATGAATATAATAATGGAGGCAGATCTGGCTGTCTACTATACAGAAGTCGAAATGGAGAGTAGCCTGTACTGCTGTGGTTTCTGATATTGTACGCAAACGTGGTAGTACCAATGGAGGTAGCCCATTGTGAAAGCGCTAGGGCTGCGTTTTTGCATATATTGCCAACTAGAGTGCCATTCAATCGCTCTACTATACCATTAGTCTCAGGATGGTATGGTATTGACAACACTCCTTTAATAGACATTAACTCATTTAACCGTTGTACCATCTGAGCAGTAAAATTTGTGCCATTATTCGTCAAGATCTTCTGTGGGCATCCATGCTTGTAAATTAAACTATATATAATGAACTGGGCAGTAGTTAAAGCCCTGATATCTCAAATTGCTTTTTCTTCCACCCATTTCATTAGATAGTCAATAGCATCAAAAATGTATTTATTCCCTAGACTGCTCACAGGCAAAGGGCCAGCTACATCTTTTGATATGGCATGCCAAGCCCAGTAGGGTAGATTAAATGATACTTTACATATGACTTCATAGGTTTTGTAATCTGGCAAGAATGACATTTGTCGAGTATGTCTTAGAATCAATTCATATGGAATCCCAATAGTAATTTGATTGAATTAATTCTAGCATTTTGGTCAATCCTCCATGCCCTACGGTCTTGTGCACTTGTGTAATAATCTCCATTCGGTCAAAAGGTTTTGGGAAAATTTGGCTCTGCCCATTAGGTTTAAGTTTATATAAAACTCCATTCTGATATTTGGTGTCAGTTGATGCTTTTTTGATCACTTTTTTCACTTCAGTTGGCTCATCTCCATATTTCCATGTAATTATCTTTTCATGAAGTTTGTCAGCCAAACTGCTTAGGACAGCTACAATAGGAAGTCAAGATAGTCCGTCTGCATTTTGTTGGGCCACTCCAGCTCTATGAATAATTTCATAATCGTACGCTTGTAATTTCAAAAGTCCAGCAGCTAATTGTCCCTCAGGTTCCTTGAGGTTGGGAGCCATCTTAATGAGCTGTGATCCGTCACTACTTGAAACTTGGTGCCATGAATTAAACCCAAAATTGTTTAAATGCGTAGATGACAGCTAAACACTCTTGTTTGGTCACTGTATAATTATGCTCATGCTTATTCAGCGTCCTGCTGCAATAAGTGACTGGATGCTCCTCATCTTCCACAATCTGAGATAGCACACCCCCAATTGCAGTCAACTAGGTGTCAGTTTGTATAATAAAAGGCCTTCTGAAATCTGGATATTAGAGGATGGGCGCTGTGCTCATTTTGGTTTTCAAAGCCTCAAAGGCCTGTTGGCACTCGTCTGCTCAGCAAATTGAACTCCTCCATGTAGCAAATAAAATAGGGGCTCAGCAATCCAGCAAACCCTTCTACAAATCTTCAATAGTATCCTACCATGCTTAAGAACACTTGAACATCCCTCATACTCGTCGGAGGTTGCATTTTGTTAATTGCCTTCACCTTTTGCAGTTGAGGCTGCAAGCCCATGGCATCGATAACAAACCCGAGGTATTCCAATTGTTCTTTAAAGGAATTTACATTTTCTAGGTTTTATATTCATATTACCCTTCAACAGCCATTCAAACACTTGTTCAAGGTGCTCCAAATGTTCGGAAAACTTTCATGAAAAGACATTGATATCATCCAAGTAAACCAGTTTGCAGGATAATTTAAGGTCCCCCAAAATTGTGTCCTTCACTCATTGAAAAGTTTCTGACACATTGCACAACCCTGTGGCATGCGCGTCAGTTGAAACAGTCCTTGAGTAGCAATCATTGTGCACTTTTCCTGCTCCTTTTGAGGCATTTACATTTGCCAATATCCTGAGATAAGGTCCATTGCAGTAAAATATTTCGCTCCTCCCAGACAGTCCAAAGCATCATCAATTCTAGGCAATGGATACGAATCCTTTTTCATAATGGCATTTAGGCATCAATAATCAATCATGACTTGATTGCTGCCATCTTTTTTCTTTACAATTTAAACTAGACTGGTCCATGGGCTCTTAGATGGCACAATCATTCCACTTTTCAGCAATTTTCTAGCTCTTCTCCAACTATTTCATCGCTAGCCCTGGGGCGCCAAATTGGCCTCATTCTAATAGGCGCATAGTCCCCAGTATCAACAAATGCTGTACTCCTTTTGCACAACCAAAATCTTGATCATCTTTGGCGAAAATTTCGGAGTATTGTTCAAAAAACTCTATTGCTTCTTTTTTTGTACTAGTGGTGCCCAACCCAAAAGGGGGAGCTACCACGCATCTTAATTCACAAATAGGCCAAACAAAGGGATTATCATAAATTGAAAAATTCCTATTAAAGCCCCTATGTTATCAGCATAGGAAGCCATATCAGATGGCGATGAGGCTTTGAGGAAACTTTTGTCTGGCGCCCACTTTAGCTGGCGGACCATGGAGGACAGCTTTGGGGTGGGAGCATCAGCGACATGAGGCATAAGGAGATATAGTTTGGGGTTTTCTTCATTAATGAGGCCGGCGGTGTCCCTCACCTCAATGTATTGAGCAAGTTTATGCTCAGAAAAAAACAATGAGAGCTGAAACACAAGTAAATGACTTGATGCGCTGGCAGGTTTCAGGATATTTGGGGTTGAAAAGAGTAGTTTTTGCTGCACTAATACAAGTGCAGCTTGCACCAAAAGCAAGCTCCTCAATTTCATACTTCGCATCTTCCTCAAAATCATGAGAAAAATTGGGGATAGTAATGCCCTCAACAAGGGAGTCCATTGCCCCATGGAGTTGCTGGCGGAGGAGGGTGTTGGACGGGGCAGCTGCAGCTGCAACTGCCATATCGTTAATATTTATATAAACAGGAAGCCCATTTTTTGGGCGGAAATGGCGGGAACGTGATTCAGGAGGGTCAACAAAGAACTCCTCCAATGCAAAATCAGGTTTACATGGCACGACCGTCCATCCTCCTCAATTCATTTGAGAGCCTCGAATGGATTTGATTCAGCCAGCATGGGCCAGCCACAGGAATTAAGCTGTGGCCAGAGCTGATTGGCCACATGCTGTCAACCATGGCAGCTCAGCTGAAACTGGTTCAACTATTGACTCAGGATTCCATAATCCAGTTGAATTTTCAAAATTTTTAAATTTGTGTGAATTTTGATTGGCCGCCACTTTGGAAGCAGTGCCAAAATTCCCAGACGTTGGAGGAAGGAGGATCGAGCCCCATTCAAATTATTGGGGCGAGGCAGCTGCTGGGGCAGCGCCTGAGCCCTAAGCTGTGGATGTGGTGGAAGTGGCAGCCATGGGGCACTTGCGCTTTGAGTGTTCAAGCTCAAAGCACAACTGGAAAATGGCGCAGCTGTTTTTGACGTGCGCCCAGAATGGGTGATCAGGGGCAGATCTGATTATGGTGTGGGGGAATCGTGGGGTAGGTGTTGTGATGAGAAGGGTGGATTGTTGCAAAGGCATGAGGGCCTGCCAGATGATCCGCCCCATGGGGCACCACAAACTGCAACATGAGGTCTGCGCCATAAATGGCCAAACCCTCTATGAGCTTGTG
Source organism: Massospora cicadina (assembly GCA_022478985.1). Taxonomy (NCBI): domain Eukaryota; kingdom Fungi; phylum Entomophthoromycota; class Entomophthoromycetes; order Entomophthorales; family Entomophthoraceae; genus Massospora; species Massospora cicadina. Next base: position 92,336 of record JAKSZP010003950.1, read on the forward strand.
GGTTAGCGTTTGGGGATAGGAAGGAGGGCAGCCTGGCGAACTGGACCATCAAAGTGGCCTCATTCAGGAGCCAGGTGAAAACGGTGGGGAGCAGAATTTTCTTATACATCAATTGCAGCTTGGCTGCTGCCGCTGCGTTGGTTTCTGAGCAGAAGCCAAGGTCAAAGTACCCCTTAAAGGGGCGGAAGTTTATAAAGCCAGCAGATTTGAAAACTGCCATAGCCATCTTGATAATGGCCACACTTGCTTATGGGAAAAGATTCCCATATTCAACCAGGAGGCAGAAACGAAAATTGCTCCGTGGGAGCACCAAAGGGCTTCAGAGCATCGCCTGAGAGCTTACAAGGTGGTGGGCTAAGTCCTGAGGGGGGACATAACGCCCAGTAGCGTTGGGAGGGCTAGCAGAGCCAGCCCAGGCGCACTTCAGTGGCAGCTAAAAGATGCCAGATGGTGGTGCACCACCACCCTCAAGACGGGGCAGCAGGAGTTGATTGCATCAACATCTATAAGTTTTGGCTCAATTGAGTGGTTGTTTTTTGTATTTTTTAAAAATCCGAATTTGGTTTCAATTTAGGTATTGAAGCAAAAAGAAAGATAACAACTCTAGTGCTTCATTCTTCTGTTGTTCTGATAATTCAGTAAATAATTCTCAAAGAATTACAGTATGTGCCCCAAGGGTTTTGGTTGGTAAGCCAAGCTCAGATAAATTGCCAAATTTGACGGCTGATTTTAATTTGTCCCTTGGAAACAGATGCACGAATGCAACCACTTGATTTTCTTAACCTTAATACTTTTGCTGGTCAAATTTGCTAATAGGATATCAATTTCCCCATGCCCTGGTATAATTATTCCAGGCGCCACACTAGGTTCTATATGAGAACAATGAAATGGAACAACCTCCCTGTATAGTCCTTCTGGAATATCCAGTGTGGTCCCAGTCTTCATAACCAGTTGATTGCCTGGAGCTATTGTCGCATCCTTATTCACATGTAGAGGTATTCCTCAATTTTTGTTTATAGCAGTTGACATGGGATGGATTCAGTTTCTTCACTGAATATATCCTACTTGTATTATACCATCAGCATAAATATAATGATAAAGTTCTATGACGGCTTGCAGGCTTCATATATCATGGGAGAATTAAATTGGAAGTGATTGGCCTAATATTGTTAAGACGTTTTCTTTAAAATTGCATGAGATCCCATAGGTTCTTGAAAAACTCGTTCCAATTAAGATGTCATAATTGGTGTTCAGAAGCACTATTGTGGGTGCAGCTACTACTAAAGCTCCAAATCACAGTGGCAAGGCGCTGTAAGCTCCTTCACTCTTAGTGCTGTTGAGGCCCACGGTCCCATATTCCCAATGATGGTCAATGTCCGGAGAAATATCAGTTTCTTCACCAACTACATGAAAAACAATATTTACAGGTGCTCCGCTATCAACGATAGCTACAGCTTTGATCTTGTTGACCAGAATGTCCATTTAATTGCACTCAGAGTAGTAGGAATCAATATAGTTTACTAAGTGAATATGTGAAGATTCCAGATAAGTAAGAGTGTTCTTCAGAGTATTTCCAATACTGGGACATTCATGGATGAATGTGTCAATTGGCATTGCTATATACTGAGCCCTTTCAGGCTTGGGGTATCTGATGCATTGCTTGGCCCTTCTGCTGGAATATTATAGATTATTTGTTGCACATACTGTTTAGCGACTACTTCAGAGGCTTTAGGTATGACAACCTTACTCTAAGAGCGAGTTACTGCATGACATTTGTAGAATCTTCATTTGGTACCAAAATGGAATTCATTTCATTGTTAAATGAGGCCCCGTGGCCTGCATATTCTTGTCAATCAGGCGGGACTGGTTTTTCTGGCACAATAGAGTGTCCCGCATCTATTGTGCTTGTTCTTTTCCCTTCTCCTGAACATTATTAGGAAGGACTACATTGACATTATGCTGATGGCATCAAGAAGAAAATTGTCCTCTATGGTTGAAATTATATAGCAGGTAATGTCATTCATTAAGCATGTGGGTTTTTATTTTTAAGTTTTGCTCAGTTTTCACAGGTGAATCATTTTCAATCTTTTTATTGATTTTGACGGGTTTTCCAACAGAGAAAGGTCCTGATTTGTACCCAGTATTAGGAGGGCCATAATTCTGTGAACATCTGCACAAATAATCAACTTGTTCAGATGTTGCTATATTTTGTACAAAAGCAGGGATTAAAACGTTTGAAAAATTTTGGTAAGGTTGTACCACATGTTCTAGCACAATCTTAGTGTCAAAATTAACCATAGCCTTTGCGCCTAGGAGAACTTGCACTTCACAATAGAATTGATCCGCAAATTTGTCAATTAATTCATCTTTCTTATAGCAAATGTTCATAAATTTAGATTTTCTGGTCAACAATATGTTCTGGACCTCCAAATTCATAAAGCACAGCCTCTTTGACTTTGGCATAAGTTGGATTTTTGTTGATATGGGGCATAATCAATTCAGTGCTCCACTGATCCAAGCAGTTAATCATAGCGGCTGCTTTGTTGTGGTCGCAGGCCCCATACATAGCTAATTAAAAGCGTTTGACAGATGTGGTTATACTTCCATTCTTGTCAAATGCAGGCAGGTTTGCTGGTTTGTAATTATCGCATTCCTATCCATGGTTATCAGAATTACTTCTTTGTTGGCTTGGTCCAGATGTACTAGGGCGCTGAGGCACTGCACCATTATTTAAGGTGTTGGGGCTGGCCAAAGAAACCATATTGCTAGGCATTTGTCAACATGACACAGCATCTATTTCAATAGTTACTTCTGAAGCTTCGTCCTCATAGTGTTTGTAAGCATTTTCAGTTGAATGGTTTATGGCATATTGGCAACGCCCATCATCCAAAGTTCAGATTTGTTCGTTAATTTCATTTTTTATGATTAACACAATTTTGATTTTTTAACTTTACCTTCAAAATTTCTTCATTCAAGCTAGTAGTTTGTAATTACAAGGTGGAAATCACTTAATCCTTTACCTTAATTGTCTTCTTACACTGTTTTACTTCTCCATGAAGAATTCTGTTTGACTCATTAATATTGGTGACATCCTCATTAATATTATTGATCTGTTGATTGAGACAATCAATAGAATCTTGCTTTTTTTTGTTTTCCACCCGTTGGCCTTCAAATTGTGTTTGACAATAATTGATTTTTTTGGTGTATTCATCCTTCATCTGTGTAATTTGGGCGCACAGTCTTTGCTTCTGATTATGAAATTCATCTTTATTGTTTAACTGCGCCTCTTGAGCTTTATGTTTAAGACTCATGAACTCTGAAGCATTAATGGAAGTCTGTGTGATAAAATAACACAAGTTTTGTAATTTCTCTTTCTTCTAAGTTTTTAACAAAGATTGGATGCAATCAGTCATTTAGCTCTTGTGCTAATTCTGCTACTCTGTCATTAGCTCAAGTAGCTAGATTATAGTTCACTTCCAAATAGAACGGACTTCAGCAAATTTGACCTCTAAACGCTCATTTAAAATTTGGGCCGCCTGACTGGAGTTGTGTGATAAGTTAACCAACTCGGTAATGGCCGCGTGATGGTGGGCAATTGTCATATGAGAATTTCTGGAGGTGGGGTGTACAAATTCAATTAAGTTTAGGCAATATTCTCTATCCCAATTAAATTATTTCAGACTTGAGCTACACTTAATTGATGATGAGCTAAATATCTCATCCACAACACATCTTGCTGTTGTTGGCGATAAAAAGGATTAAAATTGCTGTCCGCAGGCCCTTATCCCATTTGATACCCTCTTAATAACTGATGTTTAAGACGTTCCAGTTCCCCAGGTGAAATGGGCTCATCAAGGTAGGTAATTATAGGTACGTCATGCCACTTAATCTAGGACACATTCATTTATGTACTCCCATTGGGCCCAGTAATAGTTCTAAATGATTGATTGGGATTACTCCCATACTTAGCATGGTCACCATCTGCATTCCCAGCCATGAGCACCACTTGTTAAAATTTAGGTCTATTAAGGATGATTGGTTCTTCTTCTGCAGTAAGGTTGAGTTTCAAACGTCTATTGTATGAAGATAATAGACCAGATGGTGACTATAGTTAGGATATAATTTATTAGTAATCACAATTGAATCCATATTTTCTGTCATTACTTAAACGATGGCACACTGCCCTGATCCTACTGATCCTAAGTAAATTCTCAACTTAATACAATGTAAAGTATTAAATACAAAAAGTTTATAAAGTAAACTGTAATATTATGGTAATAGTTGATGATAGTTTATTAGTATCAACTTGGGAATATTTATAGGGTTTGATGTTCACCACATCTTACCCATGATGCCTCAATTTCAATGGCACTTGGCCAGAGAATTTAACGAGTTTGTTTGAGAGTCTACAATCCATTTGACTCAAGTAATCTCAAATGCCTCAGAGTCAGTCTCAAACTCAGAAATATTCTCAATACAGCGTTTCTAACGCGTCTGCAAATATCTGAACCAACACATATCTTAAGCAATTGGCAGCACATACCAAGGTGATTTGTACCACTAATTAGTAATTAATTTGATTGAAAACTCAATTGAATTTAAAACTAATTTTGACATAGACCAACAAAGCCCATGTTCCCAGGCTATTTAGTCAGCTATTATTTTAAGTCTGATCAAACCAACAAAGCCCCCGTGCGGTGTCATCATAGTCAAATATTTATAAGTGGAATCACTAGGCCACAGATCATAAGCTTTGCATAAGCTTAAAATATTCCTGACCTAAAAAAACTTTTCTTTCTCGTTGCAACCACTATTGCAACCTATTCAATTCAAGACTGAATCTAGTTTGATAATCTCACAGAGGAGATTAGTCTGCGCCCATGTCAGGGAGCAGTTGGGCAAGCAAGGTAAGAGGAGCAGGTGGAAGGCCCACGGCCTCCAACGTTTGAAAACGCCCCAGAGAAACCGGCAGAACAGAAAAAAATTTAAAAAAACTGGTGGTCACTATTTCCCCAGAGATACTCACATGGCAAGCACGATGCAACCAGTACATCAACACGCCACACTCCCAGCCACTTTTGTTGGTGGAATTCGGAGTCCACATGTTTCTGGACATCCAAAAAACGGCCTTATGGGAAAAATTTTGTGAAGATGTACACACAATTTTCCTGACCGCGGTGTACGTTGCACCTCACTCCATGTCACGCAGTTGGCTGGACCTAGGTTTTATAAAAAAATGGCAGCAGACGAGGCTGCAGCAGTGCGCATAGTGGTTGACCTCCCCGAAGGGCAATGGGTCATTGAAACTAAATGCACCAGATGGACAAAATCAAACCAAATTTTCCTCACGTTTGACTTTTTGCCTACTATGGTAAAATGTGACAATTTGGAACAACACCTGAAAGATGGTCTCGCTATATATGGCGAAATACAATCTTTCAAAATGCAACGCTTTACGCTGATGCCACACCTGTGCACCGGCAAAGCCATCGCAGTTCTGACCCCAACTGAGGAGATTGTGAAGGACCTGACCCAGATCCTGCACTCCACTTTTATTGATATCGCAGGGCATACCACCCACCCTTTCCGGGTGACCGTGGACAGCGCGCCCCCCATTTGCACCCACTGTGACGCATTTGGCCATAAGGCACACATATGCCCCATCAAGGAGGGCATCACATTCCAAGAGCACCCCTCGGCAGCCATGGCCAGTGGAGAGTCACACTACAAACCAACTGCTAGCACCAAGGAGGCCTTCCCGAGGGGAGCACAAGGCTGCTACCTACTGGTAAAGCCTATCTCCCCACAAGAGCGGAAGAAGGCCAAGCAGGCCTATAGGGCCATGGCCAAGGAAGCGGCCAAAGCCACCACCGCTATCCCACACTTACAATGCCAGGAGGACATGGAGACCTTTGTGGCAGAAGCAACTCAGGAATCCATCAACCAATCAAATTGGGAAGCCCATGCTGAGCGGACCACTCAATCCAAGGATCTGATGGGAGATTCAATCTCACCCAATCGTTGCACCCAAGCTATGGTTGAAACCAACTTGGGACCCATCCCAACTGAAAAGAGATTTTGACCCGCTCAATGGTGCACCAAACTCACCCTCCTTGCAAATAATTCGTCTGACGTCGGGAAAACAAAAAGTGAAGGCTAAAGCCAACGTGACTCTTTCCACAAAAATCAACAAAAACTCTGATAGCGTTGCTGCTAACACCCGCACTGCTGTGAAGGCCCGCGGGGATCTAGAAGAGGATGGTGGGCCCAGGTGCCCACCCCCTTACATCTAAGGTGCGATGGGGGAAACCTTCACTCTAGGGATGTTGAATATTGCTGGACTCAAGGCCTCCCTGTCCCAGGCTAGGAAACTGAGTTTTTTACAACACAATTTACCCGTGGATATCCTGGCCATCCAGGAGTCCCACTGTCCATGAGGTTCCGAGGAAGCTTGGAAAACAATGCTCTCCCATCCCTATCCTTTTGGTCAATGCACTGTGGGGTGCTAATTGAGAAAAATATTTTTTTCAAATTTTTATCCTCAGAAACATTCCTAAATGGCCAAATGCTTGTTGTCACCTTCTCGTGGGCTGACATAGCACACGCAATCATCAATATCTATGCCCCAAATGGTGCACGCGAGCGTCAGGAATTTTTCTCATTGGTCAAATCCCTCCCGCTACCCCCAGACTCCTTCATAGTCGGCGACATGAACTGTTGGCTAAACACACCAACAGACCGGTGGTCTTCATCACCCCACGCCCCCCAGGGTCACATAGAACTACACATTCTAAAGGCCACCCTTGGGTTAATGGATGCGCTGCTGCGGCATGCCCCGCTGCTCAAAAACATGACACAGCCCCACATCCACAGCAGCCAATTAAGGTCCATGACCCGCATCGACCTTATTCTAACACCAGCGAAATTCCAACCCCACATCTCCCACTTCAAAACAACAAAAATTGGAATTCTCTTACCATCGACTGGTCTCACTAACCTACCACCTACCTGTCACAGCTGCTAAGGCTCCACATTGGTACAAAATCTGCCCCCCTGAGCTCGGGTCACCAGGATTTTCCATGTGAGTAGAAGAGGCAACTATAGCAAAAAAGTTTGTTGCACCATTCTGCGCGGACCCCATTTCCACATGGGCAACTTTCAAAGATGACGCCATCCGCCACTCTCACCATCTCTCCTCCAGACGCTCATGAGCCACATCAGCGGTTATCTCGCACGCTCTGGCAGAATTGGCACACTTGGAGTCCAACATCCCAGCTACAGGATACAGCTCTGCATGGGGACGGAAGTGGGTGGAGGCAGCTGCCCACCTCAATGCACTCAAAAGACAACACAAACATCGGGTTTGTGTTCAGTACAGGGCCACACGCATCACAAAAGGCAACAAGTGCACCGCACATTTCTTTAAAAAAAATTTTGCAATATGCCAGAGCGTGGCCTGCACGCAGGTGCAAAGATCAGATAATTCTATTGCGGATACACTGGCTTAAGTGGCAATCGAAATGCAACAGTATTACTCCAAGTTGTACCGATCTGACCCAATTCAGCTGGCTGAAGTGGCAGAATTTCTTGACCAAGCCCACATCTGCTCCATTTTCTGATACCTGGAAATAATGAATTTGATTACTCCAAACGAATTATGGACAGCCATTCGCGGTGCACTAAACTGAAAATGCCCAGGCCCAGATGGCATTCCATATGAGTTCTACAAAAAATATTTCAAAATATATTTCCATTGCTGCTCGCCTCACTTAACCAAAGCCTGATGGAAATGCGCCTCCTACCAGGAGGACATGAGGCCTTCACTGTCACATTCTTCAAGAAAGGGGATAAGCTAGACTTAGCCAACTGGCACCCCATTCTCTCTAACAAACACAGACACCAAAATTTTAACAAAAATCATGGCTAACCGTTTAAGGACTGTAGCATCTGCCACCATCTCCCCAGAACAATTCGGTTTCATCCCCATAAGGTCGACTTGGGATAACGTGCACTCTGTGGCTAATGTATGTCAGTCCACAGCCTCTGAGGCACTTGTATTCTTGGACCAACAAAAGGCCTATGATAGAGTAAACTGGGAATACCTCAGGGCCTGCCTCCATCAATTCCGCCTACCCCCTTGCTTCATCAACTGGGTAATGCTGCTCACAGAATCTGCAACAATGGCAGTGCGTGGCCCTGGCTTCCTAACGGAAGTAGTTCACCCTCAAAGGGGCTTGCAACAATGGGACCCCCTCAGCCCACTCTTATACAACTTCAGCCTTGACCCACTACTGCAAAATGTGAATGCCCAACTCACTGGGGTCCACATGCCAGGCCAAGCCCCAGTCAAAATAATGGCGTTCGCAGATGACTGTGTGGTTGGGGAGTCTAATAATCAAGATGCACGCGCGCTTGAAGCTCTCATCCAGGAGTATCCCCGGGTAAGCAACGCGGCACTGAACGCTTCCAAAACTGAAATTATCCTCCTTGGTCAGTTTCAGAACTTCTGGACCCCAGCAATTAGTTCCCAACCTGGCCCATCTGCTCGCCCACATCCTCGCCCTACTAATTCAAAACACACCGCTCCAATGGTGCTCCCCTTCGTGCCACGTCCTACCATAGGACCAGTACGCCATCTGGGCGTGTGGATGGAGGCAGGCGGATACGCCTCAGCAGTAATGGAGTGCCATATTCTGGATAACGTGACGAAGTGAATCGCCTCTCTCAGAGCCCACCCTACTTCCCTTACTAGCAGGATTGTTTTAGCCAACTCCATGCTCCTCTCCAAAGTCTGGTTTGGAGTCATGCCATCCTCTTCTCCCCAAGCTTCTACAAATCCTTGTACGCCTTGCTGCAAGGATGGCTTAGGTCAGGCCGCCTTCCACCAGTGCGGCTAGAGGTCATGTTTGGCCCTCAACGTCATGGTGGCATGGGCCTGCTTGACTTCAAAGCCCATGCCGCCAAGATCCTGGGCACCTGGATTGCGGCCGTCACCACCCCTACACTCCCCTCCCAACACTGGTCCCGCGCAGCCCGCTCCAACTTCTCCCGCGCCTTGGGCCTCAACAATCCATAGAACCCCCACTCCCTGATGAAATACCTCGCTTCACACACATCGGCCACAGGTCCTCACGGGACTAAAACCCACTACAAACGAATCCTACTCTCCATGCGAAGCGCAGAATGGAGAATTCGTATTAGCGGACATACAACCTGAAGAAGCCGCCCCTCTCCTCAGTTCACACAAGAGGTACAGGGGCTACCCATCCATGATGGCGTGATCCCCATTCGACCCCATGTCCTATCCAGGGTGGACTACCTGGACATGATGGACATCCCTTACTCCATTGAGACTCAAAAAATATCTGGAAATATGTACACCATCCTCTGTTGCAACCTCAAGTCCGCTCCCATGTGTGGTACTGCCTGAGGCGGGTGTATCGTACAGCTGAGCGCTCTAACGCTTTACACTCATCCTGTATCGTGTGTGGCCAGTATGGAACGCTGTTTCACCGCCTGGAGAAGTGCCCTACCTCTAAAGTGATATGGCGCGAAGTTCAACGTCTTATGGGCCAGGATCAAACGCATCCCATCAGTCTGTCAAGAGATAAGTTCGCTTTATCAATGGCCTCCCCCTCCCACCCTCCCTTCGTGCTCTGGTGGTTGCAATCGCCATGTGGACCATCCACACGATTGTCTTAGATGCCATCGCAGGCTCCACCCCCACCCTCCCAGAAGTGGTCCATAGATTCCGGTCCCATTTGGTGGACCACTTTCAAGTGTGGATGTTTGGATACCTCCCACCGCGTCGCTGACAGCTGGTCTCCTCCTGGTTCCCAGTCTGGTTCATCAAATCAGACCCCTTCCTCCACACATGCTCAATTGTGGCTATGTCCCCTTCACACGTTTCCTCCCCTCCCCATAAGTGGCGTTCCCGCTGGCAACAAGAGATAGCATCGCTTCTCTGGGGTGCTTCCCCTGGTACAAAGTCTTGTCTCTTCTGAGTCATATTTGGAAGTGTCCATCCCATGGTCGGCCTTCCCCGCAATAAATTTAAAATTTAAATTAAAAATTTAAAATATTCCTGATCTATATCACTGATATTCAATATGATCCATAATAAAATAAAGCCTGTTAACATTATTATGTCCCTATCAAATATCTGACAATTATATTCAGTCAACAACTCAACTGTGACCAAGGGCATCAATTCACATAAAGGTTCATGGAGGCCTGTGTGGCACTTTGAACATCAAGCCTTGTAGGTCATCGCTTATCACCCCTTAATCAAACAGACAAATTAAGCAGAAAACCCTTTCACTAGAGCAATTTCTCTATTATTACGTCACCATGACTCAGAACACATAGAAGTTAATCTTCTATTAGCTCTACTCTCCTATAATAACACTTTGCACTTGTCAACTGGGTTATCACCGATGTAATCCAACTTTAGAAATATAGTCTTCCTTCACCATGGTCTTTTAAATACAAAGTAAAATATCAGCAACAAAAAATTGCTTCACACAATCACAAGGCTTACCAAAAAAGTCCAAAAACAGTTATAAGATCCATAAACAAATCTAAGTTAATTTCTATAAAGAGATACAGAGCAGCTCCTGATTATCAGGTGGATGACCTTTTAGTGGTAAACACCAGAATCTCTACTTCAAGGTTCAATATCGTAAATTGGCTTGTAAGTGGGCTGTCCTACTACAACATTAAGCTAATACTAATAAGCCTTTCATGTTAAATTATCATTACACTGGAAGGTACACACCTCGTTTCATGCTTCATCTCTCCGTTTAAAGGGCAGAAATCGCATAAATAGAACCTAAAAATGGTAAAGGGTATTCCAAAATTTGAAGATCATAAGATTCTGGGCTCACTATGAGTCAAACGCGGGTTTTATTATCTGGTATCCTGGAAAGGGTACCCAGCTTACAAGAACATCTGATCCCTTCCAAAGATTGTAAAAAAAGCCAAGAATTCATTAAGGATTTTCATAAACACAATCCTACATCACCATCACATACCCCACCCAAGACAACTGCCATTGTGACAAACAAGCTGCTAGCCCCCATATGAATTATGCCCTGGTGAAGCCCCAGATGGGGTGTGGACTCTGTCCTTTTAGAAAAGGTTTTTGTAAAGGTCTTCTGCCTCAACTATCAAGCTATACATAACCTTATATCCCTTTAGAGTTAAGAGGATTAACAACTCTAAGGTATGCCTCTTGTCAAGCTTAATGACCTGGGCATATCTCAGATGAAAGATTATTGGCGTCTGTACCCCTTCTTAACCCTGACCACTCCACAACCAACTCCCATGCCCAATCCTTTTATTATTAATGATTCAGAGGATATTTTGTGCTAAAATCAAGCATTAATTATGGAAATAAAAGTATTTATCCACCTTCACAAAAGACAGAATTTCTTCTCTCAAACATAGGTCTTAACTTGTTGCTCCTCAATTTATACATAATTTGATACTTGGGGTAATCCCAGATGAATTTTTTAAAGATAAAGGCGGCATAAGAAAAGGTTCAAATATGTGTTACTTACTTTGAGATTTATTTTTGTCAACAAATTGAAGCTTTTTAGCGTGAAATCATATTAGAAACCTAGAGATTCCCAACTAGACCCAAAATTAGGAATATTAGATCTTAAAAGAAATTGTTAGAGAATAAAAAAAGCATTTTACTACATTCTTCTTAATAAATCATCTTCCCCATCCCATTAGTGTTAATATACAACATCCTGCACATTGTAGGTTGTTGTGTAATCTTGTTTCTGAGCTTTAGAAAAATAATTTCAACCTCATTGTTTAAACTCATACAACCCCAAAATTAATCATCCAGAAATCCGCCCACTAAGTCCAATGGAAGACCTCATTTTATTATAAAGATGTTTATGATTTCCATATCACTGGTTTTTTCTGTTATTGCTGTCACAGACTTAGGTATTAAAGAGGCACAATGTTGAGCTCCTGTTCATTAAACATCCAAATTTGTACCACCACCTCTTACACTTAGCTCAAAAGTTTACTTTTCAGGAGAAAGATGATGATGCTTACAATAAGTATTACTGGGAAAACAGTACAGTAGAAGCACCGTTGAACAGAAGGAGATGTATCAAATTTCTTAAAGATCCCTTTTATGGGTGCGAAATTCAACAGCTAGTTATTGTATGCTTGTGAACATGCTTTCTGTCTTAAACAGAACACTTGGCGCAGGAACCATGTTTTTTGGACCAATACTTTATGTAACTCTCATCTGGAAGGTCTTATTCCAAGGTTATCAGAATTGTGGTACCTTGTGGCCTTTGGTTACTGTTGTGGGTACTTTAAATACCCAAAGTATAAGCCAGATTTTTCTTTGGCACGCCAGATTTCTGACACTACTAACTGGTGTTAGTATTCCATATTGGAAGGGCCATGCTTGGTACACACAATACAGGAGCAAGGACATCATAAACAAACTACTTTATGATCTCCAAGTTACATTTACTTTTAGTTATTATGTAGTCTTATGGAAGGCTCTATATGTCAGGGTAAATCCTGACATTAGTGGAATTCCTTGGATAACAGATATCATCCATCAGATCAAGAGGATATGTGATGAAGTTAGATCGAATAATTGCATATCAAATGAATAATTGTAGTGAAAATGTTTGATTAATCATTTTATCACCTCAATTGTTATAATATTGAGTCAAAACATCGCATCAAAATGAATTTACAATGAAACTGAGACGATTCCACTGCCTTTTAAAATCATATGCAAGTAGCAATCCCATAAGCTCCAGAGAAGAATAGTACACTGCTTTAAAATCAATTAAGCTTAGGTAAGTTCAGGAAGTTAAATGTAAATAATACCAAAGCCTTAATTTGGTTAATCTTTGCGGTCAACAAAATATTCTTTATCATGCAAACACTATTAAATTTATTTAAAGTGTTATCAATACCGATCTACCACCCCAGCCTACAAAAAACTCCCTTTCAACTTTCCCCTCTTAAACTGTATCTTTAGGCAACCACCATACTGACTTACCCACCATTCCTTATACCTGGATACCTCTCATATCCTTGTTATACTAGGATAAACTCCTTGGTTATGCTAGCTCATGGTTAGCTACCCCCAACTATGTCAGTAGTACACCTGTCCCTGACACCATGACAAACAGTATAGTGCGCCTCTATGAAGGGATAAAGCTTGTTCTGAAGGGCGTCAAATGGTGCAATGATGTTCTTTCCTTTTATGTGTTAGCCCTTCTTCTATACGAGTTTGTTTAGTCATCAGTCACAATTGTCCTTTATCAGGGAAGTCTCTGGCTCCATGTCTCTGTTTTTTTATTATACTCAAAGATAAGTTTATCTATAAAGATGTATAGAGCCAATATTGGTTATTAGAAAGTTCATAAACAATCAGGTGAATACTCCTGCTAAATGGATGATTTAAAAACATAGCTTTGTACTTTGATTTCCAACTGAACCACTATTTATAAAAAAAACTTGATTTGTTGCAACCATATGAGACAGATGTGTATAATTTAAAAATGTATATATTGTTGTCATACAGAAAGGATTTGAAATTTCTGATAGGTAGTACCATCAAACACTCTTTTTCTGTAACGCATTAATTTCTCTCATCTTTGTTCAGTGTCTTACTGAATATTACAATAAGGTGATCAGCTTGATTGAAATCATTTTGAGCTAAATAGTCCAACTCACACGCTGCTCATACCCAAAAATAAAACAAATGCTTTAAAAAACTCAAGATATATTAGAATCATGAGCTGCCATGATAATGTTCCCTTTTAAATCAGGGGGTTTAAGTCATCCTAATTGAAAGGGACTTACTTTAATAGTAATTAAACCAAAATGTTTTTCTAACTCATCAAAATGGGAAATATACTGCTCATAACTAATTATCATAAGGAACGCTTGTATATCACATAGAATCCATGGTTAGGACATCTGAAAGCTTCAAAATTATATAACGAGAGTAATATCCCATCCTAAGTGCCCTGTGACCATAAACTCTATTTTTTGAAGAAAACTACCTTTTAAGGCTTTCGTTTTAATTAAGCCATTTCTAATTTTTTGTAAACATCTTTTATATGCTCAAGATAGGTAATAAAGTTCTAGAGAATTCGTAAAATCATCCAAAATAGATAGTATGCAGGACATTTTTGTCCCACAACAATCCATCCATTGCCCTCTGGAAAGTTATAGTACCGTTGTAGACCTCATTTGAGCATGCTAGTCGGTTCAGATAATCCTTCACTGGATATTAGTGCAAACACCTCTCTGTCCTTAGGTGTTAGCCCAACTTACCAGTAGCACTGATATGATTCATATACGAGAAAAATAAAATCCTTCAAGTTTTGAAGTTTTTCATTGATCTATGAGGAGGTTAGTTATCTTAATATTAATGTCATTTAGACTGTGGTAATATAACATTACCCAATAACTCACATTTTCCAATTGGCCTGAAGTTAGGGATAAGGCCCATGAACTGCTTTGGGTTTTAACAAATGGCTCACAGCATTTGCTTAAATTTTAAAACAACTTGGGCTTCCACAATCTTAAATCAGAAAGCCTAGTTTGTATATTTTTATCTCCAGCGTGTAATTTAAACTTTACTCCACTCATCATCTCAAGATCCACAGGTCCTTTAGAAAGATATTGGTGTACTTATTGAATAGACAATCCGTCAACTACTTCTGTTTAAGGGTAAAAGTATTTCCAAACTTTCTATATACTCTAGCAATATTAAATTACTCCTATAGGGCTAGGTCTGACAATTATCTATCTGGATATATATTAGTTCTGTTTGGCAGTTGATGTCAGCATATAGGCTTAAGGTCGTCTTCAAAATAAATTTTTTGACTAACTAGTAATTTTAGCCATGAGGACCATAATGGGCCCTTGGTACACTAGATCAAGCACCCCAGGACAAGCCAGCGCTTCTCAAACTGATAGCTTAAAATTTCTGAGATCTTTAGTAGATTTGTAGTTATAGTAACTCAAATCCAGGTCTTCAAACACCCTGAACATTCGTATTAATGACGATCTTGTTGAAAGAATATAATGGCATTTCTTCCCCAAAATATACTGAGGGTAAGCAATTGTAATTTTTGGCCCTATAACCTGATTATGAGTCAAACTATGGACTTTGGATACTCTAAAAATTAGTCAAAGTTTACTTCTGCATTTCTTTATTTGGTAAATTCTGTATAATGAGAGGATATGATAACACAAATAAAGAATACTAATCCATATAATTTATATTGTATCAAACTAAACCGGTATTAGGTGACTATATAGAGGTCATACCTACAATTTTATAAAATGATAGTTAAGGAAAAAACCACTATGGTTCCTTTTATATTAAAGCAAAGAATAATTTTTGGGACTTAGTAAAATAGTACTCTGGTTTACCATAATCCAAAGTTTGGTTCAAGTCAGAGGCAATCTTTTGTTTCATAAGAAATGAGATAAATTGAAATGAACCATTATCTATTAAAGCTAAGAAGTTGTTCAGCTTATGAACTATTACTTTAACTCTAATGACTTCTATCCCAGAACTAGGATCAGAAAAGTAGGGCTTCTAGAATAGAGGGATTGTCATAATGAATGAAAGTTTTCATAAATTTAGAATGTGATGAAAAAGACTTTAAGTTTAACTAATTTATTAGGGATATCGATGTATTCAGGAGCTGATACACAAATCATTCAGTCCATGATCAATTTATAGTTTTGTGTTGAGGCATTGGAGAAACTTCAGCATATAGATTTAAATTTATTATGGGGAAGGCCAACCAGGGGATGGAAACTTCCGATAAGACACAAAGTAAACAAAACGTAGTAACAGGGGGGCACCCCAGAGAAGCTAATGCTATCTACTGTTGCCAGCGGGAACGCAACTAGTGGGAAGAGGGGGAACGTGTAAAGGTGCTGGAACCACAATTGAGCACGTGTGGAGGAAGGGGTAAGAGTTGATGAATCAAACTGGGAACCAGGAGGAGACCAACTGATGGTGACGCGGTGGGAGGTATCCAAACATCCACGCTTAAAAAGTGGTCCATTAAGCGGGATCAGAACCGGTGGACAGCTTCAGGGAGGGTGGGGTGGAGCCTGCGATGGCATCCAAGACAATCGTGTGGATAGTCCATATGGTGATTGCGACCACCAGAGCATGAAGGGAGGGTGGAAGAGGGGATACCATGGATATAGCAAACATATCTCTTGAAAGACTGAAGGGATGTGTTTGATCCTGGAAAAGCAGACGTTGCACCTCACGCCATATCGCTTTAGAGGTAGGGCACTTCTCCAGGCAGTGAAACAGCATTCCATACTGGCCACACATGATGCAGGATGAGTGTAAAGCGTTAGAGCGCTCAGCCATACAGTACACCCACCTCAGGCAGCGCCACACATGGGAACGGATTTGAGGCTGCAACAGAGGGTGGTGGGCGTATTTCCAAATTGTCTTCTGGATTTCAAGGGAATACAGGATGTCCATCATGTCCAGGTAGTCCACCTGGGACAAGGTATGGGGCCTCATGGGTATCAAGCCATCCAGAATGGGTAGCCCCTGTACCTCCTGTGTGAACTGAGGAGAGGGGCGCCCCCTCTGGGCAGTGTGTCCACAAATATGAATTCTCCACTCAGCGCTCCGCATGGAGAGGAGGATTCGTTTGAAGTGAGGTGCAGTTCCGTGGGGGACCTGCGGTCAAAGGGTGGGAAGCCAGATACTTCATCAAAGAGTGAGGGTTCAACAGATTGGTAAGGCCCAGGGCGCGGGAGAAGTTGGAGCGGGCCGCGTGGGACCAGTGTTGGTTGGGAGTGTAGGGATGGCAACAGCCGCGATCCAGGTGCCAATGATCTTAGCAGCATGGGCCTCAAAGTCGAGCAGGCCCATGCCACCATTATGGCGAGGGCCAAACATGACCTCAAGTTACACTGGCGGTGGGCGGCCTGACCAAAGCCACCCTTGCAGAAGGGCATACAGTGTTTTGAAGAAACCTGGGAGAAGGCGATGGTGTGGGCCCCAAACCAAACTTTGGAGAGGAGCATAGAGTTTGCTAGTATAACCCTGCCAGTAAGTGAAGTAGGGTGGGCTCTGAGGGAGGCGATGCGCTTCATCACGTTGTCCAGAATATAGCTTTCCATCACTACTGAGGCATACCCGCCTGCCTCCGACCACACCCCCAAATGGTGAACTGGCCCAACGTTAGGGCGTGGCACAAAGGGGAGCACAAGTGGGGTGGTGTGGGTTGGGCAGGGTAAGCAAGCTTGAGTGCTAGTAGATGGGGTGGGCTGGAAACAGGGCGCTGAGGCCAAGCAGGTTCGATACCAACCAAGGAGGATGATTTTGGTTTTGGAGGCGTTTAGTGCAGCGTTACTTACCTGGGAGTAAACCTGGATAAAATCTTAAAGCGCGCGTGCATCATGATTGTTAGACACACACCCCAACCACACAATCATCAGCAAATGCCAACATCTTGACTGGGGCTTGGCCTTGCACATGGACCCCCATAAGGCGGGCGTTTACGTTCTGAAGAAGTGGTCAAGGCTAAAGTTATATAAGAGTGAGATAAGGGGGTCCCCTTAGCGTAGGCCCCTTTGAGGGCGGACTACATCTGTGAGAAAGTCAGGGCCACGCACTGCCATTGTAGCTGATTCCGTCAGCAGTATCACCCAACTGATGAAATGAGGGGGTAGGCGGAATTGGCGGAGGCAGGCCCTGAGGTGTTCCCAGTTTACTCTATCACAGGCCTTCTGTTGGTCTAAAATACAAGTGCACCAGAGGCCGTGGATTGACAAACGTTGGCTACAGTGTGCACGTTGTCCCAAATCGACCTTCTGGATATGAAACCAAATTTTCTGGGGAGATGGTAGCAGAGGCAACTTTCCCTAGATGGTTAGCCATGATTTTAGTCAAAATTTTTGTGTCAGTGTTTTTAGAGAAATGGGGCGCCAGTTGGCCAGATCTAGCTTATTCCCTTTTTGAAGAGCGTAATGGTGTAGGCATCTTGCCCTCCTGGAAGGAGGCGCGTTTCCAAAAGGCTCTGGTTAAGAGAGGCAAGCAACAGTGGGGATAAGTATTTGAAGTACTTCTTATAGAACTTATAAGGAATGCCATCAGGGCCAGGGCATTTCCAATTTGGTGCACCGCGGACAGCGGACCAGAGTTCATCTGGAGTAATAAAATTAATTAACTCCAGGAATTGGGAAACAGTGCATATGTGTGCATTATCGAGAAAATTCGCCATTTCAGCCAGCGGAATTGGGTCAGATTGGTACAATTCAGAGTAATAGTTTTGTATCTCAATCGCCACATTGGATGCCATATCCGCTATGGAGTTGTCTGGCCTTCACACCTGTGCAGTACATGGACTGGTGCGGTGCAAAGAATTTTCAAAAAAAGTAGGTGGAGCATGTGTCGCCCACTGTGATGTGTTTAGCTTTATACTGAACACAAACCTAATGTTTGTGTTGCTGCTCAAGCGCATTAAGGATGGTGGCCACTTCCGCCCTTTGCGACCCCAAGCAGGGCTGTAGCCCATGGCTGGAATGTTAGACTCCAGGTGGGCCAGCTCCGCCAGAGCGCTTAAGATGACTGATGAGGTGGAGTGTGAGCTTTGGGAGGAGAGGTGGCGAGCCTTGCAGATTGTGTCCACTTTGAAGGCAAACCAGGTGGAAATTGGATCAGCGCAAAACGTTGAAATAAACTCCTGTGCCAATGTTGTGGATTCCATTCATGTGGAAAATCTTGGCAACACAAGTTCAGCCGGGAAAATTTTGCACCATATTGGAGCCTGAGCTACTGGGTCAGGTAGGTGGAAGGTTATTGAAACCAGCCTATGATCAGAGAAATTGATTTTCATCATGTGAAAATGGTAAATTTAGGTGCGAAATTTCAACGGCGTGAGGATAAGGTTGATGCGGGACATGGACCATAACTGGCCATTGTGGACGTCTGGGCGCAACATGTTTTTGAGCAGCGGAGCATGACGCGGCAGTGCGTCAAACAACCCTAGGGTGGCCTTGAGGACGCGTAGTTCTATGTGACCCTGTGGCAGGGAAGATGAGGAAGTCCAGCGGTCAGTGGATGGGTTTAACCAACAGTTCATGTTGCCAACTACAAAAGGTTCAGGGGGTAATGGAAGGGATTTGACCAATGAGAAAAATTCCTAAGGTTCTCGTGCACAGGTTGGGGCGTAAATATTGACAATAGCGTGCACCACATCAGCCCATGAAAATTTGACAGAGAAGTTGGCCATAAGGAAGAATTCAGACAATAAAATTTTAAAAAAATTGTTTTTTTTTTTAACAAGCACCCCACAGTGCTTAGACCAGAAGGACAGGGAGGGGAGGAGCATGGTTGTCCATGTATCCTCAGAACCGTGCGGACAGTGGGACTCCTGGATGGCCAGGATATCCACGGATAATTTATTTGAAAAATCTCAGTTTCCGAGCCCAGGATGGCGAGGCCTTGAGTCTGGTGATGTTCAATGTCCCTAAAGTAAAGGCTCCCCCCATTATACCTTAGGCGTGAGGGAAGAGCACCTGAGCCCTTCAGCCATCTCTTGGTTGTCACGGCGCTTCTCAGCGCCTTGGGTGCATGCAGCAACGTAGTTGGAGGAATGGTTAACTTTAGTAGTCAGGTTCACGTTGGCTTTTGCTTTTTTTTGTTTCCCCGCTGCAGAACAAGACTTTTGCGGTGCATGCATTTTCAGTGCACCCATGCTTTTTTAGAATCTTCAGCAGGGAGGTTGGAAACTGAATCAGCTCCAATCGAGGCTTGGGCGCATTGGTTGGGTGAAATTGACTCACCCATCAGGACTTCATTTTGGGAAGCCCAATTGGCTTGGGCATCCAAATCTGATTGTTTAAGAGATTCATGAGCTGCTTCCACCGTGAAAGTCTTAATGTCCTCCTGGCATTGGGAGGGCGGGATAGTGGAGGCGACCTTGGCCGCCTCCTTGCGGGCCTGTTTGGACTTCTTCCACTCTTGTAGGGATATAGGGTGCACTACTAAGTAGCAACCTTGTGCTCCCCACGGGAAGGCCTCCTTTGTATTATCAGTTGGTTTATAGTGGGTCTCCCCGGTGTTCATAGCCACTGAGGGATGCTCTTGATATTTGATGCCCTCCTTGGAGGGGCAGGTGTGTGCCTGTGGCCAAACGCATCACAATGGGCACAGATGGGAGGCGTGCTGTCCATGGTGACCCAGAAAGGGCGGGTGGCATGCCCATCAATATTGACAAAAGTGCTGTGTGGGATTAGGGTTTGATCCTGCGCTATCCCCTCGGCTGGTGTTAGGACTGCAATAGCTTTGTCAGTGCACAGGTGTGGCATCAGAGTAAAGAGTTGCATCTTGAAGGATTGTATTTCGCCGTATATGGCGAGCCCAGCCTTCAGGTGTTGTTCTAGTATGGTGCATTTGACTGTAGTGGGCAGAAAGTCAAAAGTAAGAAAAATTTGCTTGGATTTTGTCCATCTGGTGCGCTTAGTTTTGACGACCCGCTGCCTGTTGGAAGTCTATCACAACGCGCACTGTGGCAGCTTCATCCACTGCTTCCTTGCTCTCAAAACCAAGATCCAGCTGACCGCATGACATGGAATGAGGTGCAACGTACACCACGTTTAGGAAAAAAATGTGTACATCTCCACAAAATTTTTTCCATAGCGCCGTTTGCTGAATATCCAGAAATACCCATACTCCATGTTCCACCAATGAGAGTGGTTGAGAGTGCGGTGTATTGATGTACTGGTTGCATCGCACCTGCCAAGCTAAAATTTCTGGGGAAATGGTTATTACCAGTTTTTTGTCTATTCCGCCGGATTCACTGGGGCGTTTGCAAACTGTGGATGTTGCGGGGCCACCACCTGTGCCCTTTACCTTACTTTCCCAACTGCTCCCCAACATGGGTGCAAACTAGTCTCCTCGGTGAGTTTATCAAACTAAAATCAGACTTAAATTGAATTTGTTGCAAAAGTTATTGCAATGAGAGAGAAAAGTAACTTAAGCATATAGAGCCTTATGCACTAGGTGATATTTCTTTTTGTCTAGTCAAACTGACTTCTAACGTTAGAACATTAATAATATAAGATCCACAGTAAACAGAGAATTTTTCTTATTATGAGCCACTGTATCCCAATCAATTATATATATATGAGGGAGAAATTTGCTCACAGAGGATGTCTGATATACCGCTGAACTGGGAAGGTCCAAGATGGCCTCTTTTATATTAAAGATGAAGTAAAATTCTTCTTTAAGTCCTCAAAGTGCAACATAATATTGTAGTTTCTAGATAAAGCATATAGCAAGGCAGCTATTGCATTGTAAAAGGTAATTTTTGTCTAAAAGATATCAGAGCATGGGCACATAATAAAAACAATTAACAAAATTTTTGATTTGAATAGCTTTTTTTAAGTCATAAATATAAAGCTTACTTCTAACTAAGAAAAATTATTTTTCTTTCAAACTACTTTAAAAGCGCCGCCTTCACTTGATTCAAGTATGCATAACTGAAAATAGGGTACTTTATGTCTTGGGCGATACAGCTGAGACTGGTTTTAATGTGTCTATAATCTTATCTTACAGTGGCCTTTTCCATAGCACCTTCATATATATATCAAGGCTTATATATTTGCTTCACCCAGAGTTTACGTCTCTATATACACAGGCTTGAAAACCACTGGAATGGTGAGCACATTAAATACAGGAGTTTGAGGTTATTTTATCTTCAGATATATCAGTCTCATTTATGTCAACCTGTAATCAGGTACATTTAAGTTGTTGACGAAGTAAGATGAGGTCCTCTCAAAGGCCTTCACAACATTTATTGACATGGCTGATAGATGCCTTAACAGCTATTAATTTAGAATCTAGCTGTACTCCTTAACTTGTTTGTCAAAAATTTGATGTATTTCTTATAGCTGTCATTCTGAGATTGAATCTCAGTTTGCGTTGATCATTATCGATATTTAGGAAAAAATTATAGATTTTTAGCCTGTTTTTCTCTTGCGCATAACCAATGGACATTAGTGACACCTCTCAAAGCACTTCCAAAGTTGCCTTACAATCTAGATAGTCTCCTTTAATACTCATCTTACATACTCAAGCTTCAAACCCCATCAGCCATTCCAATTTTAATAAACGGTTTTTTATGTAGATTTATCACCATCTTTATGTGGAAGCTTAATAGTTGATAGTACTAATAATCCAGAAGCCCCATTAAATTCAGGCGGTCTGGGATATTCTTTTGAACCCATGGGCCCCATAGGGCCCTCAGGTACATAGGGTTTGTCAGATATCAGGATATAGGACATGATGGGCAGATATTGACCATTTAACTCTCATGACAAAATTGATTCCTAGATCTGAGAAAGGAGTTGGCAAAGTTACAACGGCTAATCATATGGAAGATTGTAGTTGGTAAGGCTCAAATAATACTAGGAAGATTATTTCAGATCAATTTGAGCCTAAGATATTCGGAGAGGAAACCCTGCCTACCTAAAAATAAGGATCGTTGGAATGTAATGTGACTGTTACTCACGGTGACACATGAGGCAGATAAATTAAGATGAACCCATGAAAAGGTAAGAAACAATAATATGCCCAAGGTTCTCTAAAAGAATCCAAGTCTATCCAACTTAGTACATATAAAACACATTTTTCCTTATTAAAAGTATGCTACAAAGGCATTATACCTTCCATAATTTTTAGTACTAGATGGTCATTATACCTTCCATAATGTATCGCCTTACCAAGAGCCTTTAATCTAGATTTCCCACTCTATAGTTTATATCACTTCTTTTTTATTGGAGTTTATTTTTATTTGACATTCAAAAATACAATTTTTATTGCAATAAAGTTACATTGTTATTTCTATATCTCATTTTGTATTTGAAATCAATAAGTCCCTTTTGCTGTACTTACCATAGGATGAATAATCTATTTTACAGGACATAAGAGGTGATATAGAACCCTTTTTAAAATAATAAACTGTTTTGGCATCTTAGAAAGGCCACAAGTATTGACTGTTGAGCTTCTTGAATAGCTTTATTGAGCTTAAAATGGAAGCCCAACAGGCTGGTGCTCAATTTAGGGACTCAGCCAGCGCTTAATGATAGCTGCATTTAATTTGTTGCACTATGGATTATACCCAATTGATAGTGTCACCTGGTGGATTCACAACATGAATTGTGAATAAGATAACTGTATGGGAAGTACACCCATTGTCACATTTAAAGAAGGTCAAAAAAAAACCTATGGGGATTCCCAATTCTTATCTTCTGCTAGGTATTTTCAATGAAGGAGTTTGAGAATTACTTCTTGGAGTTATTATTTAGGAGAAAGAGCCAGCTATTAAAGGGAATTCACCGTGGACATGACTCTCATGAACCTGTATCAATCTAGTGGTCTCCCAGATAGCTATGGATCGAGTGCAAATCTATCTTTCTATATTCTGTGATTCATACACCCTGCACTCTATCATATTGTACATTTGTTAGTATTCCTTAAAAAAGGAAATCAACCACCATATCATTAAACAAGGGCTTTACAGATGGCTATGAACAGGTATATATTTTGGCATCACAAAGTATAGTGGAAGCTGCATTCAATTGAAGAAAATATTCCTACATCATTTTGCTACATAAATTAGAACTAAATTATTCTGGATTTATCAAATATATGGAGGAAACTATTAAGCTTTTTAAAGGAATCTAAGACTCAAAAAAATACTAAAAGTTTACTTGACACTTTCACCCAAGAGCTTTGAAAACAAGATATCAAAGCCCATGGCGAAATGGTGGCTCAAGCTACTACTAGCCGCCATCAGGAGAAAGTATATTACCCTCTTTAAGTCCCAGCTAGAGCAGCCTTACGTCTATCAGATGAGCTGGAGCCCATTTAACCTCTGAGAAATCATTAGTATCACAAAACATTAATTTCTGAGTGGCTTATGTTGAGCAGAATCTGTTATCCCATGTGACTCAGGTGTCTACTCTTTCCATTACCAAGCTACTAAACAAAATTGAAGAGTGACATGAGAGGCAAATCACCCAGTCACAAAGACAAGATTAAGTCTACCATCACCTCAACTAAGCTGAGCAATTTGGGAACACTCTTACAGAAGAGCTGAGATTTAAGACCAATAAACCATCACAAAGCACTGAATCCAAAGAGATGAAAGAGGACTTAAATTGGCACATTGGGGTATTAGATGACGAAAACATGTTCTCTGAAAACTTACCACTCATATGCTTGCCAACAAATTATAATCTGGATATCCATGTTAAGTATTGTAGAAATATAAAGTTCCTGAAAGAATAACTAATCTGCTGGATGTTACACCAAGATTTACCCTGGAGGAAATGGAGCAACATCTTAATCCTCTACATGATCAAATATGATGACTTGCACATCAAGTTGAGCAGAGTGACATATGTACTTAAATTAATGAATTTCTAGCTCTCAGAATACACATCACTACAGAAATGGAGGCCACTACCTTTAAGCCAACGTTCAAGGACAAGTTTACACCTGGTGAAGGAACGTACTTCATTTTTCCTCTCAATCTATGAAGCCACGATGGAAGGTGTGACAGTTCAATAAGAGCTAAGCATTTTTATCTTTTTTGAGCTGTATGGCTAAAGAGGTTATTATACCTCATCTGGACGACCTGCAAACCTGGAGAGAAGTGAAGGAAGCGCTCATCAAAGAATTCAGGTCCTTGCAAAGCCAGAGTATGAAGAAACAGAATTCATGAGAATCACACTATGCTGAAATAAAACCCTTATTGAATTCACTGATTGCTTTTATAATAATGCACAAATGCCGGTGAATTCTAAAATGCTTACATTGTATAAAGCCATAGCCACCGTCATTGCTGGTTTACATAGTAACCCGACCTATTCACGCACATTATGTCTTTCCAATGAAGATATAGATTTGTCTTAGACATTAAGGAAGCCCTGCTCAATGTGGTTGATATACAAAATCCAGAGCCTCTTAAAGGCTTCCACAAAACCCCAAATGTATACTGTGGAGGAAGAAAATTCTAAAAGGAGGTGAAATAAAGATGAGACTAATGCAAGAAGAACAACCATACTAAAGACATGTGTTTTAAAGAGCCCTGCCTCGCTTAGCGGGAAAAAGAAGGTCAGCTTAGGGTCAGGTACCTCTAAAGCTGAATGAACCAACGTATTTGAAAGCAAAATATTTCAGACCACTCATCTTGTATGCATTGTAATTAATTTTTGTGACACCTCTGAAGGAGGTTACATGGACACAGGCTATTATATTTTAGGTTCACCCACTGAGATTGCTGTATCAAACCACTTATATGCTAAAAATATTTATAAAAGCCCAGGTTTTTAGGGCACTTACCTCAGTCAAGTTATTAAATGTCCCAAAATTTTTATACGGACAGCAATGCTGATTAATACCTTCATCTATTATTCTGACCCATCCCAAGTGCGCACAGTCTACTGGAGACTAAGAAGAATTATCCTAATACTGCCCAAAAAGTTCAATTCAACATTCCGCCTTAATAGGTGTTAGAGCTCTTGCCAAAGTTAAAAGGGACCATTACCAAAGTAGAAAAGGTAATTTAGAAGGTCTGAGTTATGAATATTATGGATATGGGATCGCCAATCAATATTGTCTCATCTTGAATAATCAATAAGATCAAGCTCACCCTTGACCTTGTATATACTCAAGACTAAAGTACCGCAGGTCTTAACAACACCAAGGCGATAGGTGATTATTCATCTCTTCCAGTATGGGTTGTTAATTTGTTTTTCTCAACTCCTGCATTTGCCCTGGAAAAAGTCAGTTATATACTTAATGTGACGCAATTTATGCTTTATACATAGGAGTCATTAATTTATATTAAGGATACGTATCACTCTTCAACTTTGAAGTTCCCTTGTACTGAATAATAAAGTCTCCAGAAAGAAGGGTTACACTTGTCTGGTCGATTACTCTGTTTAAGCTTTACCTTTGTGATATTCTACCTCTAGATTATTTATAAAAAAGCCACCCAACTCTTTACATTCACTAAAGGCAAACATTTTTAAGCCTTTAAGGAGACAAAATCAAACCAGTAGAGCAAAGAATGTTTTCTACCAACATAGTCCTGAGTATACCCTCTAACTGCTTGCTACATAATACTAGTGTCAATGATGTAAGTAGCTTTGAGCAAGAGTTTTGCCAGGAGTCTTTGATCCTGCTTATCAACAGCTATTGAGCTACTACTTTGGAATCCTAGCCAACAATATATCCTATCTAAAAAACACCAAAAAATTTAGAAAGATCAATTACTTCCCATTGATAAAATTGACAAGGAACATTTTATTGATGCTCATATTAGTTTTGGCCTACTTGCAATAGTTTAATCTGCGCTATCCCTCAAGTTCAAGTATATGATAAGTTAAATTAAGAGGAACTTGGGAAAGTGCAGCAATTATTTAAAGTCTATTAGTATGTTTTCTCCACGTCAGATGTTAACTACAGCCACATGTAAGACTGGACGCATAGTATCAATGTTCGAGATTCAACCCTATCCATTGAATCCATATATAAGTTGAAGTAGAGAAGCATTACATGAATATCAAGCTCCAGCAATTATTGGATGGCAGCTTACATTTGCCGACCCAGAGTCCATTATCATCCCACTTTACTTGTAAAAAAAGAATGTTGGCTACAGAATAGTGATTTATATCAGGAAGCCTAAACAGACCTACTAAAAAGGACAGCTATCTAATTCCACAAATCGATGATGCTATGACCTGACTCTCAGGCTTAGATTTTTCCCCATTATTAATCTCGCCAGAAGCCATTGGTAGATGGATCTATCACCAGAAGACCAAAAAAGCGCGTTGATATGCATGAAAGGATTACTTTAACCTACCCAACTCCTTCACGGATTATGCAATGCTCCCACCTCATTACTTAAGAATTGGATCATAAGATGCAAGATTTTAAACCAAGCTATGTTATCATGTACCTAGAAAAATAACGGAGTATTTCTAAACTTACTAATCATATGGACCACCTCAAGTCAGTTTTTCAGCAAATGAGAGAATGCCACATCAATTTAAACTGTAAAATGTACCTTCTTCCAACAGGATTTAGACCTTTTTATGACCGGCCATATCGCAGGAAGAAATTCAACCCCTGTACGTTAGGTTGAAGCAATCTCCAAGATTCTTGAGCTGAAGATCCTCTGAGACATACAGGTACTATTAGAGAAAGATGGGATATCACCATCAATATATTTACTAACATCTCTCAACTTGCCAAACTTCTTGTCCCTTTGCTTGCAAAAGATACTCCATTATGTGGGGATAGAACAAAGAACTGCATACGAGTCAAAGAAGAGTTTGTTGAAGAGGAGACCAATTTTACAAATCTGGACTATGGGGAGCCTTTTATTCTGTTTACAGACGCCACATACTTGTTAAGGGCGTCATTCTCCCTAAGTTTGGATGATAAAGACATTGACCACCTAGTGTCCTATTACAGCAAACCGCTTTCCAAAGATGAGTTAAATTATAGCGACAGGGAGAAAGAGTGCTTCTCTGTTCTCCTGGTGATGAAACACTTTTGGCCTTTCTTGTATGGTATAAGCTTTAAAGTTTTTACAGACCACGCTTTTAAAATGACTTCAAAACTTGAAATATTTGACAGGAAGGCTAGCCCGCTGGGCTCTCAAACTTCAGCATTATGATATGTACTTTGTCCATCTGGTGGAACAAAACACATGAACGTATATGGATTGACTCAACTGCCCCTACTATTTCTAATTAATAGTAAGCTTAACAGTTATACCTACTCATAAAGCCAGACTCTTAGGAAGATGAAGTTCAACCAGTTCAAATGATGCTAAATTGACATGCTCAAAAATATGAAAGTTCTTGACACATTACTTTACAAGAAAGTTGGAACCAACTGGCTAATATAATCGCGACCTTTGGAACGGGTACAAGCTATAATTAAAACCCAAAATATCTTAGGACATGGAGGAGCCTGGAAACAAATGAATGTATCAAGGATTGCTAATGGATGGAATACTGGAAACATTAGTGGAAGTATTAAATGCTTGCATAACTTATAAAAAATAGATGCTGCATAAGGTCAAGTAAAAGTATCAGCCAATGACCCCTCTGCAACCGTTTCATATCATCAATATAGATGTCATAGGTCAAACTCCTGAATACATAAGTTTAAATCGATACATTCTTGTAAGAATTGATCAATTCACAAAGTTAGTTAAAGCAATTGCCATTCCCAAGCAGACTGCCAAGGCCACCACTAACTTTTAATACCAAAATGTATCTAATAGACATGGTTGCCCCCAAGTACTGCTATGTGACAACGTAAGGAACTTTGCTTCAAGAGCTGTGAGGATCTTAGCTATTAGTATGGGAACTCAATAATTATTTTTATTACCTTACAACCCCTCATTTAATGGTAATGCAGAAAATGCAGATGGAAAGTTGCTTTCAATATTATGCAAGATGGCCACTACCAATACATTACATATATATCAATACTCTCACGCTCATTGATGGCTTATAAGATAATTTACCATCAAATCATCAAGATTTCACCTTTCAAGGCCTTATATGGAAGAGAACCTGGAATTCTGGCTCTATTAGCTTAAACAGTTACCAGTGATAATTATGAAGAGCTTGAGAAAGCGCTAAGAAGATTAGTCCAGAAAATTTTTAATCTCAATCAGCGGCAATGATGAATCAATCCAAGTCAGCTATAAGAGAAGGCCAAGAAGGAAAAGCATCTTACTAACATTTACCTGCCTTTGCAATTTCAGATTAAGTATTATACTATCATAATCATATAGCGCTCTTAGGAGGAAAATTAGATTCCATCTGTGATGAGCTATATGCTATAACTTACATATGCAGGGATTAATAATTAATCAATTCTTTAGAAACTGGATTATCTATAAACTGTGTACACAGCTAATTCTTGCATCAGTACTCCCTGCCAATATCTTGAAGGAAATGATGTCAGTATCAGAATATCAGACATGATGGGAAGAGTATTGACAATTTGACTTCTCTGACAGAAATGACTCCTAGACCCAAGAAGGGGGTTAAAAAGTTACAATGGCAATCATACAGAAGAAATTGATTGCATCAAAGCTCAAACAATACTAGAAAAATTCCTTCAGATCAATTTAAACCTAAGGTACACCAAGATGAAATCTTACTTAGCAATAATTAAGGATCATTAGAATTTTAGTTGACTATCACTCAAGGTGAACATGAGGCAATATATTAATATAAACTAGCAAAAGGGTAAGAATCAAAAATCTGCTAACAATTGACCTAAGTGATACCAAGTCTCGTCTAACTTGGTACACTCAATCTTCATTTATTCCTCCAAAATATGCTACAAAGGCATTATAATCTGGAATTAATCTCCTGACCAAGACCCTCCCATCTTGATTTTACGCTTCTATTGTTTTTGTTGGTCTTTTCCTTTTTTGGTTTGTTGGAAATATTGACTAAAATTTGTGGTTAAAACAAAGCACTCTGCATTATTTGTTGATAGCAAAACACACTATATTTTTTATAATCGTATTAATTTTTTACTTTAATGTCAATAGCCTAAGTTTATGAGAGTAAAAGTAATTGCAGCTATTGACTGCTGAGGACAGAGAACCAACTTTTGATAGATTTAGCAATATTGAGGAATTATATCTAAGATATTCTTTAATATCACTCTTTAAGATTGTTTTAAGCTTTTCACATTAATGACACCCCTGAATTAGCTTTCATCAACTCCCAACTATATATTATATTCAGAAATTGTATTCAACCTTTTGTAAATTGATTTAGCATTTAAATTGCTTGTCAAACTCACTTTCCCAGTTGACTGAGTCAAAACAGTGAATAATCTATTCTAAACAGAAGTGTTGCACCCAAAGGTTTTCCCAAGATTGATAATGTTGTTAATTCACCTGGATTATCAAAAAACTCTAATTCAACAAATTATGCTAACTTTAATTTAATATATAGAAAAACAACAAAATCAGAGGTCAACTCTAGGTCAAAAAAGTAAATCATGACCTATTGAGACCTGATTGCATTTAGTGGACAACTGGTTGATTCCAGAAAGTTAGATAAACCAAGAAAAAGTTTGGCAAGTTATAGAAAAAATTGGAAGTGAAACCAAATGAAGTCATGGTTTAAGTATTGGTTTATATTCATTGTTAAGTTTTGTTTTGGGTTTTAAATTTGAGGAATATTGACTGGAGTTCAATAGGCACAAGGCCACCTCACTTAAAACAATGGAATTAATCAAAAGATCTACTCTAATCTAGACTATCCACTACTCACGTCTCCAAATGTGAGCACATATAACCTTTAGTATTAAATATAGCCTTTGCAACATCAATCTTCACAAGGTTTATATTGTGAAAAATTTGAAATATAAAAACCCAATTATAGACTATAGTAGAGTTACGTCATTAATACTATATCTAAATTTTGGTACTTTATTTCAATAAATCCATTTTGCTGTACTTATCATAAGACAGATACTCTAGCTGGTTTAACAAAGAGGTGACTTAGTACCCTATAAAATAAGCAATATAATTGTTGTGCATTTTAGATGGTGTAAAAACCGTGGGGTTTCTACTGATGCACAGATTCGCTTAACTTCTGGTTTTAAATAAAATATGGACTTGCTGGTTGTATAAAGATAAATAGCTTAGTTGAGTCTTAATTATTGAGTAAATTCGGCCCTACTCAGTAATATTGATGGTGTATGTGACTTTAGCCTCACTCTGGCAATAAATAAAAATACAAGTGACTTCGTCCACACTTCTGGTGGTTGACACTTGGACATCTGAGTTCTCTTTAACAAGAGCAGATAAATAACATATGATAGGCTATAAGATCTAGGTCTAAGGTGTTTATTAATCTAGAAATTAGGGGATTATATAGGAGATAGAGTTGAAGGACAAGTGTTGGGTAATTGTGGCAACCATGATAATCATGGCACACCTACCAACGTAAAGAGATATTGGTTTTGTATTGGTGGAAAACTGCAGCTAATTTTTATTATGAATATCTTATAATAATTTTCATTCAAATCAGCCAACAGGTCAGCTACTAAACCTGACAATTTCCTTAAGTAATTTCTTAATATGAGCTAATTTGCTTATATCCACGTTGTTGGCACACAATCCCTTATGAAATAGCAATTGCAACTACCATCTGATACAATTCCTCTGTAAATTATGAACTACAATTAATTGGTTTATTATCACTGAACAGACGAAATAATTAAATTATCATCTCGAAGTTCAAACTATAACCTAATAAAATATAGGAGCCAATATTTAAATAGCTTAAAGCTTAATTAGTCCCAAGCTAGATAATGTGGTCATATATAGTTCCCACAAATGACCTCAAGTATTGACTGACAAGCTTCTTGGCCATAGTACCATCAAGCTCAAAAATGGAAGTCCAACAGGGTTTTTTAATGTAACATCTTTCACTGGGTTGTAGCTAAACTCTTTAATTGAGAAGGTTCATCTAATAAATATATTCTAGAATCTGGCATCATAAGTCCTTTGTTGTTGATCAGTTGGGAATTCAAATCATTTGCTACTTTGCTAATTGTTAGTGAATGGTGGTCTAGGCATTTGAAAATTGTTAGGTAACCTCATCCCATAAAATCACCAATCATTCATTGATTCTATAATATGACCTTGTAAGTCATTTGATATTCTTCAATTATTAAAAAAAGCTCAATTATCTCAACCAAAATTAAGTGAAGTCTTTTACAACTCAATAAGGTGAGAATGGAGTTGTTGAGTAATAACATTTAATTAAATTCCCAATGGTGCAATCCTAGATCTGTAACTGATAATAGATGGAAGGATGAACAAATTTTGGGAAATAGGAATCAGTTTGGCGACCCACACTTCAGAACTTGAGATGGTGGCTGACGTGTATAAAATGAATAAGTTTCTGAGTGACTCTTGATGAGCGGGCTTGACTGGACCATCCCAAAAACTGTGTGTACCATGTTTAAAGATTCTTGAGCTTTGACCACTTTAGATGGTTTAATTTGGTACTTTCGATCAGGAGCCATTATAAGAACCCATTGAAGCTCTTAAATGTAATTTTTTGTAATAGAGATAGAAATCGATTCTTACAGTAAACCCGCTGATAAAACTCATATTTTCATTGGATTGAGGAGTTTTGACATTAAAGCTTTAAATCCTCATAAATATTTGTCCTAATCAGGTAGCTTTGGAAGGAAGCAGAAATCTGGTCAGAAAATGAAACTCAGAGATAACTAGCCAGTCCTTTGAAAGTTTCATAACACATATTTATGATAGCAACAATGAATTTTTTGTTAATTTTCCTAAAAAGTATTTTACGCACTTTAGTGAGAATCCAGAGGTCAAAATTAATTGATAGAGTACTCTATAAAAAATAAGTTGAGTGATATTTATAGGCTGAGCCTGGAATAAACTCATTCTACATATTGTGTCCTTGGAATGACATAATCTTATTCCATATTTTCAAGGAAAATTTTCACAGTATTAAATAAAAACAAAGGCTTTGTAGGCAATGGGATGCACTCAAGACTGGATAAAAAATTGTACTTCATCATTACAGGTCAGGTCAAGTGATTTTTTAAGTGGTGGGATCCACTTTTTGAGGTTTAGCTCTTCCCTAACTTAATTTGAAGCTAAAGCTTGATCATTGGCTCTCTTAGAAATTCCTTACAATTGGTTTATTTGTTTCCATGGAAAGCAATGATTCCATAATTTCATGATCATAATTGCTTTAAAGGCCAACATCCCTGTAGAGGTGTTATTAATATAGTTGTAAAAATACTGTACCATTGGCATAAATACAGCCCATTTATCTTGTTCCACGTTTACATAATCCCTTAGTACAGCTATAGAACCTAGTTGACCCTCTCATTTAGTCCATCAGTTTGGGGATGTTAAGCCGCAGACAAGATTTCTTAGTTTTAGGTCTAAGTATTTCTTCTAAAGTTGTGATGTAACTTAGGCCCTCAGTATGAGTACCCTCTCTAGGGTGCTTTGCTAAAGCAAAGCATGCTTCATAGACAGCTGGGACATCATTTTTTAAAGTTACACTAGTAGTTGTAGGAATTAAGCAAAACATCTTATTGAATCAATCAACACCTACAGGAACCACATTATAAACCTGCTAGAGGAGTAACTCAAATTAAAAGCCATAGATATAAGATCATAAGGCTTCTATGAAACTTTAAGAGGCTCCACCTGGACTTAAAGATAACATCTATGAGACCTAGTCCATTCACATGTCTCACATATATTCAAGTAGTTAGCTACATCACTAATCAGATTAGGCTACACGAGGTTATGTTGAATGATGTGCATCATCTTATTCCTTCTCTGATGACCAGCCATGAATCACTATAATTATCGTGTATAATTACCAACTGCTTTGGATCTTTTAAAATCAAATATGAACCTTTCTGATATGATATATAGCCTTTACAATTATCTCTTCTTGTACCACATACTAACCTATTTCTATATTAGGTCATTCTGTATTTCCTGGCAAAACATTTTGGTATCATGATGTTAAATTCTTATTCCCCTGAAAAACTAGTAATAGAGAAATTTAATTAATTGAGTCTTTTGATTTCTAAACACCTGCGTGTTAAACTAAAATTTCCTTAATTATAAGAGTTAATGTCATGTTAACGATTCAGGGAATAAGAAACTAAGTTAACCTTCCTATGTCCCCAACTAATATATAAGCTATAATATGTCAGAGTAATGCCATCTGTCTTTCCACTGGCTTAGATGTCGTGATATGAATAAATATGAGATCCTTGTGGTTTGTCATATCCTCACTAGATTCTTACCCCACACAGGTACCAACGCCAGTGCTTCAAAGCTTTAGTGATTGTCAACATCTCCCTATCATAAATAGGGTAGTTACTCTACGCTGGGTGAGTTTTTTAACATAAAAGTCTACGAGATGTAGGCTTTTATCTCTTCCTCATGCAACAAACCCTCAAGTGTAAAACTAGACGCATCAGTCTAAGCAACAAAGGGATTTTCATAGTCAGATATAGCAACTCAGGGAAGAAGCAAACGTTTTTAAAGAAAATTTTCCCGTTGCTAGATTCCTACTAAATGGCACAGATTCTGAGGTTTGGAAAATCAGGGGCGATGAAATGTCAGAAAATTGCACAATATAATTTTGGCTAAAACTTCTGTAAAAAAAGAAACCGCGGATTTGTTACTAACAGGTAGGCTTTGGCCATGACATGTTTGCTAGAACTTTATTAAGCGTCATGCTAAACCCGTTTTTCCCATTAACATAAACAATGTACTGTTTTGTTAAAACTTTTCTTTCTCGTTGCAAACACTTTTGCAACCTATTCAATTCAAGACTAAATCTAGTTTGATAATCTCACAGAGGAGATTAGTCTGCGCCCATGTCTGGGAGCAGTTGGGCAAGCAAGGTAAGAGGAGCAGGCGGAAGGCCCGCGGCCTCCAACGTTCAAAAACGCCCCAGAGAATCTGGCGGAATAAACAAAAATCTCAAAAAGCCGGTGGTCACAATTTCCCAGAGATACTCGCGTGGCAAGCATGATGCAACCAGTACATCAACACGCCACACTCCCAGCCACTTTTGTTGGTGGAATTCGGAGTCCATGTGTATCTGGACATCCAAAAAATGGCCTTATGGGAAAAATTTTGTGAAGATGTACACAATATTTTCCCAACCGTGGTGTATGTTGCACCTCACTCCATGTCGCATGGTTGGCTGGACCTAGGTTTTGATAGCAAAATAGCAACAGACGAGGCTGCAGCGGTGCGCATAGTGGTTGACCTCCCTGAAGGGCAATAATCATCGAAACCAAATTCACCAGATGGACAAAATCAAACCAAATTTTCCTCACGTTTGACTTTTTGCCTACTGTGGTAAAACGTGACATTTTGGAGCAACACCTGAAAGATGGTCTCGCCATATATGGCGAAATACAATCTTTTGAAATGCAACGTTTCACGCTGATGCCACACCTGTGCACCGGCAAAGCTATCGCATTTCTGCCCCTAACTGAGGAGATTGTGAAGGACCTAACCCAGATCCCACACTCCACCTTTATTGACATCACAGGGCATACCACACACCCATTCCAGGTAACCGTGAACAGCATGCCCCCCATTTGCACCCACTGTGACGTGTTCAGCCATAAGGTGCACGCATGCCCCATCAAGGAGGGCGTCACATTCCAAGAGCACCCCTTGATGTCCATGACCAGCGGAGAGGCACACTACGAACCAACTGCAAGCACCAAGGAGGCTTTCCCAAGGGGAGCACAAGGCTGCTACCTATTGGTAAAGCCCATCTCCCCGCAGGAGTGGAAGAAGGCCAAGCAGGCCCATAGGGCCATGGCCAAGGTAGTGGCCAAGGCCACCACCACCATCCCATACTCACAACGCCAGGAGGACATGGAGACCTTTGTGGCAGAAGTGACTCAGGAATCCATCACCCAATCAGATTGGGAGGCCCATGCTGAGTGGGCCACTCAATCTGAGGATCTGATGGGAGATTTGATCTCACCCAATCGCTGCACCCAAGCTCTGGTTGAAACTGACTTGGGACCTATCCCAACTGAAAAAAAATTTTACCCCACTTGATGGTGCACTGAACATATCCGCACCACAAAAAATATGTCCGACGTCGGGAAAACAAAAAGCAAAGGCCAAAGCCAACGCGACTCTTTCCACAAAAATTAACAAAAACCCCAATAGCGTTGCTGCTAACACCCGCGCTGCTGTGAAAGCCCGTGGGGACCTTGAAGAGGCTGGTGGGCCCAGGGCCCACCCTCGCACTTAAGGTGTGATGGGGAAACCTTCACTCTAGGGATGCTGAATATCGCTGGACTCAAGGCCTCCCCATCTTGGGCTAGGAAACTGAGTTTTTTACAACACAATTTACCCGTGGATATCCTGGCCATCAAGGAGTCCCACAGTCCACAAGGTTCCGAGGAAGCTTGAGAACAATGCTCCTCCCATCCCTATCCTTTTGGTCAAAGCACTGTGGGGTGCTAATTTGGAAAAATAATTTTTTCAAATTCACATCCTCAGAAAAATTCCTAAATGGCTGAGTGCTCATTGTCACCTTCTTGTGGGCCAACGTTGCACACACAATTGTCAACATCTATGCCCCAAACGGTGCACACGAGCGTCAGGAATTTTTCTCATCAGTCAAATCCCTCCCACTACCCCCCAATTCTTTCCTAGTTGGTGACATGAACTGTTGGCTAACCTCACCAACGGACCAGTGGCCGCCCTCACCCCATGCCCCACGGGGTCACATAGAACTACGCATTCTAAAAGCCACCCTTGGGTTAATGGATGCACTGCCACAACATGCCCCACTGCTCAAAAACATGACACGTCCCCACGTCCACAATGGCCAATTAAGGTCCATGACCCGCATCAACCTTATTCTAACGCCGGCGAAATTCCAACCCCCACATCTCCCACTTCAAAACAATGAAAATGGAATTCTCCAACCACCGACTGGTCTCAATAACCTACCACTTACCTGTCACAGTTGCAAAGGCCCCACATTAGGGCAAAATCTGCCCCCCCGAGCTCGCATCGCCAGGATTTTCCATGTGGGTGGAAGAGGCAACTTTGGCAAAATCATTTGTTGCACCATTTTATGCGGACCCCATTTCCACATGGACAACTTTCAAAGAGGACACCATCCGCCACTATCACCATCTCTCCTCCAGATGCTCACGAGCCACATTGGTGGTTATCTCGCGCACTCTGGTGGAACTGGCCCACTTGGAGTCCAACATTCCAGCCACAAATACAGCCCTGCATGGGGCCGGAAGTGGGTAGAGGCAGCCGCCCACCTCAATGCACTCGAAAGGCAACACAAACATCGGGTTTGTGTCCAATACAGGGCCACATGCATCACTAAAGGTGACAAGTGCACCGCATACTTCTTTAGAAAAATTTTCGCACCATGCCAGAGTGTGGCCTGCACACAGATGTGAAGATCAGATAATTCCATTGCGGACACACTGGCTGAAGTGGCAATCAAAATGCAAAAATATTACTCTGAGTTATACTGAGCCAAACCAATTCAGCTGGCCAAAATGGCGGAATTTCTCAACTGAGCTCATATCTGCACCATTTTCTGATACCCAGAAATAATGAATTTGATAACTCTGAACGAATTATTGACAGCCATTCGTGGTGCGCCAAACTGAAAATGCCCAGGCCCAGATGGCATTCCATATGAGTTCTACAAAAGTTATTACAAATATATATCCCCATTGCTGCTAGCCTCACTTAACCAAAGCCTGTTGGAAACGCGCCTTATACCAGGAGGACATGAGGCCTTTACTGTCACACTCTTCAAGAAAGGGGACAAGCTTGACTTAGCCAACTGGCACCCCATTTCTCTAACAAACACAGACACCAAAATTTTAATAAAAATCATGGCTAACCGTTTAGGGACTGTAGCATCTGCCACCATCTCTCCAGAACAATTCGGTTTCATCCCCAGAAGGTCGATTTGGGACAACGTGCACTCCATGGCTAATGCATGTCATTCCACAGCCTCTGGGGCACTGGTATTCTTGGACCAACAAAAGTCCTATGATAGATTAAACTGGGAATACCTAGTGCCTGCCTCCATCAATTCCGCCTACCCCCCGCTTCATAAACTGGGTAATGCTGCTCACGGAATCTGTGACAATAGCAGTGCGTGGCCCAGGCTTCCTAACAGAATTAGTCCGCCCTCAAAGGGGCTTGCGACAAGGGGACCCCCTCAGCCCACTCTTATACAATTTCAGCCTTGACCCACTACTGCGAAATGTGAATGCCCAACTCACTGGGGTCCATGTGCCAGGCTGAACCCCAGTCAAGATGATGGCATTTGCAGATGATTGCATGGTGGGAGTGTCTAATAACAAAGATGCACGCGCGCTTGAAGCCCTCATCCAGGAATATTCCCGGGTAAGCAACGCGGCACTGAACGCCTCCAAAACCGAAATCATCCTCCTTGGTCAGTTTCAGAACTGCTGGGCCCCAGCAATTAGTTCCCAACCTGGCCCATCTGCTCGCCCACGTCCACGCCTTACTAACTCAACACACACCGCTCCACTGGTGCTCCCCTTCGTGCCACGTCCTACCATAGGACCGGTGCACCATCTGGGCGTGTGGATGGAGGCAGGCGGATATGCGTCAGCAGTAATGGAGTGCCATATACTGGACAACGTGACTAAGCGAATCGCCTCTCTCAGAGCCCACCCTACTACCCTCACTGGCAGGGTTGTTCTTGCCAACTCTATGCTCCTATCCAAAGTCTGGTTCAGAGCCCACGCCATCCCCTTCTCCCCAAGCTTCTTCAAATCCCTGTATGCTTTGCTACAAGGTTGGCTTTGGTCAGGCCGCCCTCCACCAGTACGGCTAGAGGTCATGTTTGGCCCTCATCATCATGGTGGCATGGGCCTACTTGACTTCAAAGCCCATGCCGCCAAGATCCTAGGCACCTGGATTGCGGCCGTCACTGCTCCTACACTCCCATCCCAACACTGGTCCCGCGTGGCCTGCTCCAACTTCTCCCGAGCCTTGGGCCTCAACAATCCATCAAACCCCCACTCCCTGATGAAGTACCTCGCATCACACACATCAGCCACAGGTCCTCACGGGACCAAAACCCACTACAAACGAATCCCTAATCTCCATGCGAAGCGCAGAGTGGAGAATTTGTATTAGTGGACATACAACCTGAAGAGGCCGCCCCTCTCCTCAGTTCACACAAGAGGTACAGGGGCTACCCATCCATGATGGCGTGATCCCCATTCGACCACAAGTCCTATCCAGGGTGGACTACCTGGACATGATGGACATCCTTATTCCACTGAGACCCAAAAGACTATCTGGAAATACGCACACCATCCTCTGTTGCAGCCTCAAGTCTGCTCCCATGTGTGGCGCTGCCTGAGGCGGGTGTATCGTACAGCTGAGCGCTCTAATGCTTTACACTCATCCTGTGTCGTGTGTGGCCAGTATGGAACGCTGTTTCACCGCCTGGAGAAGTGCCCCACCTCTAAAGTAATATGGCGCGAAGTCCAACGTCTTCTAGGCCAGGATCAAACACATCCCTTCAGTCTGTCAAGAGATATGTTTGCTTCATCAATGGCCTCCCCCTCCCACCCTCCCTTCGTGCTCTGGTGGTTGCAATCGCCATGTGGACTATCCACACGATTGTCTTGGATGCCATCTCCAGATCCATCCCCACCCTCCCAGAAGCTGTCCACAGATTCTGGTCTCACTTGGTGGACCACTTTCAAGCGTGGATGTTTGGATACCTCCCACCGCGTCGCCAACAGCTGGTCTCCTCCTGGTTCCCAGTCTGGTTCATCAAATCAGACCCCTTCCTCCACACGTGCTCAATAGTGGCTACGGCCCCTTCACACGTTCCCTCCCCCTCCCCATAAGTGGCGTTCCCACTGGCAACAAGAGATAGCATCGCTTCTCTGGGGTGCCTCCCCTGGTACTAAGTTTGTCTTTCATGAGTCATATTCGGAAGTGTCGTCCCATGGTTGGCCTTCCCCGCAATAAATTAAAAATTTAAAATTTAAACAATAAACTTGTATTTATCCTGAGAAAAATTGCATTTTAATAGCTTTACATGTAAATATTAGCTTGCCAACTGTTAAACTCTAATTTAAAGTGCAGTAAGTGTTCCTCTGGCATCATTCTGTAAATAAAGATATTGTAGAGGTATGAAAACATAAATGGTCCTTGAACACCCTAAAACCATTCTAATCATTTGTTGGAATGTGCTAAGTGCGCTGCACAACACAAACGGCATCACCATAAATTCAAACAGGTCAAATCTCATCTTAAACGCCATTTCCCACTCATCGCCTACCTTTACCCACTTCTTGTTAAAATAAGTATTTCAAGCAGACATAATAGAAGATCAAAGCCCAGACACCTAGTCTCTCAGGTTATAAGCATCAGTTAAAAGATATCAATTCTTGATAATGATATCATTTAGCTTCTGGTAGTTTACACATGACTATAGCACCACATTCTTTTTAATAACAAACAACAAGGGTGATGTACATGAAAAAAGAAGCACCCATATAAATTTCTTCTTGATAATCGTTTTAGTGTTAATGCAGGGTAACTTTTTCCGCTATTTTGCAACTGTATATTGGTCCAAAGGTGGGATTCAACTTTTTTATAAACCATTCTTGTGACCAAAGAAATTTTGAATTGATAGTTGTCTATCCTCCTCCTCTTCAAACAGTGAAGCCTATTTTGAGAGGCATTTGAAAATATTATATTTTCAAGACTCCAATGGTCCCCTTGAATCATCCTTGCAGACATGTTCAGACTTTTTTCTTTTTCTAAAGCGCACTCAATGAGCCAACATCCAGCTTAATTGTGATAGAGTTCTTTCCATAATTATGGTGAATTTCAATCTGAGTCCATCATGGAATCAAAATTTACAGGATGTGGTAAATTATGCAGGTTTAAAACTCAACTTGAATGTCAAATTCCCAAATGTCAAATTAACATAACGCAAGTAATGAAAAGTTACAACCATTCACCATTTCCCAAGATAATTTTCATAGAATTTTTCTGAAATGCAAACCCAGAATTTTTCACATAATGCTCTTTGATATAAAATCATCGAGGACCCACTGTCCAACATAGCCATAGTTTTCAATCTCTTTTTACCAAAGCTTAAATACACACTTAGTGTTTGGTAAGACTATAGATTATTTTAAAATGAGGAAGAAAGAGTCTGAGGATATCTACTTCTTGTGACACTTCTGAACCTGACACTACTCCAATCTGCTAACATCCAGTATGAGGCTCTGGTTGATCTCAATAACAGTTTTAAATGATAGTGTGATAGGACAGTATCAGATCAACTTGTATAGACTTTTCTACAATCCCTGTTGGAAATACGATTCTCACAACTCCTCTTCCCAGTCAGCTATTCAAAATTCTCTTGGAACTTGCACTTATAATCTTTAAGTGTAAGATCTTTCTCTTGGAATTTCATTTAAGCCAACTGTTAACACACAATATTACTGACAGGATTTTAACTGCTACAAACTGGCACTTCAATTAAGTATAATCTTAGAACAAATCTTTCACATTGAGAGCCTGGATGTGTCACAATATTGAAAGTTTTCCAGAAATTAAACGCCAAACTAAATCTAAGAATTCCAAGTCTAAAGGACCTAGTAGAGAGTATTTGAGCTATTGAGGATCTGTAAGGTAATAGAAAGGAAGTGGGTTGTGTCCCTAATTGATAGATAAAACGTCCATGGTGTTCAAAAAAATTAAAATCTAACACAAAATCCCCTAGAACTATTAATATATCAAAATACGTTGTGACCTAATTTTAATCAAATTCAAAAAAATATGATTTTATTGAAAAGTAATAATTTACATCTAGGATAGTGGTTTAATAATTGCTTCAGATTTGTGTTTCATATATATTAGGTCCTAATGTAAATGTTCTACATCAAAGTATTCTATAATAAAGTCCTTAATAAAGTTCATCTTGTATAAAATTTTATTATATTAATAAAAATCTTGGATATAGAGTTTATATAAACTTCTGATGATTGTATTGGCGAAGCAAAAATACAAAAGTGATGATATGACCAAACTTTGCTGAGTTTGTGGTATTAATCAACTAATGCTTTTCAAAAATTTCTGCAATATTTTTGAAATAATAAAGGTTTGTTTTACATCCTTTGTATAAATTTATCCTTCTTTATGGTGTATAAACTAATTAAAATCTGCTAATAATTGCCTAAGATTTTGTTTTCTCTTAATACTTCATGGTTTCGCCAGTTTGGCTACTATTTCAAATTTTAATAAATAGAACCTCCTGTGATCACTTTTAATTCACAATGATTAGCTCCCATTTATCTTATCCTTATTTGTCAGGTTTTGAGTCTGGTTAAATTGCTATGATCATTTCAATATGGTTTATGCATGTAAAAAAGATTGTGCCTGAGATATAACTTCTTTATAACATTATTTATAAGGATCCAGATGCCATATCCCTAACTTGTATTTAGATCTCTTTATTAACGTTCCTTCATGCCATGTCACTCCCTAACACTTTTAGTTAGTTTAGGTAGGCTCTCCAGTTGCTTTGTGCAATCTTATCAACTCTTTTATTTTACAGCTTAGTCCCTAGCTCTTATACCTTCCAAGCCTAATCTTCATCCCCCTCTGCTATGGTACTCTTATCATTCATCACCTTATGAAGCCAAATTCTTACCTTCTCTGAGCCTAATGCCATAGATTATCTTTTTATCAAACACATATGTTTTTCTTAAAATTTACAAACTGTAAAAATTTTGTTGTATTGGTGCCCAAAGGTTCTTATACCACTAATATAACAGTAACCAATATGAAGATTGGTACTCCTTAATACCTAGGTAAAAATTAAATCTAAAGAATTTTGGGTGTCACATTTTTCAATGGTAGAGTTGCACTTACAAGTTCACTTTTAGGATTGTTTTAAGGAGTTAGTTGTTGTCAACATTGCCGCTATTCCTTCTACCTTCATAATCTCTCCTCAGATTGCTCTAAGGTTTTCGTCAAAAACCCATTGATGTGCCAACTCTGTTATTTTCTTTGAGGTAGACCTAAGTTGCTTAACCCATCGCTTGATTGGAGTTGAGTATCCATGAAACTTTCTAATTTAAGGCCATAATTTATGATGCCCTGTTTGCATCCTGGTAAGGGTGCTCCTTGCAGGTGCTTAACTTCAGGATTTTAATGATAATGACATCTGTGGAAGTTCTAAAACTTGGTAACTATCTAGAAATATAGGGCAGAAGACAATCCGCAAACTGCGTTGGCAAACAAAAAAGTAGATTAAGATAATAAATGATACTTTGTACTTGATAGTGAGGGGTTTATATGGCCTTTAGATCAAAGGATGTCATATAAGATATCTCAGGATAAAGACTATGATCACGCAATACTCAATATATAACTTTATTTTCTTTTAAAATAAAAAGGGGGAATTACACATAGAGACGGTTAGGCTTCATGATCCTTCTAATGTCGCATTAATTTGTTAGGATTGCAAAACTTAGATACAGAAACGCTTTCAGATTATTGCTATAATACTGATGCTCACTATGTTGATCCAGTGAATATGATGGGAAGTTTCAAATAATATATTGTCTCATTTTGATCCAAATTTTACCCAAATTAACGCATTTCTGATCTGGGCTGCTATGTTTTTTATGAAAAAAAAACCTTTGATCTCGCGGATTTTGACCAGTCAGAATTTGCTAAGATGCTTTCATTATGACTTAAATTAGCAGTCATCAACTGGTAAGATGCTCAAATGATATCTTTGTGGTGTAATTATTTAATTAACTAAACCAATCAGTCATATTTGAAGTAATTTCAC
The DNA here is from genome assembly GCA_022478985.1 of Massospora cicadina. Taxonomy (NCBI): domain Eukaryota; kingdom Fungi; phylum Entomophthoromycota; class Entomophthoromycetes; order Entomophthorales; family Entomophthoraceae; genus Massospora; species Massospora cicadina. The sequence continues at coordinate 135,869 of JAKSZP010003950.1, forward strand.
CTCTAATAGATTTGACTTGATTCTGGCTTATTATTCATTATAAAAAATTTTCATCCTTTAAAACCCTTTCAGGTCTATAAGAGGGGTTGGTTTTTTCTTAGATGACATAACTAGGTTCAATTTAGTTAGGGACTGACTTTGTAGCTAGTTTGTCTAATTATCCATGAGTTTTCCTTAGAAAAATGTATTGAATCAAACTATTAAACACCTGGATATTCTTCTAGGAAAGATGAACATCCATATGTCTGATATTACCCTCTCAAGAATAGTGGGGGAGAATAATGAGATAGAATTGTCCATATACTCTGTCAATAGTAACCCTGGAGGCAAGAGATTTAATAGAATATTCATCACTTCTTTTACAGATGATTACAAAAGGCTCTTCCCAGAAAGAACTAAGTTTACCACTTTAAGGTTAATGTAAATGTGGTGATATAGAACTGAATCTGAGATTTTGAAGGCAGGTAGAGGTTGTTTGAATTTTTTTAGCAGCTTGGCCCTCATTAGTAATGTTTTTTTCTAAATTAGTCATAAAATATGTTTAAGTTATATGATGTGCTGAGACAATATTTTTGTAGCTTTGCTGGGTCTTTAGTCTTAGAAGGGAAGACACCTTTTGCTGAAAGTTTGAGTATGTTGGAATTTTAGTTGGGGAGATGTTCTCTGGTGCTTTTTTCTCAAAATCCAACAAATAATGGAATGAAACCACTTAAATTAATAAAGTAACCACAGAAAACTATAAAGTAGGAGTTTTTATATACTACTATTCCTTGTGAGAGGTAAGAAATGAACCTCCTTAATAAATTAATAAGTAGTATTTAAGTTGGTAAGGCTTGAAATTTGGATGGCTTGATAAAATCCAGTTTAGAAAATAAGGTGACTTGACCTATTGGACCTCAGAAAGCTCGCCTCGTTTTTATAAAACAACTGATGGGAAGTCAATTTTTGGTAGGATATGACCGTGAGGTAATGATCAAATCAATTTTAACCAATTAGTGGATATGAAAATATTTTTACCTTCCAATACCCCTTCCGACCCTATAAAAGGGGCCAGCCTCTACAGGGTAGGTTGCACTAAATTTATGGTGACCTGGGGAGGAGCTTCTGATGGGCTCTCCTTAATTAGCCGCATAGTTGGTGCAATTTGATTGCCCAACTTTGGGGTATTGGGCTGAGAGTTATTACTAATTTTATTGCCTCAATTTAAAGGGTTGCACCAAGTATTGCCAGGGTTTTAGACCAATTTTGTCCAAATTATGAGCCTAAAAACTCTTACTACAATATCGGACTTGTAATTGTCTGACATTACTCCGGGGTTTTTTTTTTTTTTGGGGGCCCCCCAAAAAAAATTTTTCAAAAAAAAAAAAAAAAGGGGGGGTTTGGGGGAAAATTTTAACCCCCCCCTTTTTTTTTTTTAAAAGGGAAAATTTTTTAAAAAAAATTTTTTGGGTTTTGGTTGGGGGCCCCCTTTTTTTTTAAAAAAATTTAAGGGGGGGTTTTTTTTTTAAAAAAAATTTTTTTTTTTTTAAAAAAAACCCTTTTTTTTAAAAACCCCCCAAAAATTTTTTTTAATTTTTTTGGGTTTTTTTTTTGGGTTTCCCCAAAAAAAATTCCTTTTTTGGGGGCCCCCCCCTTTTTTTTAAAAAAAAAGGGTTTTTTTTTTTTTGGGGGGGTTTTAAAAAAATTTTTTTAAAAAAAATTTTTTTAAAAATTTTTTTAAATTTTGCCCCCCAATTTCAATTTTTGGGGGAAAATTTGGGTTTTTAAAAATTTTTTTTCCCCCCAATTTTGTTTTGGGTTTTTTTTTTTTTTTTTTGGGGGGGGGAAAAAATTTTTTCCCTTTTTTGGGGGGTTTTAAAAATTTTGGAAATTTCCCCAAAAACCCAAAAAAACGGAAAAACCCCCCCTTTTTAAATTTTTGGAAAGGGGGAAAAAAAATTTTTTTAAAAAATGGGGGAAAATTTAAAAAAAAACCTTTTGGGGAAAAAGTTTTGGGGGGGAAAAAAAAAAAAAGGGGCTTTTTGGGGGGGTTTTAAAGGGGTTTTTTAAATTTAAAAAGGGGGGGTTTTTCCCCCTTTTAAAAAAAACCGGGGGGAAAAGGGAAATTTTTTTAAAAAGGGAAAGGGGAAAAAAAAAAAATTTTTTTAAAAAAAGGGGGGGAAAACCCAAAAATTTTTTTTTAAAAAGGGGGGGGGAAAAGGGGGGGGTTTTTGGGGGGGGGGGGGAAAAAAAACCCCGGGGGAAAAAGGGGGGGGGGGAAAAAAAAAAAAAAAAATTTTGGGGAAAAATTTTTTTTTTAAAAAGGGGGGTTTTAAAAAAAAAAAAAAAGGGGGGGCCGGGAAAAAACCCTTTTTTAAAAAAAAAAAAAAAAGGGGGGGGGAAAAACCCCGGGGGGAAAAAAATTTTTTAAAACCGGGGAAAGGCCCTTAAAATAAAAAAAAAAAAGGGGGGGGGGGAAAAAAAACCCCCAAAAACCGGGGGAAAACAAAAAGGGGGAAAAAAAAAAAAAATTTTTTTCCCGGAAAAAAAAAAAAAAAAAAAATTTTTTTTAATTTTTAAAAAAGGGGAAAAAAACCCCAAAAAAATTTTAAAAAATTTTTTTTTCCCCCTTTTTTTTTTTTTTGGGGGGGGAAAAAAAGAGCAAAAAAAAAAAAAATTTTTTCCCCTTTTTGGGGCCCAAAAAAAAAAAAGGGGGGGAAAAAGGAAAAAAATTTTCCCCCCGGGGGTTTAGGTTTTTAAAATTTAAAAAAAAAAACCCAAAAAAAAAACCCATAAAAAAAAAAAACCCCTTTTTTTTAAAAAATTTTTTTGTTTTTTTTTTTTTGGGAAAAAAAAGTTTGTTGGGGGGGGGGTTTTTAAAAAAAAAAAAAAATTTAAAAAAAAAAAAAAAAAAAAAAAAAAAATAACCCCCTTTTTTTTTTTTTGGGGGGGGTTTTTTTTTTTTTAAAAAAAAATTTTTTTTTTTTAAAAAAAAAAAAAAAAAAAAAAAAAAAAGGGGGGAAAAAAATTTTTTAAAAAAATTTTTTTTTTTTTGTTTTTGGGGGTTTAAAAAAAAAAGGGGGGGCCCCAAAAAAACCCCCCCAAAAAACCCAAAAAAACCCCCCCAAAAAAAAAAGGGGGAAAACCCCCCCCCGGGGGGGGGGGGGGAAAAAAAAAAAAAAAAATTTTTGAGTGTAATCGAGATCAGGGGCCAGTTTAATCTTTTTAATGATTTTTGACGACACAACGTTTACTGGGATACCAGTATCAATATAGCCCTAACCTGCACTCCATTGACTACGACTTCCACTTTAGTTAAAGTTCTACCCAAGTTGGGGAAAGAGTGAGAATCTCCTTTAATTGGAGAGCAGATGAAAGTCGTTTGGCTGTCTCATGGTATTTCTTCTGGATAAACTGCAGGGTATGAACACACTGGTTTGGGCGGATCAAGATGGCAATAAATTTTCTAGCGCCACTGGCAGTGTCAATGACCTCAAACCACTCAACACTTGACTGAGGTAAGTTTTGCAGGGGATCCTAGCCCAATCCACTCTATCAGGGTTCAACCTGTCAAATATCTTTACTTTATATGGGCTCATAAGACATAATGACCTCTATATTCGCCATCCCTTCAGATTCGTCATCAGAGGGATTATCAATGCAGGTTATGGAGGCCACAGGGGGTGAGGTAGATTCAGGACTTCCCTTAGGGCAAAATAGGTCCTGGGATGGTTCCTCCACCTTATTAGCTTTTGGGGGAGGCGTTGAAATTTTTACAGCTCGATTTTCGACCTTCAAAGTAGGGGGTTTGTGCTGCCTCATGGAGACACTTTTCAACTAGAGTTAGCTGACTGAGAGGTTTAGGAAGATAGCGTCATGGAGGGGGATGCTTCTTCTATGTCAGCTTTAGTTCATCCAGTGGATGTGTGTTTTTGTGAAACTTGCAGCTTGGCTTTTTTGACTGGGTCTTTTAACCCATCATTAGTGGTAGAAATTAGCACCTGATAGAGAAGTTTAGATTTAGGAGCAGGCTTTGAAACCACTTGAGACGAAAGCTCTGGAGAAAAGATGGGTAATGTAATGGAACGACTGCTTTCAACATCTGGTTTTGGGAGCTGAAGACTAAGGGGAGCACTGCCCATCACAGTCATTATCATCTGATTATTGTTATGTGAAGAAGAAGCAGGGTGTGATAACAACTCCATAGGGGCAGGTTTCAGAGGGAAGCAGCCGTAGTAGATGCTAAATTGGTCAGCGTAGCTGCTTGGCTCAGAGACCCTTGCATAGGGTCAAGTTCATAAAGATCAGCCACCTCTAGCAAAGCTTCCTTGATATCTCGTACATTTTTAAATGAACGCTTTAAAGAAGAGAGGTACATTTTTAATAGGGATGGGACGCCAATCCAGCCACTTAGCCACAATAGCATCGTATAGGGGTACATTTTTGCAAGCAATAAGGGTTGAGCTTTAATGTAAAAGCGTTTAGAAAAGGGGAGATTTATTCACCCAGTTACAGGCTAAGGCACATAAAGTCTTGTTTTTGCCTGATCAAACTTTGTAAGGAGTCGAATTTCTTCAGTGAGTGCTTGCTTCACCTCCGCCCAGGTGCTAAGGTTGGCCATGTGCGAAACCAATATCACTTGAGCGCCATGGCTCAAGCAGGGAAGAAGGTACTTCATTTTAAGGTGGTCCGTTGCCCCTTCCATAGCAACTTCATACTTAAAGAGGAAAGAAGCAAAACTTCCCTCACCTGGGGTAAACTTATCCCTAAAAAGGGGTTTATGGATACCAGGGGAGACTCCATAAGGGCCTTGCAATGAATGCTGCTCAAGCCTTTTGAGGCGAGACAAAGCACTGGCTAGTTGTTGCTCCAACGCAGCTAGCCTTGGTTCTAAGTTAGTTGTCATTTGTTAGGTTAACAGGATTCTGGTGGTATACAGAGTCCCCTATAGTGATCACCACTTGTTGGAATTTTTGGTTGGGGAGATGCTCACTGGTGCTTTTTTCCTAAAATCCAACAAGTAGAGAATGAAACCACTTAAATTAATAAATAAACACAGAAAACTATAAATTTGGTGTTTTTGTATATTACTGGTCCTTGTGAGAGGTAAGAAACGAACTTCCTTAATAAGTCAATAATTATTATTTAGTTGGTGAGTCTCGAAGTTTGGATGGCTTGGTAAAATCCAAATTAGGAAATAAGGTGATTTGACCTATTGGAACTCAGAAAGCTCGCCTCGTTTTGATGAAACAACTGATGGGAAGTAAATTTTTGGTAGGATATGACCATGAGTTAACGATTTAATCAATGTTACCTAATCAGTGGGCATGAAAATATTTTACCTTGCAATACCCCTTCTGACCCTATAAAAGAGGCCAGCCTCTACAGGGTAGGTTGCACTAAATCTATGGTGACCTGGAGAGGAGCCTCTGATGAGCTCTCCTTAATTCGCCGCATAGTTGGTGCAATTTGATTGCCCAACTTTGGGGTATTGGGCTGAGAGTTATTACTAATTTTATTGCCCCAATTAAAAGTATTCCGCCAAAAATTGGCCAGGGTCTTTAGGCCAGTTTTGTCCGAATTATGAGCCAAAACACTCTTACTACAATATTGGACTTGTAATTGTCTGACAGTGTATTCCAGTTTCCAATCATTTAAGGCTTGAAATTGAACATATTAAATAAAAATAACTAAAGTGGAACACTATGAGACCACTTTGTAATTATTGATCTCTTTGAAGAGGATCTGAAGTAACCTTTTACATAAGTTGAAACTTAGGTTTCATCAGGTAATTCTATAATACTACATGTAGGAGGCTTGTAAGCTGCAGAGAAGAGTTGTTGAGCACCCATGGATGTATCCAGGTTCTTGAAAACTCTAGAAATAAGATTTTTCCAGTGTCACAAAGAACCATGAGACGACCATGTCAAGTAAAGATATGTTGATTTAAGAATGTGGTGGCTTTAGCAGTTTGAGTCAGAAGAGCAACAGCCTCGACCAACTTTGTAAGATGGTCAGTTCCTGCTATTATATACCAGTTTCTGCTGGTAGTTCGAATTAGCAGACTTACCACATCTAAGCTCGGTGTGAAATGGTTTTCAAGGGTTGTAGGCTGATATTGATATTTTGTTTTATAATTAGACTGATTTTTAATAGGCTAATAAGCGTCTATCCTTTTGATAATGGGCTTCATGACCCCTTCAAAAAATAATGATCTTTATTCCATTCATATGTTTTGAACTCCCTTTATGGCCAAGGGAAGCGTATGCTTCCATAAATTAATGGTACTCGTTCAGAAGGCAAAAATAAGGCAGTCAATTTATGCCTACTTTCTTGTATAATTTTCCATTTCAACACTAGTGTTTTGGTTGTCATAATAGCATCTTCGCAGGTTCATCATCATCATTTCAAGCTTTGGGAGCCATCAAAAGATCATGTAATTTTTCTGCCTCACTATTTTCCAAGTGAATGATAGGAAAGCGAGTTAGTACATCTACATTCATATGTAAGTTCCCAGCGTGATGCTCAAATTTCATATTGTAATTCTGTAGCTTCAGAGCACAATAAAACAATATTCCTGTGAAATTATTAATGTTTTGTAACCATCTTAAGGAGGCGTGGTCAGTGACAACAGGAAAAACAGTTCCATATAAAGAGGTGGTAGTGTTTAACTGAGAGTAGGATGTCAAAGCACTCTTTTCAGTAAATCTATAGTTGCGTTGTACCTTGGTGAGCATTTTTCTGAAATATGAGACAGGGGTGATCAACACAATTAACAATCTGTTGAGTAAGAATATCTGTGACAGCATTAACAAAGTTATTAATTAATAAATAAAATGTTTTTATTATTTTGGGGGGCGTAAGATAAGTGATTCTTATAATAAGATATTAGAGTCTCAAAAGCTACTTTTTGGTATGATCCCAAATAGAAGGTATTGTCCTTGGTTGTTTATTTAAACAAGAGTCTCAATAATCTGAGCAAACTTTATTATAGCTTAATGTAATATCCCATCATGCCTAAAAATACTTGATTATCTTGGAGGTTTTGAGGTTTAGGCATTATGGATATAGCTTCATTATTATTATGTAAAGGTTAAATCCTTCTTGGGAGGTAGAATGCTAAGAATATCAGTTTTCTTTAAAAATGTACATTACATGGATCTAGTTTGATGTTGGAGTTTTGTAACCATTAAAGGTCTTCTTTAAGGTGATTAATATTTTTATTGAAAGTCTTATAAAATTGTAATATCATCAAGATAAACACTTACATAACTTAACTTAACTTAATGTCATTTATATGTGATACTTCACTAATTGGAAAGATGTGGGAGCATTGTAAAGAGCTTGAGGACATAAGTGTGTTAATATAGGCCCACACTACAAATATAAACGCAATTCTTGATCCTGTAGGAAGAGGTCCATTTTCCATTACCCAAAGGCCAAATCCTTATTGGATAAGAATTTAGAGCCTTTGAGTTGAGCAAGAGCATCATCAATGTGGGGTATATGACCGCTATCTTTTATCAGTGAGTTATTCAGCTTCTGATAGTCCATAATGACTCAGTGGCCACCATTCTTTTTCTTTATGGGCAGAAGGTGGGACGACCAAGGATTTTTGGGATAGTACTAGTAAACTGGCACATAGTAATTGTCTGAGCTCTGTTCTCATCTGTTGTTCTTCGACCTTCAAATTGCAATATGTTTTAGACCAGATAGTGATAGCATCACCCACGTTGATATAATGGCTCAAATTTATCATATGCCCATAGTTGATGTCAGATTTATAAAATTAATCTATATTATTCTAATAAAGAATGAACTTTTCAAAAATTTTGGGTCCACTTTATAAAAAATATGAACTTTAGTATAGTGCAAAGCCTTTTGTGGTAGTTAATCCCATGTCCATCATTTTACCAACGTAATGGATTTTCTTAATATACTTAATTGGAACCAATAGACCTTTTGTAAGTCTTGATGTTTCTTTGTGTGTATATCCTTGTTAGTAAAATTCCCAAAGAAAATTTGCAGGCTGTTGGTAGGCTGTATTTAATATTCTGGATAAGACTTAAATTCATGGGGCTGACTTCATCTATACTTGTTATACATAATAAGCGATGCCTAGGGATCTTCATATTGATCTTGGTATCAACCAATCATTGTTCACCAGGTTTTATTCTTATTCATTCTAAAGCGTAGAAGGGAATTTCATCTAAGCGCTTACAGAATCAGTAAAAAGTTTTTTTATTTCATTCTGACGTGATGTAATGTAAATTTAAGGCAGAAGCAGGGTACTCAACCTGTCAAGAATATTCTTTTTGGTAAAATTGGAATCATTCAAGACTAAAGGAACTTCTTACTTGCAGATGGAGATAAAATAGTTCTTTCATATTAATAATGCCATCATAATCGAGCATAAAATGAGTTGTTAATAAGCATGTAATAATTAATATTTTCCAAATATATGGTAGGCGCTGATAGGGCAAGATTCCGATTTGTTAGGCAAAGAGGAGTAAGCTCTAATAGCATGGGCGTTTTTTGATCTGATGTTCCATAATCTTACAAAATATTACAAGTCAGGTGCCATATTGATCTTCTTGATGAGTTTCTATATATGACTTTGATAGGTAAGCTATTTTTGAGGAAGGCCATAACTCTGACTTTTGAATGAAAACTTATACCTCTGTGATTGTTCCTCCAAAACTTGGAGGAAGAGCAAGGACAGCTTTGAAGCAGAACATAGCATTGAGTTTTTGAGCTGTCTCAAGATATTGTCCACGATGGGTAGTAAGCTTCAAACGCTTTAAATTGCTGAATTGTAAAGGAATAAATTGATTAACATCATTAGCAGTATCAATTACTTCAGGAAGTCACATAATTTTGTTGAGGTAGATTCTGTCTGGTACCATGGCATCATATACACTCTTAGCTTTAAAAAAAACTGCACTCTTAACTTCAGTAGGTACTCTTAATATTTAATAATTAACATCTTTGCAACACCCTTCAAAAGCTTCTTCAGAGGTGTTCTATATAAAAGTTGGGTGTGTAATTAGATAAAAGGTTGTCAAATAAAAAAGATTATTAGCAATAGGGACCCTGTCCCTAAGCCAACAAGTCTTTTCCCTGATCTACTTTTCATACTTCTTCTTACAGCAGTCGCTTTCAAGATGTCCAAGCTTATTGCAATAGGTGCGCTTAGGGCGCTTGTTTTGCTTTGACTTCTGATTTTCAATAATCAAAACTTGGGGCTTGGATTGAATTATTGGGTAGTCTCAGGCTTGTGAAAATTAGCTAAATCCACTAGGCTTCTTTTATGTCATAAGCATTTCAGAAATAGCCTTTAACAGAGGCGATGTGCATATCAAAAGAGGATGAGGGACAAAACCATCTATAGTGAATGCTATTTCATCATTGATGTTGAGCATCTTGGAAATCAACAATAGTCTGAGCTTTGATTAAAAGATGTTCATCAAAAAAACAACAAATCTCCCTTCTATATATTGATTTGCATCAAAACCTGTTTTTGCATTCTAAGCAGAACTTCATGAGACATATGACTTAAACAAGAGAGGATGTGTTAAACTTTTAGTAGTAGAGTAATTCTCTCATGGCACTAATAGACAAATTAAAACGAGGTGATGCTACCTTCACCAGGTGTAAACTTGTCTTTAATCATGTTTAAAAAGAATATGTTCACTAAGATTGATGGCATGGATGGCAAGATCTTTGCGTCCAGTGAACTCAGATCATAAAGTAATTTATCAAGTGAACAAGAAAGGCAATTGTTCTGCTCGTGTATAGACTCTAGTAGAGTTTCCATTGCTTTAGGAGAAAATCAGACAGTGGACTCATAGAGAGACATTCTGATTACACGCGTAATCTTGTTAATCTCAGTCTATCCCCAATGTTTAAGCTCTATAGTCTTAAAGAGAAGATTATACCTGGAGTGAGCTCAAGTTTTTCTTGTTAGTTTCCACTTCCTCAATACACTTTCTGAGGTCCTCCTTAATGTTCTTATAGCCATAATTGCCATGTGGTTGAGATTATTAAGAGCGTTAATCAGTTTTAACCTGATCTCAATAAACCTCAACTTGATTAAACTCTTTAAAAGATACTTCAAAAGTTAATCCCCTTCAATAGTATTATCAACACTGTGGAATCCATTCCGCATCCAGTATATTGATGGGATAAGTACTTGGCATTTTCAAGCGAGGCATTCAGCTTCAACATTTTTCCATCAGTGCAATTTTAGTCTTTAAGATGAATAAAAGCCACGAGTTCTTGGGGTAATGACTCTCAAGCTCCCCCAAGGTGATAATAAGGCCTGAGCTAATTGCTGTATAAGAGTGAAGTTTATGCTGTTCATCATCTCGTTGAGTAATAGAAACTTGTTACATAAGTTTGCTATTTTTTGAGCTTCATATTTAATAAGTTCTTTACCAAATTCTATAAGCAAAGACTGGGTCTTACCGGTGGACTCACCAGCTCCTTACTGAATATTTTCATGGCTTCTTCCACATACTTCACTACACTTGAATCAATCATAGTAATTCTATCATGAAGCTGAATATTAATCTTCTGTTCTCCTCTACACCAGAGTCATAGATCCATTATGACTTAAAGCTAGTTATAGAGGTTATCATAAGCGCGTCTCAGGGCTTCTTGAGTAGTTATGTAACTCTGAAGCTCTTTATGTTGCACTCCTAATAGATGTAACATATGTAAGATGGCAGGATGGTTGAATTTTTGGACATAAATTTTTAGATTAGTAAGTTGACTGAGGTATTTGGAAGATTTATGGTTTCATACAAGGATAACAGATAATCTTCAAAGGAAGACCTTCTCTCATGGGAAGCATTGTCCTTCTGATTCAGGGTGTCTTGTGTTAAATCTCTAACAACCTTAAAGGAAGGCTAGGTAATCCAGTGGGATTTTAGTACAACAAGCTGGCTTAATTGCTTGCCTTTGTCGGACATTTGCCCTCTCAGCTGCAGAGGAAGAATGTCTTGGGTCAAAACTTTCCTAAACGAGGAAATGTCAGACATTTATGAGTTTACAATAATCCAAAAAGTGCTTTAGTTAAAAATAATGATGATTTTGAGACTATCAGCCAAAAGACCCTAGCCGATTCTTAGTGGAACCCCATTAATCAGGGTAACACTATTATGATATCTAATCAGGCGATTAATGTAAAATTGAGTGGTCGGATTACTCTAACTACAAGCTGGACCATGGGGCGACCATTGGATAGTGAGCCCCAACCACCATCAGGTCCTTCAAAGCACCTATGCGGGGACCACCCCTTTTATAGGCGTGGTAGACGTCCCCCAAGGTGAAAGCTTTTTATCAAGTGGTGATTGGTTGAAATACATCAAGACCTTACTGCATGGGTACATTCTTCCCCAAAACCCAGATATTGTTTTTCCAAAAAAGTAACTCACATTTCCTAAAATCTGATAGGAGTGCATCCCATATCAACTAATTCAGAAGCCTCTAAGCTATTTCAAACCTATACTCAAATTGTCCCTCAACCCTCAAAATAGTTTAATACTAATTTGGTCAAGTATTGGGAATCATCACTTTTCTTTTGGCCCCGCGCTCCTAAAAAAAATAGATAATTCCAAATTTTATAGTAGGGCTTTTTATCTATTTTATTAAAATCCTTTATGGGATCCAGCGGTGTAGTACCAGCAAGCACAATTAAGCTTGATTCCTACAAAATGGTGCTCACTACAGGGAATCCCTATACTCCAAAAATAGTTGCTCTTAAAAAGCAACTAACAAGTGCTTTGTCCCAACTTGAGGAGCTTGAGCAGAGCCCTTACAAATCCCCCTTAAGGACAAGTTCACCCCTGATGAAGGAAGCATAGCTTCCTTCTTATATGTCTATGAATTAGTAATTTAAGATATATCAGATTAGCAAAATGTCAAAAACATCCTCCCTTGCTTGAGTCGTTTAGCACAAGAGATGATTGTTCCTTACCTGAACCCTTCGCACACTTGGGCATAGGTGAAGGAGGCTCTTTGGCTGAATTTGGATCAAAGCAGAGTCTACACCAGGATAAACAGGTCTTTATGCGCCTTAGAATGTATGAAGGTGAATCGCCCATTGCTTTTGCTGAACGATTTTACCTCTCTACGCAAAGGTTATCCACCTCTAACATGCTCACCCTTGACAATGCTATCGCCGCCCTGTTATCTGCGTTAGCCTCTCAGCCCCCTTTATCTGACGTATCTCAGTAAAACGCTACTTTAAAACATCCGCGACATCAAGGAGGCTTTGTTAGATGTGGCAAAATTTCATCTATGTGTCACAACAAATGAAGCTGAGGTGAAACCTTCAGCTCTAACCATTGAGGAGCATTCGCCTGTTGAACAGTTAAGAGTGAGCTCAAATGTGTCTATCCTTCCTGAAAAACCTGTTTCATCAGTGCGACTTAAAAAGGATACCACTCATTCTTATGAATCAGTGACCTGTAAGGTAGTAAAAACTATCCAGCTGCACCAGCTCACTAAAGCCGCTGTGCCTTCCCATCCAGCTAACCTGGCAAATGCGCACTCTAAGGTACTCAGTCTCCTGTGGTCATCTCCCCTAACACCATCGCAGCCTTGCCCGTTCTTGAAAATACCCTTGGGGAAGAAAATGATGGGGTTATGATGGCATTGGTTACTATATATTGGGAGCACCTGTGGAAGTAGAGGTTCCTGATCATTTTAATGCTGGAGGAGTAGACGAGACCACCATACCTGAGTAAACGTACCTCCACCAAATTCTAGGGTGTTCAACAGTTTTTGATACTGCTAGAAATGGTAATCAATTTTAGCTGGCCTGATTCAACCTCTTCATCGGGTGCATCCCATGAAATCCATCTTGGATAAATACCCTGAGACTGCTAAAAGATTAACTTACACCTTTCAGCTCAAGGAAATCTTAGCTGCGTCGCCTAACTTTGAAAAAATGATTACTAAGGTTGAAGTAGTCATTGAAAAGGTCCGAAGACTTGCCATCCTGAACACTGGCACCCCAGTTAACGTGATCTTCACAAAGTTTATTAAGAAAATAAAGTTAGCGCCTGACTTGGAGTACACGCAAGAATTTGGAACCACTAGCCCAAATAATACTCATGCAATTGGAGCATACTCTTCTCTCCCCATTCGAATTGGGAAGCTTATTTTCTCAGCCCCTGCTGTGGCTTTTGATAACAACGCCTATGATATGCTTATCAGCACTCAGTTTATGATTGAGTACGAGGGAATAATAAACATGAAGCAAGAATACATTTCGTTACTCAACTATGAAGTCCCATTATTCTTATCCAACAAAGAACCCAGCAATCACGAATACTCTTGTCTTATCAATTACCCTTTCTCAGCTATGACTTTACCTTATTCCACCTCTGGACGCAACACTAAAAAATTGACCAATTCAGTAGATGCGAAGGATGCCATCCCTTTCTATGCTGCAGATGAGGTATTAATTAAGTCTGGTGAACAACGCGTGGTTGACACTAAAATCACGCTCTAAATACCACACCACTGTTTGTTACATATTACAAGTTTTGAGGGCGTTAGCTCCTTGGAGCCTCGGGTACTGCCTGGTATACTAGACCCAGCCTACCAGAGGCCTATTACCCTTCTGCTGGGAAACTCTCACTGGAAAAGACATGTTCATTCAAAAACACCAGGAGATTGGCAGAGGCTTTCTACTTTCAGTGGAGGATATTGAACGTATCCAATCTGTTGGCTCTATGGCAGATTTGGGCTTGCCTACGGATAACCTGGTGTGTACCCCATCCAATGTACATATTTCAGATGAGCTAACTTCATATGAATTGGAAAAGTTCATACTTTATTGGACGAATACAATTTTTATTTTCTAAATCAGACAATGACTATGGCCACATGAAAGGCAGGTGTCACTCCATCAATGTGGGTGATGCCCATCCTATTAGGTTCAAACATTACCATAAATCAAAGGTGGAAGAACAGCAGATGAGAACGGAGCTCCAGCAGTTGCTAGATGCGATGTTATTAGTTCCTTCACAAAGCCCTTGGTCTTCCCCTCTATTGCTTATTAAAAATAAAAATGGAGGTCATCAGATAGTTATGGACTACCAAAAATTGAATAATCTCACAAAAAAGGATAGCTATCCTATACCCCACATTGACAACGCCCTGGCCCAAATCTCTAGCTCTAACTTCTTCTCCGCCATGGACTTGGCTAGCGATTATTGGCAAATGGACCTTTCCCCTGAAGATCAGAAGAAATATGCTCTCATTTGTAGTGAAGGTCTTTTCCAACCAACCCAATTACTGCAAGAGTTGTGTAATGCACCTGCATCTTTTCAGTGGGCGATAGACCATATTTTGTAGGATCTGAAGTTAACCTGTGCCATCATATATCTTAATGACATCTCGGTGCTCTCAAAAACCTTCACCAAACATATTGATCACTTGAAGGAGGTGTTCCAACGGTTACGTAAGTCTAGTAAAAAAGTTGAAGCCTTCAAAGTGTACCTTCTTCCAAAGGAAATTGGATTTCCTTGGTCACTCCATTTACCAAGAAGGAATTCAGCCTATGCAGGACAAGGTCGAAGCTATCTCAAAAATGCTGCCCCCTAAAAATCTATGGGATATTCAGGTATTCCTAGTGATGATGAGGTATTACCATCAGTTTATACCCAAGTTATGGCCAGCTCAGCGAACCTCTTGTTCGCTTATTAACTAAGAACACCCCTTTCTATTGGGGTGCTGAACAGAAGTCTGCTTTTGAGATGTTGAAACAACTGCTACAACAACGTCCTATTCTGAGGCACCCTGATTACAATCAACCTTTTATCCTGTTTACCAATGCTTCAGACTATGCCATTGGGGCCATCTTAGCCCAATTAGATGAAAATGGTGTAGATCAGACAGTATCCTATTTCAGTAAGAGGCTAATAAAAGCAGAACGCAACTATAGTGTAACTGAGAAGGAGTGCCTTGCCGTTCTGTTAGCTTTAAAGCACTACCGCCCTTTTTTGTATGGGACTGCCTTCACTGAGTTTACCAATCACACTTCTTTGAAATGGTTACAGAACATGAAGGATCCTACTGAGCAGTTAGCGCTGGGCTCTAAAGCTCCAGCATTATGACATGAAAATTGAGCACCGTGCTGGAACCTGTCACATGAATGTTGATGGGTTAATTTGGCTACAAGTCCTTCACATGGATAATAGTGAGGCGGAGAGGTTACATGACCTCTTAATGACCCCCAATGACTGGAAGGATGAGGATGAGCCTGTTCAGAAAATGTTATCCTGGAACTCCTGTAACACCAAAGTGGATAACGGGAAGTTGTATAAACAAGTGAGAGCAAAATGTTTGCCTTACCTTCATCCCTCAGAACGCATTCCTGCTATCCTAGAAGCTCACTCTACCCTAGGTCATGGAGGGGCGAAGAAAGCTTATGAGTGTATTAAGGATTTATACTATTGGGATGGAATGATGGAAGCTATTGTTGTGTCTTGGAAGCTTGCCTTACATGTAAGAAGAAATCCGCTTTCAAGACTAGATACCAGTATCGACCAACTACCCCTCAACAACCGTTCCACACCATCAGTTTGGATGTAGTAGGTCCCCTTCCTCAGACTACTAGTGGAAACAAATTTATCCTAGTATCTATTGACCATTTCACTAAGTTGGTGGAAGCAGTGGCTCTTCCTACCCAAACAGCCAAAGCCACCACCATCTTTTTACACCAACACATTTTCACACATCACGGCTGCCCCCAAGTACTACTCTGTGATTATGGTAAGAACTTCACCTCCAGATTAGTCAAAATCTTAGCCACATATATGGGATCACAACAAGTCTTCTCAGCTCCGTATAACCCCTCCATCAATGGGACCGTGGAAAGAGCAAGTGATACCTTGGTTTCCATACTTTGGAAAATGACCTCCTCTGATCCTCTTCACTGGGATGAATATCTACCCAGTGCTCTTATGGCTTACCAAATTAGTTATCACCAGGTTTGAAATTGTCCCCTTTCCTTTTCTTGTATGGGTGTGAACCAGGAATAACCTCTCTCTTAGTTAAAGATGTATTCTCCTCTATACTTGAGGAGCCCAATAAATTTATGAGAAGATTGGCTCAACGTATCATTCAACTCCAATCAGAGGCTATGACCAATCTAGCAAAAACGGTGACTAAAGAAGGACAGGCTGTTAATGAGCTCCAAACCCTCTTACCTACCTTCCAAGTATCTGACATGGTATTATACTACCATAACTGCATTATCCTGAGAAATGGTAAGCTTGGAACAATCTGGGAGGGTCCCTCCACCATCACCTATAAAATATGCAAGGATTGATCTATAAAGTATTTAGATACAGGAGTCATCATCAACCAAGTACATGGCCGTTTCCTTCAACCTTATTCTCCCCCCAACATTCTTGAGAATGATGTCAGGCATTTGCCCTCTCAGCTGCAGAGGAAGAATGTCTTGGGTCAAAACTTGCCTAAACGAGGAAATGTCAGACATTTATGAGTTTGCAATGATCCAAAAAGCGTTTTAATTAAGAATATTGATGATTTTGAGACTATCAGCCAAAAGACCCTAGCCGATTCTTAGTGGAACCCCATTAATCAGGGTAACACTATTATGATATCTACTCAGGCGATTAATGTAAAATTGAGTGATCAGATTACTCTAACTACAAGTTGAACCATGGGGCGACCATTAGAAAGTGAGCCCCCAACCACCATCAGGTCCTTCAAAGCACCTATACGGGAACCACCCCCTTTTATAGGCGTGGTAGACGTCTCCCAAGGTGAAAGCTTTTTATCAAGTGGTGATTGGTTGAAATACATCAAGACCTTACTGCATGGGTACATTCTTCCCCAAAACCCCAATATAGTTTTGCCAAAAAATAACTCACATTTCCTAAGGTCTGATAGGAGTGAATCCCTTATTACCTAATTTGGAAGCCTCTAAAATATTCTGAACCTATCCTCAAATTGCCCCTTGACCCTCAAAAAGTTTAAATACTGATTGGTCAGATATCAGGAATCATCACTTTTATTTTGACCCCCAACACACTCCTAATAAAATATAAAATTCCACATTCTATAGTAGCACCTTTTACATATTTTATTAAAATCATTTGTGGGATCCAGCGGCGTAGAACCAGCGAGTACAATTAAGCTGGATTCCTACAGCATTCAAATGTGAAATCAGGAGTACTATCCAACTTGTCATCATCTTTGACATCCCCATTTCTGATCCAAGTTATGCTAAAGGAAATGCATCTTCCATCTCAAGTTTTGAGGTATGATAAATTGTGTTGTACAGGGCCCCCTGTAGTAAGTACCACTTTTAAAAATTCTGTTAATGGTGCTCCTTGCAGATGCTTAACCTCTGGGTTTCAACAATAAATACAGCTAAGAAATTTCTAAAACTTGACAACTATCTAGAAATTTGGGACCAAAAGTTAAACCGCAAACTGCGTTGGGTATCAATAAAGAAGATAAAGTTAGTAATGATCCCTCATATATTCAAATTGAGTGATTTATATACCACTTAGTTCAAATAACATCATAGAATTTATCTCAGGATAGAAATATGAGTATTCAATACTTTGTATACAAAAAAAAATTCTAAAATAAAATTGGTTAAAGTAGAATTACATATGGATTCAGAAGGCTCATGATTCTTCTGATGTCGCATTGATTTATTAGGATTGTAAAAATTGGGTGCAGAAAAGCTTTCAAGTTATTGCTGTTGTACCTATTGATTAATGTGTTGATCACCTTAATCTGATGATAATTTCACTTTTGATATCACCTTGATTTTATACAAACTCTTTTAAATTATTGCATTTCTGATCTTACCATTTAATCTTATTTTAGATAGAAGACTTTTGGTCTTGTGGTTTTAGACCAATTAGAACTCATATGATATTCTTTTTATGACCTTACTTATCAGCCATCAACTGATTAGATGCTTAAATGACAACTTTTTTGCTGTAATGATTATTAAACTCAACAAATTAATCAGCTTTAAGTAATTTTATTTTGGTAGATCTAACTTGATTCTGGCTTCCAATTGGTTAAGAATTTATCTTCAGTCTTCAAAATACCCTTTAAGTCTGTAAAAGGGGTTGGTTTTTTCTTAGGTGGACTACTAAATTCAAGTTAGTGTGAGGACAAACTTTGAGCTAGTTCATATAACTCTCTTTAATTTTTCTTTTAAAAATCAAACTATCAGAAGCCTGGATATACTTTTTAGAAGAACAACCATTTATAATCAACACACTTGTTTGCAACCTGGTTAATCACATAAAAGTATATAAAAATAAAGCCATAGTGAAAATTATAACTAGGAACATTGATTTTCATATAAGACCATTTTGTTTAATTGACACATGAGAAGTTTCATCTGGGTTTAGATTATTTAAAATTAATAGTTTGCCATTTTGTAATTGAACCATTCAACTTTAAAAAATTAGAATCTAAAGAACTTTTCAACTCAGAAAGAAAATCATTTTGGTTGCAATCTTTTAATTATCAGTAAGTCAATTCAACGTTAGGTTTCTTGTTGGTGAATCAATAATATAGTAGGCTCATTGTCTTATTAGATCAATGACTAGCAATAAACACTTAAGTTTATTGTTCAGCCACCTAAGCTTTTTGACATTTTTCCCTTGGATGAACAATAAATGTATTTTTGTATGTCCCATGAATCTGTTGGGTACTTCATGGGAAGTCTGGAACTGGCTCAGCGTAAGGATTAAATTAAAGTATTGGTCATTCATTATACATAAAAGTATAATGGGAGCTGCAGGTTAAACATTTCTTTGGTGATTGTCAAAATTTGAGGATTGCTTGCTTGATTAAATAGTCTCTGAATGCTTAATTGAGCTGAATTTTAGCTTAATGGTCCTCAATTTAGCAAGTGAATTATGGTATTTTGGCCATTTGGAAACTTGCTAGGCATCCTTAAATAGCTCCCACTTTTCTGGCTAATTTTGGGCTTGATTTTACCTCTGTAATTGTGAACTTCAACAAGGGATGGAAAAGGTGCAAGCTGTGGATTCTGAGATCCCAGCTTGCAGACACACTCCAAAAGCGACTCAATATACAAATCTGAAAGAATATTTAAATTAAATAGATCTTTATAAGAATAGACTATCTGTTAATAATTTATTAGGTCAGGCGCCAGTATTTATACCTTTAGGGCATATCATGGCCACATTTGAGCACGCAATCTCAACAGATATTTTACCACCTCAGTTTGGCCCTTGAACTGATATTACTGAGACCTAATGCTAGGTTCATTGGTGGCAAAATACCCTCATATTTGGTAGAATTTCAGGGACAAAAAGTGCAACAATGAGCATGAAAAATGGTCTTAGGATCATCTCAAAATGAGTTTCATCACACTGCTGATGAAATACAATTTCTGGGAGATTTTGTGGTCGATTTAAATAAATTATGAACCCTTAATTGGGAAATCAGCAGGCCTCTCTTGATAGCACTAGGTACTCCCATTTGGGCGGTCCATGTGCAAGTGCTATCATACCAGTTACGCATATTGACATACAAAAATTATTTTAGGACCAGCTCCAAATATATTTTTTGTCATAATGCTGATTTAAATGACTCCCAAGTTGGGATGTCAACTGGCCCTCTTGATAGCACTAGGTACTCCCATTTGGGCAGTCCATGTGCAAGTGCTATCATGCCAATTATGCATAAAGACATACAAATGTGCCCTAAGGCAGGAATTTGATTAAGTTGTTTGTTTGCTTGATTGCCCATGGGACTTTTAAACGTTAACTTCAGGTTGGTCTCAGATAATTTTGTATACTGATTTCTTAATATTGGTCCCAGTTAATTGGGACTAGTTGCTGAGGTTTGGGCCATTGATAATCAGTCCAACTGTGCAAATTTTTTTAGCCCAAGCTACCAATAGAACAATTAATTGAATTGATGTTGAGTTGATCAGCCTGGCTGAGTAGTTGCAGAGAAGGTTGACCTAAATGTGCGGGGATATTTGGCCTGAGCTTTAGTAATATAATTAAATCCACATTGCAATAATCAGTCTGATCCATGTTATTGCAATAGGTTTTAGTTAGATTATTAGTTTAAGCATTAGGAGGGAAATCACCCTGATCTGTAGGTTGTCAAAGGGTTTATTTTCAAGTCAACCACAGAATCTGACAGTGATCTTTAGGGATGGAGTAGAGAGTGTGTCTAAGGTTTTAGGTGATATGTGCTTACCTGTAAAGGAATAAGGAAACAGTAATTACATTTAGCTTTAATAAAAAATATTGTAAAGTTATTCATAGTAGTCTATATAGGAAAAAATTTCCTGCAATTTTTATATTTTTATATTTTTCATATTTCAGTTAGGTTTATCATCTTGAAATCGCTTGAGGATGTTCCAAATTTAAAGAGTCCCATGTATTATTGTCTACAGGGAAGGCTGCGTTCACTCCATTCAGATATGGAATGTCAGGAGAGCCTCTGGAGCTCTCTAATTTTAAAATAAACTGGAAGGTTGCATACCAAATTAATAGGCGTAAATTCCTATAATTATAGCAAATGTGATGCCTCAGGGCTAATTACCAGATGTAAAGTGAATACTAGAGAAATTTGAACTAAGGGATATAGACAAAATCTCCTTAATGGAGCTAGCAGGCTGGATGGAACCAAGGGTCAAAAAAGTATGTAAGTTATAAAATATTTGATTTCCATAAAAAAGTTTATTGGTAAGACAATCAACAAGGGAGGTGATTGGTGGTAATGATATTTAAATTTTTTTGTTAAGGATGGGGCCCACTCATCTTTGGAGCTAATGAAGTTATTGAGGATAAGTCCATTTTTTTATAAATATCTCGTCAATGAGAACTAATTAATTCTAGTCACTAAGTAGAAAATTATACCTTAAATATGGTCTATAAAAAAGAAAATTCAATTTTTATAGTTACACTTAATGTTACTATTTACAGAAAATTTTAGTAACTTTACCAATTGCTTAATTTATCATAGGTCTTGATTCTATTTTTGACAATTTAATTGTCCCATTATCATCTATTATATCCTTGTTATTGTAGGGAGATGTTGGTTGACTTAAATTGTTAAGAAACGCTTAGACTAAACCTTGACAACTTTGGGTAACTAGTCTCTGGTCAATGGTATGCTTTAAGTTGTATGTGAGCCAATTTTGTTAATTTCTCTTTGACCTTGGCTCACTTTCTGATCAGTGTTGCTTTCAAATATGTCATTAGTCATACATTACACCCTAGTCTTTGAGGCACCACACACCACTCCAAGAAAATTGACAAGAGAAAAGCTCTTATGTGTGGGGGTAACTTCATGGAAGCTATGGTAGGGTTGGTTTAGGGCCAGCTGCTTGAGAAAAACGCTCATGGAATGCTTAGATTAACTCTTGAGAATGGGAACAATTGCAGGCAGGAACCCAAATTCTCTGCAGAATCAAAGCCTTTCCATATGATAAGGCACTCAAGGCGTCTTCTTACCCTTCAGGATGCAACAATTTCCTCTACTTCCCATAATGGTATCCCCTCCATGAGGGTTGACTCTGGGGTCTCAGGAGGGGACCCTCAAATGGGTCAACTTTATCTCATGTAAGGTGGCAGAAATGCGGAATTTGGAGGAGATTTAACTTACACAAGGCGTGCCACATTATTTTAATAATGAGACATATACTAATCCGCTTGGGTCCCTGCCCCTGAATGGCTGCTTAATCAGTATGTTCTTCACATCCATCATTACAAAATCTTATATATTAAATTCTGGGCCCACTTTTCTCATACCATCAGCGTTCTTCTTATAGATCTTTATGTCAGCCTCTAATTGGTAATTTTGAAGCCCAATTAAATGATTGGCAGTGGTGTAACATCTCAATATTTTGTTCCACTCTCTGGTTCACTTTTTATCTTTCAACCAATTGGGTTGAAAGGAAGTCAATACATGTGGGCGAAACTGAATGGTTTTACAAAGATCCTCCCATGATAAAGAAGTAAACTGAGGAGTAAAGTTGCTGATGATCTCTTTGGAAACATTATGGGTGGATAAGATGTTGGAGACGTAGAGCTTAGGCATTAGGGCACTTGTCACTGTCGTTTGGCATCAGATAAGTATGCAAACTTAATAAAATGATCCATGAATACCATTATATCATCATAATCATTATAGATGGGGAAATCTACAATTAAATCAACTAAAAGGGAATTCCATTGACCTTATTTTTTGTGTAGTAGAACCAACAACCCAATCAAGTGCTGACAATTTTGGTTTATATTATTGCACACCAAGCACTCTTTTGGTATTGTGCCATCTGCATTAAAATTCTTTTCCATTTATACATGCGGTGGAAAAGCTCTAAGGATTCTGCCTTTCCAGTGTGCCCCACGCTAGTACCATCATGATGCTCCTTGATAATCACCAGATGAAGTGTTCCAATGGGAACCCATAAGCATTCCTAGAAAATAACCATATCATCTTTAATGTAATATCCCTACTTGAGGTCCTCCTTCCTTAAAACGCACCTTAAAATGTTTTGTTTGTAATCTGATGATAAGGCTGAGCCAAGATGACATTTATATACATACATTTTTTCCAAGTTCTTTGGGGAGCTAGAATAGAGTACATGTGGAGTAGGTGGAATGGTTGGATTCAATTTAGCTGAAGAAAATTAACAGTTTGGTGTTGGATTTTACAATTATTTGGGATAGGAGTCAAAGCTGGATTGCTACTTGAAGCATCTGATAATACTTTCTTCTTACTTTTTGTGAACTCATAAAAGAAAACAAACTTAGCAAGGGTCTCATTCTGGTGATTTGACTCGGGGTAAGGACATGAGGAGTGCAGTTTTAAAATAAAGCCCAATGGTCATTATGAACCCATAATGGCTAACATGAGCCATTTAAATGGTGCCACGAGTAAGTATAACTTCTACCACAACTTAGAGCTCTTTGATGTAGCCATTATAATTTCATTCCAGAGGAGTCATCTTCCATGATAATACCTTATTGGATACTCATCTCCATATGTTCCCACTTGTAGCAAAGCAGCAGCAACGGAAAAATTTTAAGCGTTGCTAACCACAATGAGCTCTTTAGCTGTGTCACCACGGTGGAATTTGTATTTGGAAAATCAAGGTGCAATTCAAGGCCTGGAAAGTGTTTTCCAGTTCAGAATATTGATGGAGGCATCTGGCACAACTGTTATTATACAAGGATGCAGCATCTTCTGGCAGGGTTAAAGTAAACTTTCTTTTGAAAAGTACATTTTATCAAAAAGGTCCTCAATCCCTTTAAAAAAATTGACATTTTCTAGTCATGTATGGCCTTCTCATGTTCTTAAATGACCATATGGCTCTTGGTAAACATGATGTTACCCAAGAAAGTGAACAAGGCCTTACTGGTTTCACACTTGCTTATTTTAATGTCAAGTCTGCCTCTCTCAACTTTAAAACTCTTACCTCAAGTGGTTCCTGTGGGACTCATGGTCTGGAAAGAAACCCAGGTTATTATCCATATAAGCTACAGCACATACCCCTAAAAAATCTCCCAATATATCAATATGACGTTGAAATATAGAAGGTGCATACTTAAGGGCATTAACATGAGCTAAAATTTTAAAATTTTTTTTTCTTGTGAAGAAAGAATTAAGATTTCTTGTCCTTTCTTAATACAGATATGACTAAAAAATGCTCAAATAGCTAGCTTGGTGAAAACCTTGACATTTTGAAATATCTGGCAATTTGGGTTTCTATTAGAATAGGTTTCAAGTCAGGTATGTGAAATTTTTTTAGGTTTCTATAATCAACACCGGGCCAAAGAGTAGCTTCTGCTTTCTCTGAAAAAGGATGATTAATACACTGAAGAGATATTACCAAAGATGTTTCTTCACTTCTTGTTCCTTGACCCACACATCTAGTGCTTCCTCTTCTCAGCGTTATGGGATATATTAGAGATGAAATAAAGCCAATTCCACTGTAAACTTGAAATCTTAGTCAACCTCAGAAATTTTTAGTAAAGCACTTGTAGTAGCCGCATCAAATAATGACTTTAATCCTTCCAAATAGGGGGCAAAGGAGCATCTGGAGTGAACTAGATCAGAGGTGCAAGTATAAGTTTTTATACAAATGTCCATTGTGGAAAGTCACTTTAGATGCTTTCAGTTGACATGGGGTGATTATGTTCTTCCCCCTTTCAGAGTAAGGATCATATTATTGGATTTCAATTTAGTCTTGATATCAAACTTATGCCATCACTCTATATCTGAGTAATTGGGTACAACTGAATTTTTTACTGCCAAGAAATTGTCATATAGTGCATAATTTTCCACGTGGAAACCACAAGACATTAAATTTTCAATGTTATACTAATCTGTTATGCATATGTTTTAACAAAATCACCAGGTAAGTAGTGCAGATTTAGATAATTGGATAAGTCTTGTTCAATAAATTCTATGAAGTTCCTGTGTAAACTATTATTGAAGTTCTGAACTTACCTTAGGGAGAAGAGATAGTAGCATCAATGACAGAATAACCAGAATAATTTTTATTTCAAGTAGATAAAATCATAGACCACAAGAAATAGGTGCCTCATAAAGTCTAGATTGATACAAATATATCCATTTTTATCAAAGAATAAAGTTTGATAGTTTACTAATCTTATATTTGAGATATATCCCAGTCATTTCAGCATTAGTATAAATTAACACCTTAGTATGAAGTGTTGTTTTCAGCCGCCTGGATGCGGTGAATATAGCATCTCATAAAGTAGTTTTAAGTGTGAATTTATAAACTGAAACTTTTTAGACCAAGTTACCAATTGGTTTGATAGTAAATTAGATAAATCAGAGATTTAAAATCACGCACAACGATTGTAGGTAAAAATATAGGATTTCCCAACACAGATGAAACTTGTTCATTGATTAAGAAAAGCATATTGACAAGGTAGATAACATTAGCATAAGTATGAAAAACCATCTGAGTACCAAAGCAATTCCTTTATTGTTTATGATTCAGTTATTGGGTGAGAGGGCCCAAGTTGTATTACAATAAAATTTGAAATTGTTTAAAAAGTTAATTTCATCAATAATTTTTGTTGTGGGCGTAAAACCAGAACCATATGTAGACTTGTGGAGAGTAGGTTTATTAGGAATTAATGACCCAAAAGTTGTTGTGAGTATGGCAACGGTGATAAAAACTTAATGGGACCAATGAAAGCTCAAGATGAGCCCTGTGATAAACATTAGTTGTTAAGTTAAAAATAAAGGGTTGATCATTTGATGTATAGAGATCCTCTGTCACTATCCATATGTCAAAGGTAAGCTGTAAGGGTGCATAATAAGTTAATAGGGCCAACTCCCTTTAATTATATCAAAGGTGAATCTTTAGAGATAATTCATAATTATAAAGTGAGTACTAGTAACTTAAAATAAGGGTTATAACTGGAAACTTCTAATTTGAGTCAGCAGGTTGGGTAAAATGAATGTTTACAAAATTATGCCAAATAAAATACACAATTATTTTTAATAAAGAGTTTTATTGCTCACACAATCAACAATGGGCGTTGATGAGTAAAGATGTTATATTAATTAACTTATCAAAGATAAACCCCAGTTCATCTTTGGAGCTAATGAAGTTATTGAGTATGAGCTCCAAATTTTTGGTGAGAAAATTGCGGCAATGAGGCTCAATTAATTTCATTACTAAGTCAAAAATATGACTTAAAGATATATTCATTGTGGGTTATGCAGTAATTGATATAAGTTCAGTCTTGAAGTCACTACTTTTGGCAAATTCTACTAACTTTATCAGATGTGTAAACTATTCAATGTCTATATTCTGTTTTGAAAACAACTTGATCGTCCTATCCTTATCTGTTTAACACTTGTTATTGTAGAGGAATTTTTAGCTGACTGGAATTATTTAAAGTAATTCCTTGGACCCAACCTTGGAATCTTTTGCCATAACCCACCGCTGGATAATGGTATGCTTTGAGTCAATATATGGCCAAGTTTGTTAACTCATCTTTGACCATGACTCCCTTTATGGCTCTTGTACCCCTTCAATTATTGCATTGGCCATAACATAAGCATCAGTAGTGTAACAATCTCATTAGGGGTTCCTTAATTAATGCCTCTAATTCACCACGGGCCTCTTGGGTCACTACTTCATCTGTTTTCTCAAGAGACTTTTATTGCATAAAGGTCATGGGAGAGCAGTGGTGAAACAGATTGTCAGAATATGTGTCAGAATTACTGTGAAAGAGTTTAACAACTTGGTACAAGGACAGTGTGAGAGTGCAGTAGCCAGGCTAAGTTCATCCACAATACTTCTTTGATTTGTCAATATGTACAAACTATTCTTAATCAAACAAGCTTTCTAAGCAGTTACTTTATTTGGCAGTATGTAGATCTGTACTACATACTCCTCATTGACCATTATAGGATATCAGGTTGCCAAATTTAGCAGCTGGTTGGCCTGGAAAGGACTCTTTACATATGTATGGGTCTTGTGTGGTTGTGGTGGTATAATATAAATATCTTTCTCCTAACACCAAATGTTATTTCTCTACCCCAGTAGTATTTGGTTGCAAAACAAGTACTCTTCGTTAAGCAGGGCAATTAATGGCACGTGACACTTTTGTTCACAATTTTGACAAGGCATAAAGGATATTTCACACTTCAAGTGACATGTGATTTTTTAAATTTGGGGACCTATTATGTGATTGCCTCATTTTGGTGGGGTGGCTCATCACGCTTTCAGTGGTAACAGGCTTTGTTCTACATTTGGGGATGAAAGAAAGTGGCAAGCCAGAACAAGTAGTTGATAATTTTTTTGGACGATATCTCCTTGTAAAGCAGGAGCTATTGCATTAAAAAATCTAGGTTTGGCTTCATAGCAGAGGATATTACTATAGCTGAACCAGCTTCCAATAAAATCCCGACCCTTTACCATGTTTTCAACCTGGGTGAAGCATTCAGAAAATTATTGAGAGTTTTGTTGTGTGGGAACATGATAGTGAAAAGTCAGCCTTGCATTGTATCATCGTCACAGTCCTTCAAAGAGTCTCAGTATGACATGTTTGACCTTCTGATATGATGCTGAGCTATATCTCAACTAGTAGATAACTTGATCAGCACTTCTGATGTTTAAGATAGAAAAGAGTTTTAATTATGCTTATACAATGTTCCTTCCATAACCAACTTTAAATCAACTGAAAAATTAATGTATTTCTTATTATGGTTGAAGGATGGACGTTAATAATGCAAACATGCTCATCCTCCCTCTAACATTATGGCCCTGGCATAGCTGGCTTCATCTCTGATATTAAAGAATATTAGCCAAAGCAGGAAAGTGGTTGAGGTGTGGAGAAGCATTAAGATCATTGGTAGGCTTTTTTGCAGACAACACCAAACTTGCGGACATTGTGGTAAGCACACAAGGGATCATCCTGGGTGAATCAATTTTAATCTCTAGAGACTCTATTTTTGAAGAATCTGTTCCCACTACTGCAGAGTGTAAAATGTCCTTCATTTCATGTTGCCAACTTGTCTTTCTTATGACAACATCACCTCTCCTTAGATTGGCTCATGAGTTCATCCATTTTTTGGTTGGCGCTCAGGCTGTTATTCATTTCAGTATAAATATGCCTTCTGATTAACCTGTCCATTCTAGAAATTAACCAAATGAGTGAAGAGGGATTTTCCTTTTTCACTATAGTTTTTAATGGCATCACAAAGAATAGTAAGTTTCATTCATATTTCAAAATTTTTGCATTTCTTATTAAATGGAGTGGCCAGTTGCCTTTAATAATGTTTACTAATTGATCTGTGAAATGGAATAGTTCATCAATGACCAAATCATTAAACTATGTAATATAGTGTTCAAATAATTTGAATTGATTAATGAAGGGATTATTTTTTTAGTACTAGATGGTCCCATTAATGAAGGGATTATTCAGAGTGTCACAATAAGAGCTAAGGAAGCCAGTTATTGTTCATAAAGGTCAGAAGTTAATGTGTTGGTTAGATAAGTGGTATCCTGTAATAAGCATAAAAAGTTTAAGAATTTGGCATATGTACATAAAAGTTTCTCATACCACTATCACAATAGAAAAGTAATGTAAGAATTTATACTATTAAAAAAAGATTATAAAGATAAAACACTAATAAGGAGGGAGATATCTTGATTTTTGGCAGAGTCACACTGCCTAATTCAGCTTTAGGATTGTTGTCAGTAGCCAAATGCTATCAGACTTGCTCCTTATGCTTCTCATGCCTTACCAGCTCTCCAACAGGTTGCTCTAAGGTTCACATCAGACCTATTAGCGTGCCTGCGCAGTTATTCCCTTTGGGTTTGGACTTATGTTGCCTAACTAGTTGCTTCATCAACGTTGGGTATGTTTGAATCAATTTAACTATTTCGCCATAATTTAGGACTCTTGTTATCAACTTAGCCAATCAAATAGAAATATATAGAATTTAAGACATAGTGTACATTATGACTAATAGCGTTAGATTCTATTGGACAATTTATATAGTTATCACAGATGAGTGGATAATCTATGTTTAATTTATTGTAAATTAATGAGGCCGCCATATTGGTGAATGAACCATTCTGATTTAATTATTTTAATCAATGTGGTCCTCAACTTTGCAAGCAAACCATTTGGGTTGAATTCCATTAAATAATTAGGGCATTAATTTGGTGGTAACTTGTTAGTAAATCAATATTATGGTAGCCTCATTGTCCTGTTAGATCAATGACTATTAAATTTTTAGGCTTTTTGTTCAGTCAACTCAATTTTTTGATAACTTTTTAAACACAGGTATCCCATCATAGATATGCGTTGGAAATGATGGGATTCATGCGAGTTAGGGTGAAAATCAAATCCAAAAAAAATAAATCGCTTAAAGTGAGTTCCACTATTGTGGAAGGTACCCAAATTGCCATTAAGAATGAACTCCAAGATGACCAACCATAATCCTGAATCCTTTTTGAATCTTTCAAATTATCTAAAAAGATATCACCATTCATAGATTGTCTGAATCAGCCAAATCAATTAGGAAAGATCATTTCTGCAAGAATTCTCCACCCACTGCTGCATCATTCTGAAATTCGTTGTACCCTACTCAATCCCAAATTAAGTCTGAGGGAGCAACCCCTCTGCTTGGACAGAGTGGCGTTCCCATTTCCCACAAAAAAAGGTCTGAGAAGGGCAGCTGTCCCTCTCATCTCACAGGGCGATCTGGCCTATGTGGTAGATAAACGATGGGTAACAGCTCCCCCTTTTTAGATGTCGTCACCTGTCCCTGCATGTACTTCCGCCAAATTAGTACAAAAAATTGAGGAAATTGCACTGAAATATTAATAAAGTTGGCACCCCATGAGGTAAAAGGTCCTCATAAAGTCAATAGCAACGAGCTCTCAAAATTAAGGTATGAGAGCCCCAAAACCATGGCAACAAAGCCCAATGAGCATGAACCTTATTTGAAGAATACGCCTAGTGTTGAATCCCCAGAAAACTCACTGACAGCATCAGGTTATTGGGAAATGTTGTTGCTAGTTTAAAACCCACCATAAAGATATTAGGAACAAAGCTTGATGGGTGTGTACCATATACAAAGAATGCACCTCATGTCAAATTGTCAGCGAAACTTGCCAATGGCATGGGGCCATTTTCAAAAGTCACCACCAGCTTGGAACCCTCCTTAAATTATCAAGATCATCGTTTAATGAATCCCTTGGCCAAACAGATGCCAAAGCAACCAGGTCTGAGAAGGTTGAGCACCCAAAACCGTTCCCAACCTCCTGGGACCACCCCTACATGGGGTGGCCTTGGGAGGTTCCCATTGCCCATCAGGTGAGATGCCATCATTCTAACTGTCAAAAATGTGGTAAAACTGCAATTCAGGCATTCAAGGTCAAAACTGACAGTGACTTGGCCCATTGCCAACTTTTTTGAAGTCAGTTCAAACTAAGTTCATTTTCTTTACAAGTTTGATTGAAGTTCGCCAGTTTAGGTCAAACCTTGAGGGCCCTAACCCTAACCCCATGATTTTCTAAGCTATTCCACAAATCGATCATCTATTTAAGCAGTCTTAACACACTGTGGAAATTGATGGTCATTTTCTTAAATTACTATTCATTAAGAAATCATCTGAGTTTATTCTCTTTGATTTATTTCAAACTTTTCCTTACCAAACTCATTATAACGTTAACAATGTGTCCCCTTGGGCTTCATATTGGTTGGGCAATCCCAGTCATGATAGTAACTCTAGTTCCTACAGCTTTTACTGGGCTTATTGTGTAAGATTTTCTGGTACTTAATCCGATTGTTGAGGCCATCTGCCAGCAAGATATTAGTGTCCTGTGGGTCCAACTAACCCCACTCCAGGCGAGGATCCGCCCCCTCGCCACTGTTTTTATACCCAGCTCTCCTATGGAGACCCCCACACTACCTGATCCAATTGTGCAACTCTTTAAATCAAGGGGTTCTGGGTATGAAGTCGCAACAACCTGGTTCCTTTTTGGGTTTCTTTTTACTTTTGGGGCTACTAGCATTCAATTGTTACAAATATCCCTGCACAAGTCAACGTCATTTGAGTGACAATGCCTCTGGCATTCTGGCTTGCCTTTTGGGCGCTTTTGCATCCTTACTGGCAGGACAGTCTAAACTTTATATGCCGTCTCCCTGACACCAGACTTCAATCAAACTTATAGATAGCCCCAAAAACAAAAAAATATTCTCGTTATTACTAAAATTTTTGCCTATTTGTTACTAGAGATTTTGCCTGTTTAAGCTAACAGATATTTGCCTTGGTGACGACTATCACATCAAGAGATTGACCTAGAGAGCCAAATTCTACTAGAAGATTCCATTGAAGCTATAATGACTAATGATCATGTAGCCTTCAAAGCACCCAGCCTTAAAATTATAGTATAAACTCAATATTGGTGCTCCCCACCAGGTCCCTTCTGAGGCTACCTAGTGAAGACTTTTTCTAATAGATAAGCCCAGCAACCACAGCCCTATCAAGATGGAGGAGTTTATGAGCTTTACTAGTGGATTATCTTATGGTGGAAACCACAAAGCTTAAATTAGCGTTCTTGAATAGCAGCTGCTAAAAGTGGCTCAAGGAGTCTGGGTGAGCGTTATGGGAAAATCGCTCAATGAGGATTAAACTCTGGTATCATTGTTTAATAAAATTGTTTCTCTGTCATCCAAAGTAGCAAGTCAGTCCGCTAAGATTGAAAATCCTTGCAACTCTTAGCTACCTAAGCCCCACTTGACCATGTTAACACTTGCTACACCACCCTCCTGGATGATATGGATGACTCCAGCTGTCAGGTCGATAAGGCTATCCCCTAAACGAATCTTGGAACCCCAGGGTCAACTGAGTCTGACTGACAGCCTACTTCCGCTATCCATGTTCCCCCTAACCTGGTTGATATTACAAACCCACCTTCGAAGAGAAGTATGTTCCTAAAATTAAACTCATCCAGTCATATCCTTATGTGTATGAAAAAATGATGAAACTCACTACTGATCATCAATGATGCCATCACATAAAAACCTGCCTTGATAGTAAGGCTAAAAAGATTATGATTCCATACTTCAAACAGTGTACTACTTGGGATGAGCTAAGGGATTCCCTTATAAGATAATTTTAAGTATTTATCTCTGTCTAATCCTAAACAGGTGTTCATACAGATCTTCCCTGAAGGCGGCAAAGATAATATTAAGTTTTCTGAGAAGTTTTATCATGAAGCTCAGGCCCTTGCATCCTGTGATTGAGTTAACCTGACTATACCATCGCCGCTGTCCTCTCTGCATTTCAGCACAGTATACCCTCATACTATAAATCCAGAATGCAAAGAGCTGTTTAAATCGATTCTTGATATCTAGGAATCTATCATGGAGTTGCCTGAGCTGGATGGGCATTGAACACTAATAAGGGAAATCAGACCCACATTCATGCAGTGGGACAATTTCAAAGATCTAGACCCTGACGCAACCCTTGCTCTTATTGTGAGTTCTTTGGGCATCAGGGGAATTCCTGTTGGTCAAAAAAGGCTGATAAAGCAGGAAAAGTGGAGTCATTTTAGGTCACAAGGCACCCTCTGCTGACGATACTGTGCCTCATCCAACGCCTACCACCGCTCCACGCTCTGACAGTCACATCTTATCCACACCTGACAAAGTAAGCATCCTGGAATAATTAATTTCAAAAAAGTTAATTATATCCTAGTCTGATCTTTCCCAACACTTCTGCAGAAATTTCATTTCCTCGCACCCCCATTTTGGCACTGAGGTTACCCACATTAAAGTAGTCATCCATAAGGTGTTTATTATGGCCATAAATGATACCAGACCGTCAGTTAACATAGTTTTTTCTTGTTTAATAAAATATATAAAGGTTGTATTAGATCACCAATTAACGTCATTTCTTCTCAATCAGTATACAAATAAAGGTTGTATGGATAAAGCCCAAACTTTAAATTATAGAACCGTGGGGCCTCATCATACTCAATCTCTGGGTGTTTGCCCTTCCCTTCCACTTCAGTTTGGATCCCATGCTGTGTCATCCCTGGTGGTTGTTCTGGAAGGTGATGAAGACCTTCTCTTAGGCTTCCAATTCATTATTAAAACTAACCTCAAAATCGGTCATAAATGTTTGTAATCTATATCCTAGTCTATCACATCCCCCTAGTTATTATAGACACCCCCAGAGAAATGGAAATGAAAACCTAGGAGTTTTTTATTGGAACATCCAAACTTCATTGAGCAGCTAGAGTACCGAGTAGCTGGCCCAAAAAATTTAGCTTTCCCTTCCATCAAAGAGGCCTAAGAAGGAATGGCTGTATACTCCAACAAATAGGTGGTTGTAACCCAAAGTTCTCAAATACTGGTGGACACAGGATTCCAAGCTATGATTTCACTGGACCATTTGTAGAAATTTATGGAGAACATAATATGGCCATTTATGACCCTCTTACCTGCCTGGGGGTGCTGGATCCTGCCTATCAGGGCATCTAGCCATATTGATGGCCCATTTCACTGATTGGCCTATGAAAATAACTTGAAATTAACCTGTTTCATATGAAGGAACTCTACCCGCTGATAAAAAGTTGTATCTATGCATGGGTGCAAAAATATACACGTTTTAGGGATCAATGAGGACAAACCCATTGCCCATGTCAAATTAAAGTTTGGTGATACTTCACCTCTGAGCAGCAGCATCAAGAAGATAGTTTTGATTGAAGAGTACACTGACACATTCTCAAAAGGTTCAATGACTTTGAAAGGATGAAAGGTGTACAGCATAGAGTGCTTATGGGCAACTCTCCTCCAATCCATGCCCAACCCTACCATAAGTCTAAGGTCAAAGAAGCTCAGGTGATAAAGGAATTAAAGCAACTGTTGGATGCCGGATTACTTAAGCCCTTGCAAAGCTTAAGGCCTCACCATTGCTGCTTATATGGAAAAGGGAGGGGGCACTAGGTTGTAATGGATTATTGCCAGTTAAATGCCATTACTCAAAAGGAAAGCTATCCACTACCACGAAATGATGATTTACTTTGACTCCTGGCTGGTTCTCAATTCTTCTCTACAATGGATCTTGCTGGTGGCTACTGGAAGATTGAGCTTATGCCAGAGGATTGGGAGAGATGCATATTAATACCAAGTGGGAGTTATTCAAACCTAAGAGAATGCCCCAAAGACTATGCAATGCCCCAACTACATTCCAAAGGGTGATTGGCCTGTAGGGACTTGAAGATGTCATGTGTGTTGGTTTACCTTGATGATGTGCCCATATTCTCCAGCACTTTCAACCAAGACCTCGCTCAATTGAAGAAAGTGTTTAAACATCTCCAATCCACGTTGTTGAAGCTAAAACCAGCCAGATGCCAGTTCTTTAAGGCTGACATGGAATTCCTTGGGCATAGAGTTACCTAAAAAAGGACTTTGCCACTACCAGACAAGGTGGTTGTCAGGATTTGCCCTCTTATGGGTGAAGCCTCTTACTGGGGTTTCAACTCTCCAATATTAATTATTAGGGAATGCCAAGATGTGCTCCTCATTTACTTGAGTTGAGCTATCTCAAAGTATTGGGAATCATCTCCAACTTATTTAATAACATTTCAAATGAGTTATTGGGTCTCAATCCGTTGGGGATTGATCCAGATAGGGATTTAAAGTATTATGATTATTGGCGACTTATGCCAAGGATAATCAAATTTTATTTATTCATATCTATAAAACCTTTATCATTCTTTTATAAGCAACCTAAGCTGACCATCTTAGCTAATCTAAGCATTTGGCACCTAGTAATTTCCTTATCTCTCACCTTCTACCACACTTACTTATCTACCTGCTTCCTATAATGAACCCTCTCTCTTATCCCACTTTTAGCCTTGAGGTACTATAAATACCTTGATGCTTTATCTATTAAAGATTATTCCTCATATACTCTTAGTTCCACTGTAGGTTTTGCTGCCCATAGGTCTTACTAACCCGCTGGGCACTTTGGGGCCCTGGATCAACATAGGGTCATTTAGGATTGGATCCCCCGCATCCCAACTGTAGTCACAATTGAGAGGATGACTTGACCATCCAGCTTACATGTCGTCCAGGTTCTCCTTGGATGGTCAGCTAATACTAAAAATATATCCCCCACTTTTCTGGGTTTGCTGAACTGCTGACATGCCTGCTCCATAAGTTGGTTACATTCCAAGGGGAATAAACACAACATGCTTTTGACATCCCAAGAAAAGCTCTCACAACTGCTCTTGTACTGATTCATCCCAATTTGATAATTGTTTATCCACTTTACTGACACCAGTGATGTGGCTGTTGGGGCCATCCTGGCACAACTTGATGCAAAGTTGACCATCCTATAGCATACTATAATAAGGCACTAACTTGGGTGGAGATAATTCTAGCATACCAGAGCGCAAATGCTTAGCTGTCTTGCTTGCCATTAAGATAAGTTTGTCCTTTGCTATACAGGATTCATTTTACCAAAGCTATGGATCATGCCTCCCTATGGTGGCTACAACTGATGTAGATCTGGATGGATTGCAGGTATTCTGGCACTTAACCTCCAAAGCTATTGAACTTTTGGTGTCCATCACACCGGATGTTACATTAGAGTGTTTACAGATTGTCATGACTAACCATATTGAATCTCTATGCCTCCAATGAAGATAAGATTAATAGACTTATTGAGAAACCTGGAGGATGGGGCAAGAGACTCCTGTGGTTCAGCAACAACTGGAAAAAGAACTGAGCGGACCTTTATTAAGGATGACTTATTATATAAATAGAGTGGAGCCTCTTGGTTGCCTTATATCCACCTGTCAGCTAAAATGGAGACTTCTCAGGAGGCCCATTTGACTGTAGGATATGGCGCTATAAGAAAACCCTATAAATGGCTGTGAGAGTGATGCTACTGGGAAGGGATGATTGTGTTGATTTAAAATATTAGTGATTTCTGTCATATCTGTGCTATCCAGAAACCTCCCAATCTGACATATCAATGCCAGGTCATGGGTCCTATATCCACCTGATACCATCAGTATTGGTGTGGTTGGTCTGCTACCTATGGCAATGCATGGCCACCGGTATATTATACTAGCAGTTGATCACTTCATAAGATGGATTGAGCTATCTCATTTGCCTCCCCACTTCTAAAGTGACTTCTTAATCCTACTTAAACAGGTTTTCACCTGCCATGGTAGCCTGAAGGGACTGATACTAGATAATGGTGCCAACTTCATATCTCAACTAATCATTGACCTTAGTAACTGATGGGCACTTATCCCTCCTTGACAGCCCCATACCATCCCACTATTAATAGAGCAGTAGAGCGAAAAATGGAACTCTAGTTGCCATCCTCCAGAAGATGGCTCCATCTGAACTATTCTGGTGAAACAGATACTGATCTGGCAGCTCTACTGGTATACCATGTATATAACATCAAGTTATTCATATATCACCTTTTTGAGCACTATATAGTTGAGAGCTGATCTTACCCTCAAGTGTCCAACCCATATTGGAAACCTCCAAACTGAAAACAGCTGAGCTAGCAATATGAAGGCTGGCAGATAAATTAATTTGACTACAAGATTTAGCTATCAAGCCTATGGGGACTATAAGCAAATGAGAAGCTGAGCAAAGTAGCACCCAGAGACCAGTCTTGCCTGAGTACCAGCTAAAAGATATTGTACTGCTCAACTTACACTAACCAGGTGGTAGAAGTCAAAATTTACACGCTTTGGTCTTGACCATGATGAGTGATATATCATCAGGTTCTGGAGTACTTGATCACTTCCATCAAATTGGGCTCTTTTGTAAATCAAGTCCAGGCTCAATTTCACTTAAGTTCTGTCCTGCATTGGCAAGATTTTGATGGGGGTATTGTTGGGAATGATGGGATTTGCATGAGTTTGGGTGAAGTTTGGATGTCCAATAACTTCTAAACCGTTCAAGGGAGTTCCATTGCCATGGTGGCTACCCAAATTACCATGATGGGTGAACTCCAGGATGAGCAACTGCAATCCAAAATCCTTTCAGAATCAGTCAAATTGGCTGATAAAGATCTTGCCATCCGGAGATTATCTGGCTAGCCAAATTGACTGGGAAAGGTCAGGTCTGCCAGAATTCTCCGACTATAGCAGCATTCCATAAATTGTGGTATCTGACTTGATACAGACTCTGACCCCAGTTTATAAGTAACCCCAAATTCTAAATAAAGGTATCCACATTTCAACTACCATCTTTACTAGTTGTTACTAGAATTTTGCCAGTTTAAGTTAATAAAGATTTGCCATGATGACTATGCCATCAAGCGCTTGCCCTAGATACCTAAAGTCTACTAGGAGATCCCATTGGAGCTATAACAACTGATAACTGTAAGGCCTTTGAAGGCCCCAGCCTTCAAATTATAGTAAAGTTAGTATGCAGTTCAACTTAACTTCAGATTGGGTTGGGTAGATCAATTGACCTTATGGGTTTATGGCCCCACGTTCAGATTACACTGATCAAGGTTATGGGTGCTAAAAGGTACATAAATAGGTTTAAATTTGGGCTCTAATGCCAAGATGGGGATCCAACCAAATTTTTCAACTCTATAATAGAATGAAGTTTGATATTTATCAGATTCTGGTGGTTGACCCAAAAATAAAACCCTTCAACAACCAGCATATCAGGCCAATTATCCTCCCAACATTTATACTAATACTCTAATTCTCAACTTAAAAGCCTTTTGCAATTACACAGCTTGGGCCAACTATATCAATGTCAATTCAATCAGATTATTCTATCAAAAGCTCAGGCCAAATACACTCAAATATTCAGGCTGATTGTCACTGCACCAAAACTTGGCAATTAGTCCCGACTAATTGGGACCAAAATCATTAATTAGCATAAAAAATTATTTGGGGATTGACCCAAAGATAACGTCTACATATCTATGGACAAATAGATATTAAAATTAATCACCTTCCCACCCTTGAGCAAAATTTATATCAATCTTTGTAATCAGCACAATAGCACCTGCACATGGACCACCCAAATGGGAATATCTAGTGTTATTGAGATAGGCCTGCTGACATCTCAATCAAGGGTATATTGTTTATTTTAATTGACCACAAAATCTCCCAGAATTTGTATTTTTCAGCAGTATGATGAAACTCATTTTGAGATGATACTAGGACAATATTGCTCATTCTTATTGTGATTTTTATCCCTGAAACCCACCCAATTTTGAGAATATTTTGCCACCAATAAACCTAGCAATAGGTCATAGTCATGTCAGTTCAAAGGCTGAACTGAGGTGGAAAATAATCTGTTGCAATTGCATGCTCGAATGTGGCCAGGAGATGCCCTAGAGGTATAAATACCGGCGCCTGGCTTAACGAAGGATTATCAAATAATATATTCTTAATAAGAATTTATTTTATTTAATCTTCTTACTGGTTTTTATCTGAAGTCACTTTTGGAGAGTATTGACAAGATGGAATCTCAGAATCCACAGCTTGCACCTTTGCCTGCCTCGGTAGAAGTTCCCAAATATGAAGGGAAAATTGAGCCCATAATCCACCAGAGGAGTTGGGGCTATTTAAATATGCCTGGTGAGCTTCTGAATGGTCTAAATACCATAAGACACTGGCAAAATTGAGGATCATTCAGCCAAACTTTGTCCTGATTAAGCATGCAGGATCTAAATTATCAAGCGAGCGATCCTCAGATTTTAATATTAAAGCTAAGTGGTGGGCCAAGTACCCCAACCCAAGTTTTTTAACGGGTGTAATATCTGATCATCCAAAGCCAGAAATGCTTAACATGTCACCCAGTGTGATCCAGTTGAGTTTCTCAAGGGGCCCAAATGTGACTACCAACAAATTGTTGGATGCCAGGTAGCGAGAAAAAGTACTAAATATCCCCTACTGTCTAATGCACCACAAATGGGTTGGACAGTTTTAACGAATACTACGATACTCTGTAATATAAATAACATCTTATCATAAATATAATTTGATAAAAGGTATAGCATGATATGAAATTTTAATATTTTTATTTTGCACCCAACTACCCACGCAGCTAGGAACTTCGTTTTGCGCACCTTTTTCTTACATAAGCCTTCTGAGCTCCAAGGGTGGTTTGGGGTTTTTTTACCACTTTGATTTCATTTAAGATGTCACATTGGAAATTGCTATCAGCAATACTAAACCTACGAATGGTTCGTTAACCCAATCGTCACCCTGTCACCCGAATATGGGTGACGGGGCCCCCATGGAAGCATACCTGTCACCCGTATTTGGATGACACGGTGACGAACGTGTTAACCAGGGGTCCGCGGACCCCCTGGGGATGTATAACTTGCCATGCGTACTGCCAGGTCAGATGCTACCTAAAGTTTAATGTGCTTATTCAAGCCGAACCCCACCAACCCTCCCACTGGCATGCCTTAAAAAATCAACTCTAACGCTCCAAACTTTTAAAAAATTGTTTTGGATGCTGCTTTCATCGATCTCAAAAGCAGCCCCTACCTGCTATACCCTAGGGTTTGGCTTTGTAACTATATTTCGGTATAACTTTAGATTATCACCGTGTAGGACAACCGCATGGCAATATGACGGTTGCGTTTGTAATTGTATTGTATACCTTTAAAAGCTTTCTTCTGAGAAGGGGGGTCGGCAGTTTCCATCGGGGTGACAAAGGGGTCCATGGGCCAAGGAGGGTTAAGGGCAGGTTAAAATCGCACCCAAACCCCACCACCACGTTATGAACTTCACAGCACACTCCAACCAGACCAACCTACGCCAAGCCATGAGATATGCCACGGGAGGTTTGATACCGAGCTCGGTAGGTGATCGCCAGACGCTGAATAAACCTCGGAGGTCACTTAACCCCAACCCAACCTATGAAGCTACTATCCCCCGTTATCACACCTTAGTAACATGCCGTATTTCCTACGCTTAGGGACTTCATCCTAGGCTATCGAGTAAGCTTGTAAACCCAGATCGTGCGGTAGAGTGGGAGGTAAAGTCGGCCGGGGAGGTTGGGGTAATTTAAGCTAGGTCAAAGTTCGGTAGTTTACCGGCTTGCAGCTGACGCGTTTAAAGCTTGGGGGGTAGACTGGTGGCTTTCGGTTGGGGGAAGGGGGCTTAAACGCCCGTGTTGGTACTTGGCCTTGCAGTCAGTCAAGAGGATGGTTGGCCGCTGGGATCGAGGGTGGGCCTTACCATTACCAGTTAGGATGGACCTTGGCCCAGCGTCTAACTAGGTTGGGGGCTGAAGTTAGTACGATTTAGGGATATCGTAAGGTGGGGACTCGGGTTGGAGGCAATGGTAGGGGGTTATAAACCGGGGGGAGCTTGAGCTGGTATTTATTACACGAGGACGCGTGGTAAGCCGAAACGCGATCCGTAAGCTTCGTTGGGCTACTGTTGGTCCCTGCGCTTGTTGCCCCGGCTCCCCCGGCCGCGGGACCCTCGCCCCCTGGAGCTTCCGCGGGTGGAGCCGCCGCGGGCGGAGCTTCTACGGGTGGAGCCGCCCTGGGGGCAGGCGGTCGAGAGATGGCCGGGCTAACCAAATCTAGGCGGGATCGGGTCGGAGGTTACCTGGTGGCACCGGAAGCACGTCACCCCCGGCGTGGGCGGGTTCTCACGGCTTCGGGTGGCGCTGCCGGCCGTGCTTTGGGGGCACGCGGGGGCGAAATGGCCCGGCTAGGGTGGCGGTGAGCGGTGAGCGGTGGGCGGTGCCGGGGTACCTGGTGGCATCGGTAGCACGCCACCCCGTGGCTTCCGGCGGGGGCGCGCGACCTCGGCGGCGGGGCGTCGGCGCCCTCGACCCAGCTGAAGAACCCGCACGAGCGGGTCGACGGGCACTTGAAGTACCACCGCCCCGCGTTGGCGCCCGCCCCGGCCTGCAGCCGGACGGCGAACAGGTCGCACCGGCACTTGGGCGGCTGGGCGCCCGGGTTGGCGTTCAGCATGTCCCGAAACGTATCGATCGCGACGCTGGGCTGAGGCGGGGCGGCATCCGGCGCGATGGGGATGTATTTCGCGATCGCCTAAAGGTAAGCCTCGACAATAGGCGTACCTGGACGAGCGCGTCGACGTTACCGGTGGTGATGGTGAACATCTCAAAGTACATGGTCAGGGCGGACTCGACCTCCGCGGCCTTGGCCCGGCTCCCGTCGCAGATCCCCTTGAGGCTGAGCTCCAACTAAAAGGTTAGCCGCCGCCGCAACCCTACCTCGCGCCGTAGGAAGGGCTTCGAGAGGGACTTCTCGAGGCCGATCCGGTCGTAGCCCTCGACCAGGCCGACCCCGAGCTCGGAGGGGGCGAACCGCTGGGAGCTATCCTTATACACGTAGTTCCTCATCAGAACCTTGCTGATGTGCTCGTGGATGGTGGCGTCGGTGCCGATCCCGTTGCGGCTCATGATGCCGATCAGCTCGGCCTCCGAGAGGAGGGCGGGGGGCGAGGTCTCCCCGTCCACCATCTCCAGCACCGTCGGCATGAACGCCTCCCCGGCCCGGAACGGCGGCAGGAGCTTATCCGACCACTTGTCGTAGGGGTAGATCTCCAGGTAGTTCAGCTCGAGGATCCGCAGCCCTGAAGTTAGCGCGTAACGGAGGGACCCACCCTTGGCGGTGAACTTCTCGCCCGCGATGTCGACCTCGACCGTGGTCTGCAGCCCGGCCGCGTCCTTGGAGCACGCGGCGAGGAACCGCCGCGCGACCAACTCGTACACCTTCGCCTCGTCCCCGTTGAGCTCGGGCGCCGCGGCGGTGGGGTGGATGGGCGGGTGCGACCCGTCGTCGTTCTTGCCGGCCCGCGGCGGTGTGAAGTTGCCGGCTAGAAGCCTGACCTCAGCGACGGCTAGGCCACGTACCTGCGGCAGTAGTCGCCCCACCGGGGCTCGCCCAGCTGCTTCTGCAATAGCGGTTGGAACTCGAACTTGGGGTCGAACTTGTCGGTTTCGGTCCTGGGGTACGAGATGAAGCCCTTCTGGTATAGGCAGTTCGCCGCCTACTATTTAGCCAAACCCCGCGTTGGGCAAACCTCCATCACCTTGTCCGAGGGCATGTGGAGGTACCGGCTGCCCATCTTTTGGAGCTCGACCGTCGTCAGCGGCAGCGGCCGCCTAGGCGTTTAGCTGACCCCTAAGCCCTACCATTTGGTGGTCGGGCGGGTGTCGTAACTGGTGACGTGGGCCATGCAATTCTCCATGCACATCTCGTACAGGAGCACGCACACGATCGGGTCGTACAGCTGCCCGCGGCGCCAGTGGAACGCGACGTCGATGCCGTCCCGGGTGTACGCCATGGCGATCTTTGAAAACTGCTCGGGGACGAAATCGCGCCGCTTGAGGTAGCGCTCCACCACAAACCCCAGGGTGGGGAACTGGCACGAGCCTGGGCTTAGCTTGCGGTATAGCGCTTACCGTAGCTGATGACGCCGCCCCTAAGCGGCTCAAACCGGCTCTGGAGGGTAAGCGTCTGGAAGCGGGTGAGGGCCGCCCCGATCCGCAAATCCACCTCGCTGCGGGCGTCGACGGCGTCCACCAGGCGCGTATCGAGGGGGGCCGGGTTGTGGCACGCCCGCTTCAGATCCTGGGCCTGCATTATGGAGAACCGGGCGCGGCAGATCTGTAGGCTCGGGTTGACGGCGCGGGCCAGCGCCGCGGCCTCGGCGCCGATGTTCTCGCCCTCGCGGTCGCAATCGGTCCACACCATAACGACGTCGGCGCGGCGGGCCTCCCGCTGGAGGTTTTCCACCACTTGCCGCTTACCCTCCGCGACGCCCTTATGGACGGGGAGGGTGAAGAGGGCGGCGGGCGGGCACGCGTGCCACTTCCTAAACTTGAGCTCGAAGTCCAACTCCTGCACGTGGCCGACCACGGACGTGACCACAAACTCGCACCGCCGCCCCTGCCACTCCAAGGGGAAGTCGTAGTTGCGGCAGTACGGGTCCAACCCCGCCCGCTAAACTTCACGTTAGTTGCACCCATCTAACTTTGAAGTCGGCAATAACCCCTTTTAAACCCCGCGATCAACCGAA
The DNA here is from genome assembly GCA_022478985.1 of Massospora cicadina. Lineage (NCBI taxonomy): Eukaryota > Fungi > Entomophthoromycota > Entomophthoromycetes > Entomophthorales > Entomophthoraceae > Massospora > Massospora cicadina. The sequence goes on from JAKSZP010003950.1 coordinate 178,452, forward strand.
CCCAAAACCAAGGTTAGCCACCGTTCGAGGGGATCCGATTTGCACCTCAACCTTAAATATAACCAAAACCATCCCTAACGAGATGGGGGCGACCAAAAGGGATGGTCAACTTACGCTTACGGCGGTGGCGTCGGAAAGCTTCATAGCGATCTCCTTCGCCTGGGACGGCTTCTCGGCGACGCAGAGCACTCGCATCGGACCCCAATCTAAAGCTAAGGATCAATCCGACCTCCAAATTAAAGCGGATGTAACCTTTTCAACCCCCCCCCCCATCCAAGTGACGAACCACCACCCCGACCAAAGGGCTCGAACTTGAACCAGTTTGGGTAAAGGGTAAGCGGTTGAGTATCCCGTGCCAAGTGGCAGCTAAAGGGGACCCCTGTTCCGCTTGGGTTCTGTAAGTGGGATCTGGCCACCAAGCTAGAAGGCTTAAAACTAACTACCCAGTTTAAACTTTAACGGTATGGGGTGTTGAAGTTAATGCTGGCATTAACCCTAGCCGCTTGCAAAGGCTTTAGCCATCACTTTAAACCAAATTCTAACCATCTCAAGCAAGGTTGGCTGAGGGGTACGGTAAAACGGGGTTCACAACCGTTTTAGAATTGACCGTGAACTCAATACAACCCCGGGTAACCTAGACACCATACTTTAAAGGCGGCATCAAACTAATATAACTTTTGAACCCCAGAAACCCCAATACAACGCTAGGTTTAAACCCAAACCCCACATTTTAAACTGAAATTAAACACACCGTTTAAACTGTAAATGGAAGAGTGAAAGTTAAGCTTACCTAACCATCTAGTACTAAAAAAAGTTAAGCTTACCTAACCATCTAGTACTAAAAAAAGTTAAGCTTACCTAGTTTAATGCGATACCAGTACAAGGTAAGCCTTTACCTCCAATCCCAACAACTCCTGTAGTCGATCGGTACAGGTTTAACAAAGTGGGGGGTTTTGGCGTTTTCGGTCCACCCAAAAAATTTAACCGGATCCGTCGATCACCAAGCCCCCCCCCCTTCAAATTTGAAATTTGAAAATCTTCCCCCGACCGACCGAGGAAGCTCCACCTTAGATTAAAGTTTTTTTAAACCCGCGCGGTTCCGATTCTGATGGGTTCCCTACCAATCCACCTCTCGGTTCCCAAAAGCTTCTAAATTTGGCCAAAATAAAACCTTTTTGGAGCTTGGAAATTTGGCCAAAATAAAAACTTTTTGGATTTTCCAAACCCAAACTCTTCAACCTCCCGATCTAGCCAAACTTCCAGATGTGGGGGTCCCACTTTCAGGATCGGTTTTTAATTAGGTTGGTAACCCAAGTTGTAAAAAATTACCCCTTAAATCTATTAGTCCAAGTCGGATCTATAGGATTAAAATTCTATAGTAACTAGCGGAGTTACCCAGCGTTGCTTGGGTTTGTTTATTCCCAAAGAATTTGAACTAATTAATTTAGGGTTGATATTATAAAGGTAAGTTACCTGGCGTTGCTCGGGTTTATTTATAAGCTCACATTGATATAGCCTATAGGTTGTGCCAGCGCTACCCTTGAGCCACGAGGGCAACAGCGGAGCTGTCAGTCCGAGGGGCTAGTGAGCTGATTATCCTAACTTTAATCTACTTTAAACTAACTGATTTTTGTTTAGTTTCGGGTGAGCAATTTGGTGAATTATTCGATAATATTCGCCAATTCTCACCCACTCATCCAAATAGATTGAACCCATCAGGCTCGATAATTTCAGATGTCAGTCAGTACGTCAGTGAAAATTTTTTAAGTAGATGGTTCAACCTAGGTTTAAAAGTTACTTTAGGATGGTTGTAAGTAAAGGAGACGTCTTTAGAGATATAGGGTTTATAAGCCAACTTCGAACCTAATTCTGCTTTTAACTTTTCTTATTAAACTATGTAAAGTTAATGTTTTTATATATGGGTGCCTAGGTGTTGGATTCTAGGGCAGGTGGTATGCTTGCAGGTGCTTTTGAGCCCTGGATTTTAACAATTATATTTGCAGGAGAGGTTACTCTTCAACTGTGGGAATATAATTATCAGGGGATCTTTATATTAAAATGGAAATATGAAACCCCTTAAAATTGATAAAAAGCTGGATTTTTTATAATATTTTATTGGTGGTGGCAGGGGATGGAAAGCAAACCCTATTACAATCTCACTGCTTAGTATTTAATTGTGTTGAGGCTCAAAGTGTGGATCAGGCTAGTTATGTCCAAACTAGGGAATATGGGAATTTGACCTATTGGAGCTCTTGAGTCTCACTTCAATGGAATGGCAATGGAGGGTCATACTGGGCAGGACTAGTCCATTAGGCAAAGATCTAATATATTTAACCCAATCAATGGGCAGAAAAATATATGTACCTTGCGGGACCCCTCCAACCCTATAAAAGGGGGTGGTCTCTGCCTGGATGTGTGAAGTACACTGGAAGTGGGCTGGGGAGGATTCTCAGACAGACCCCCATGATTCAGCCGCATGGTCAGTGCAATCTAACTGCCCAAACTCATGCTATTTGCCCAAAAAGTATTAATAAAATTGTCACCCCAATTTGAGGGATTCCACCAATAATTTACCAGGTCTTTTGGTCAATAGTATTGTTATTATCATCAAAAATGCTCTTATCACAATATTTAGACTTTTAATTGTCTTACAGCATTTAATAAATTTGGATGGTTCTCACCCAAAACAGTCTTCTCCCAAAGTCAAGATTTCAGTTGTCCAACATCACCCCCTCAAGAATGTTGGGGGAATAGGGCTGTAGAAAGTAGCCATGTACTCAATTGATGGTAATCCCCATAGCCAAGGACTTTATAGAATACTCATTGCCTCTCTTGTAGATGATGGTAAAAGAACCCTCCCAAATTGATCCAAGCTTGCCACTTCTAGGAGTGATGCAACTATGGTAGTATAGGACCATGTTAGACACTTGGAATGGAGGTAGGGGAGCCCAAAGCGTATTGACAGCTTTTTCTTCTTTAGTGACCATTTTAGCTAAGTTTGTCATAGCCTCAGATTGAAGTGGGATAATATACTGAGCCAAGCTTCACATAGCCTTTTCAGGTTCCTCACCACTAGAGGAGAAGACATCCTTAGCTAAAGGGCAGGTATCCCTGGTTTTCTCCCATACAAACCATGGAATGTAGATATATTTCAGGATCCAATGATAACTAATCCAGTATGCCATAAAAGCACTGGGTAGGAGTTGATCCCAGTGAAGTGGATCAGAGGATGCCATTTTATGCAGGATTAAAACCAGGGTTCCATCGGCTCTCTCCACAGTCCCATTAGTAGAAGAATTATATGGGGCTGATAAGAGTTGTTGGGTCCTCATGGATGTGGCCAGGATCTTGACTGCTCTGGAGGTGAAGTTCTTACCATTGTCATAGAGTAGTACTTGGGGATAGCCATGGTGAGTGAAAATATTTTGATGTAGAAAGGTTGCAGTGGCCTTGGCCACTTGAGCAGGGAGAGACACAGCTTCAACCCACTTAATAAAGTGGTCTATGCCTACTAGGATAGATTTGTTTCTACCGGTAGTCTGTGAGAATGGACCTACTGCATCTAGGCTGATGGTGTGGAACAGTTGTTGAGGGGTAGTTAGGTTAAATTTGTATCTAGTCTTGAAACTGGATTGCTTTTTATATGTGAGGCAGGCATCCAAGACTTCAGCAATAGTTTCCATGAATCCTTCCCAATGGTACCGCTCCCTAGTCCACTATTAGGTTTTTTTACTCCCCCATGACCTAGGGTAGCGTGAGCCTCCATAATAACAGATACACATTTTGAGGGCCATAGATAAGGCAATCACTTTGCACCCACCTTCTTATATAACTTCTCATTCTCCACTTTGGTGTTGCAGGAATGCCAGGCTAACATTTTCTGGACAGGCTCATCCTCATCCTCATCCTTCTAGTCATCAGGGGTTATTAAGAGATCATGTAACCTCTCCGTCTCACTATTATCCAAATGCAGAATGGGAAGACAAGTTACCCATCAACATTATGTAGCAGGTTCCAGCACGGTGTTCAGCCTTCATGTCATAATGCTGGAGCTTTAGAGCCCAGCACGCTAACCGCCCAGTAGGATCCTTCATGTTCTGTAACCATTTCAAAGAAGCGTCTTTGGTAACCACAGTGAAGGTAGTGCCATACAAGAAAGGGCGGTAGTGCTTTACAGCTAACAAAACGGCAAAAACTCCTTCTCCATGATGCTGTAGTTGTGTTCCACCTTTGACAGCATCTTACTAAAATAGTATACAGGATGATCTGCATCATTTTCATCCAATTGGGCTAAGATGGCTCCAATGGCATAGTCTGAGGTATCAGTAAACAAGATAAAAGGTTTACCATAATCTGGGTGCCGTAGGATAAGAGTTGTTGCAGCAGTTTCTTCAGCGTCTCTAAAGCAGCCTTTTATTCAGCACCCCAAATGGAAAGGGGTGTTTTTGTCAATAGTCAAACAAGGGGCTCGCTGAGCTGAGCGATCTTGGGGATAAACTGGTGGTAATATCCCATCATCCCTAAAAATACCTGAATATCCCATAGATTTTTAGGGGGAGGCAACTTTGAGATTGATTTGACCTTATCCTGTATGGTTTGGATTCCCTCTTGAGAAATGGCATGTCCAAGGAAATCCAATTTCCTTTGGAATAAGGTACCCTTTGAGGGTTTTAACTTGATATTTGACTCACATAAGTGTTGAAAAACCTCCTTCATGTGATCAATGTGTTCATTGAAGATTTTGAGAGCACCTTGATGTCATCAAGATAGATGATGACACAACTTTGCTTTAAATCCTGCATTATGTGATCCATGGCACGCTGGAAAGTTGCAGGTGCCTTGCACAACCCTTGAGGTAACCGGGTGGGTTGTAAAAGACCCTCACTGCAAATAAGAGCGCATTTCTCCTAGTCTTGTGGAAAAAGGTCCATTTGCCAATATCTGCTAGCCAAGTCCATTGCAGAAAAGAAGTTAGATCCAAGAAGTTGTGCCAGGGCGTCATCAATGCAAAAAATGGAATATCTGTCCTTTTTTTGTGAAGTTATTTAGTTTGTGGTAGTCCATGACTAAAAGATGATCTCCATTTTTCTTTTTAGTTAGCAAGAGGGGGGAAGACCAGAGATTTGAGATGGAATTAGTAACCCCGCGTCTAGTAACTTCTTGAGTTCAGTCCTCATCTGCTGTTCTTCCACATTTGAATTGTGGTAAGGGTTTGATCAAATGGGATAGGCATCACCCACATCAATGGAGTGGCTCCAGTCCTTCATATGGCCATAGTCAGTACCTGACTTAATGAATATGTCGCTATATCCTTCCAATAAAGTATGGACCTTTTCCAGCTCATCTGAGGTCAGTTCATCCAAAATATGGATATTGGGTAAGGTACACAACAGGTTATCCACGGGCAAGCCCAAATCTATATTATAGCCAATGAAGTGAATACGTTCAATGTTCTCTATGGGGACCAATAATCCTCTGTCAATCTACTGGTATTTTATTATAACAATGTCCTTGCCGGTGAGGTTCCCCAACATAATAGCAATAGGCCTCTGGTAGGCTGGGTCTAGTATCCCAGGCAATACCTGAGGCTCCAAGGGGCTAATGCCCTCAAGACTTATGAGGGGCAACAAGCAGTGGTGTGAAATTTGGAGCGTGATCTTTGTGTCAACCACTTGTTGTTCACCAGGCTTAATCATGACCTAGTCTGCAGCATAGAAAGGGATACTTTCCCTAGCATCCACTGAATTGGGCAATTTCTTTGATATGAACCCAGAGGTGTTATAATGCAAAGTCATAACAGAAAAGGGTTATTCAACCAGGCAAGTGTGTTCATTCATGCTGGGATCTTTATTGGATAAAACTAAAGGACTCCATAGTTGAGTAATGAGAGGAAACCTTGCTTCATGTTGATTATTCCCTTATATTCAATCAAAACTGGGTACCTATGAGCATACCATAGGTGTTGTTGTCCATGGCCACTGCTGGTGTCAGGGAGACGGAATAGAAAGTTTAGACTGAACTGTCAGTAAGGATGCAAAATTATCCAAAAGGCGTGCCAAAATGCCATAGGCATTGTCGCTTTAACGTCATTATACTGTTCAGGGAGATGTGTAATAAGGGAGGGCTGGTGTGTTGCAAGCGTAAGAAGGCATTTGACAATGAACCAGGCTGTAGCAACTCCAGACCCAGTGGGCCTTGCTGCAGAGAGTTGAACCATCAGACTAGCTACTTTGGGATACTCCATGGGAGAGTTAAGCACAAAAACAGAGGCGAGGGGGCGGATCCTCATGTGAAGTATAGATATATGAGCCCACAGGATTCCAATATCCTGTTGGCGGATGGTTTTGACAGTTTGGTTGAATTTCCAGAAGTTTCTTACATGGTAAGCCCAGTTGGCTATGGAAGGAGCTAAGGTTACTTTTATGATGGGTATTGCCCAGCCAATATAGGGCCTGACAGGCCATAAGGTTAGCGCCATGGGGAGCTTTACAAGAATATATCTGAAATAAATCAAAAAATTGGGTACTCAGGAGGATTTTAATGGAAAGTGAAGTTAAGAAAATCAACTTACAATTTACTCAGTGCATTACAACTTATTAAATAGTGGTCAATCTGAAAATACATATAAAAGCACGGTATTGGGGCCCTCAAAATTCGATCTAATTTGGAAAACTATAGAGGGAGGGGAAAACAATTTCAATCTAAACTGACTATAAAGGAATTGGCGGCAGTCCAAGTCACTGTTAGACCTCAAACTCCTGACTCACAGTTTCACTGCATTTTCAACAGTTAGCGCAATGGCATCTGCCCTGATGGGCAATGGGAATCCCCAAGGCCACCCCACATTGGGACAGTCCCAACTGGTTAGAAACAGGTTCAGGATACCCAACCCACCTGTGTCCAGTTGCTTGGGCGTTTGTTTGGCCAAGCGGGCAGCGTCAAATGACAATCTTGATTTTTGAGGTGAATTTCAATCCAGCAGCAGTCCACAATGGAGGTACATACCCATCAGACTTTGTCCCCAAAAGATATCAAGGGAAGTTACAAGTTGGCGACTTTATTGTTGAATGGCTCAATGCCATCAGCAATTTTTTTACTGAGAATTCATTTATATACACATTACAATTAAAAGGTACACGCCCATTGGGCTTTGTCCCCATAAATTTTGGAGCAAGTTTCGAATTGATGACATTTTTCAATGGCCCCAATGCCATTTAAGGGTTTAACTAAGGATTTGACACTTAATTCTACATCTACCAAATGTGTGATCCCAATGGTCATCATTACTATGCTTTAAGGCATTTGGACTTTGATTTCAAGGGCTCAGTGCCATTGACTTCATAAAGATCCTTTTACCTCATGGAATGACGGTTTCCAACGATTTTGATGTAAATCAACTCATTTTGCTATACTAATTTGGCTGAGGCAAGCGTGGGGACAGGAGGAATCTTCAGAGGGAGAGCTGATACCCAGAGCTCGTCTACCACATGGGCAAGATCGCCCTGTGTGATGAGAGGAACAGCTGCCCTCTTTGGACCCTTTTTATTTTTTTAGTACTAGATTGTTTTGGACACTTTTTATTGAGGAATGGAAACACTGCCTGTCTAAGTATAGGGGATGCTTCACCGGACTTACATTGCCCTTTTCTTTTGCCAAAGGAGGGGCGTCACCGCCTGGAAACTTAATGAGAGCTACATTTTTGTGAGCTTTGGGCAACTTGATGGCCATAAAAGTAGCATTTTTTTGAGAGGGGATGGGGTGCATTGGGGTGGGAAATGTGAAAAGCTTCGACCAGTTCCAAGCAGTTTGCACAATCTTGGAACTTGACCCAACTGTTCTTGTAAGCTGGATAGCCCTTCCAAGAGACGAGATATTGAACTGACCTCCAAGATCTGCAGGATGCTAAAATACCCTCCAATTTGGCCTCCTCTGCACCCTCAATCACTATCAGCTCAGGATCTGAGAGAATTGCCCCCTTGAACGGGGACAGCTTAGATACGTGGAAGACTGAATGTTGCTTCCAGTGAGGTGGCAATTTAAACTGGAAAGCGCCATTACCCAAATCTTCCTCAACCAAGTAAAGACCCAAACACTTACTTGCAAACTTCTGAGAAGTTACCTGCATCCTTAAATGACGCATATTGAGCATGATATATGAACCCACCACAATCTCATGTTCTGGAAGCCGCTTTCAATCTGCAAACCACTTGTAGTCACTGATAGCCTTAGTAAGATGCTACCAAACCAAGGACTGGGTGAACTGAATGTGCTCTTCATGTTTTGGGCAGCTGGGACCTCTGGGCGCAGGCACAAACCCATTGAAAATGAGGGGTTGTATTCCAAGGTTGCTTCATATGGGGAAAACCCCATAGAGGCATGCATTCCATTATTATAGGCAAAATGAGTAAGGGGAAGGACATTGACCCAGGTATCCTGAATGGCCGCAGCAAAGCAGCGCAAGTACTGTTACAAGATCTGATTAACCTACTCAATTTTCCATTGGACTGAGGTTGATATGCTTTGGATTGACAGGGCACAATTTTCAAGATTGACAAAAGCTCATTTCAGAACCGTGCTGTAAACTGGAGCCCACAGTCGCTGACAATATCATGTGGGAGACCAAACATAGAGAACACATGGCGCATGGAAAGACGGGCAGTTTCCTCTGAAGTAATGTTGGGAAGAGCATGGAATAAACAGGGCGAATTTCTTGAAATGATTAACCACCACCATCACCGCAATAAACCCATTAGAACAGGGAAGTTTGTCAATAAAATCCACAGACACTAATGTCCTCGGACCCCCAGCCTGTTGTAAATGGTGAAGGAGATCATTTCATTCTGATCAATTGGACCTGGCCCACATGCATGTGACATAATCAGCAATCCATGATAGTACTTCTTTTGACAAGTTCGCCCAATTATAGGTACATTTGATTAAGTTGATACATTTCTTATTACTGGGATGGCCAACTGTGGGGGGTCATGCTGAGCCTGAAACACTTTGGTTCAAAGAAGAGGAGGGACCCACACCTGTGACCAAAAATGAATAAGGCCTTCCAACAAGGAATATAGGGAATGTATTTGAGCTGGGAGGGATAATCGCTCCAGAAGATCTATGCCTTCAGGAAAGGTCATTTGGGCTGCTAAGGCCCATGAAATAAGATGCGCATCAGGAGCTAAGTCCACTGACAAGACCATGGGAGGTACAATGAATAAGATTTGAGTAGGGGAAATTACTGTGACCAGATCCGCTTCATCTGAGTTAGTGGGGAAATGAGCAGGGTTATGACTGAGGAAATTGGGGAGTACATTTAACGCTCCTTTTACAAACTTGTATTTGAAGTTGAAAATACACAAAGCCTGGTAGGTTCGAGCCTTCCAATGTGCCAAATTATGTGGCTTACAAAAATATAAGAGAGCTTGGTGATCCGTGCACACTGTTAACTCATGATAAGCGCATTGTAAGAGATACTACCAATGAGTCAAGGCCCATGTGACAGCTGCCAACTATTTATCATAGATGGACTAAGGCTACTCTGTGGGAGCGAACTTGTGGGAAAAATAGGAGACTAGATTTTTAACCTATCATGCTCCTAAAGCAAGAACTCCCCTACCGCAACAGATGATGCATCACATGCTATGACTTAGGGTTTGGAGGGGTCTGTGTGTTTTAAGATGGGGGGTGATGAGAACACATCTTTGATTCAAATGCCTGCTGGCACTCAGGTGTCCAAAGAAAGGGAACATTCTTACCTATGAGTGGATCTAGTGGAGCGAATAACTAGGATAGGGTTAGGGAGAATTTTTTTCAAGAAATGATAGTGCACAAAAAGCTTCTTAATTGCTTTTGGATTGTTAGAGTTGGCCATTCACGGATGTCATCCAACTTGTTAGGGGGAATGATGTACCCATCTTATAAGAATAGATTACCCAAAAAGGAAACCTCCTCCTTATAAAACTTTCATTTTGAAGGCTTGACAAACAGGCCCGCCTTATGCAAGGAAGCCACTATCACTTCCAAGTCCTTTGCATGTTGTTTGGGAGTTGGGTATTGTACCAAGATATCATCAATGTATGCTACCGCGCAGGTGAATCGGAGGTCACCCAGCACATTATCAATCATTCTTTGGAAAGTGGCCAGTGCATTCTTTAGCCTGAACGGCATTAATCAAAATTGGAAGATACCTCTTTTTGTTCAGATAGCGGTAAGCCATTCTTGACCTTCCATCACCCAAATCTGATTAAAGGCATTAACAAATTCAAGTTTAGAGAACACACGTGACTTGGAAATTGCTTAAGCAATTGTCTGCTCCAATGGCAAGGGTAGGGATCATGGACTGTGATCTTATTTAGGTAACCATAATCCATGCAGGGACAAAGGGAACCAATGGCCTTCTTGGAAAAGATGATAAGAGAAGCAACTGGGGATCTTTCTTTAAATAACCATTTTTTCTTAAGCATGTCATCCAACCATGAATTTAGAGCAGCCTCCTCCTCCGCTGTATGCGTTTACAGAGGACAGTTAATATTTACAACCTGCACCATGGTCCTAAACCCCAAGTCAAATTTTGTATGAGGGGGAGATGGTCCGCCTTCTTAGAATCAAAGGTACTTCGATATCCCATCAATGCCTCATGGAAATCTGATGGGAGGCCTCAGGGGAAACAAGGGAAGTAATCAAACTATGACCCTGTGTTTTCATAAGTGTATCCAGTAAGGGAAACTCGCCTTCTGTCTGGCCATTGGCAAATGAACACATATTAGACTCAAGGTGAATTATAACATTCTGCCAAAGCCACCAACCCACCCCCAAAGTCACTGGAAACACCAATTTTGGCATTGCAGAAAACTGATCGCCAAGCTAAACTGGTGAACCAAGAAAGGTACTGGGCATTGTACTATGTATGAGGGCTGATAGGCTGACAAAGTGACCATCACAGTAGGACCCAAATCTCTGTCAAGTTCCAGCTGGTGGACCAGCTCTACACTCATAAAATTACCTGCTGCTCCAGTATCTACCAAGGCCTCAAAGGACACATGGTGAGCTCTGATACTAATTTTCATTGGCAATAAAAAATAGGCGAAATTATGTTTATTGGCAGATTTAGTCGTTTCTACTGATACTGAAGAGATAGCTAGCAAATCAGGGGGAAGGTTGGGCTCTCTTTTCAGGAGTAAAGTTGTAAAAAGCAAGGGTTTTGAAACCAGCTTCTTCAATCTGGGCTTTTAGTGACTCATTGACAGGTGAGCCAGGGTAATCCAATTCAGGCGTGGGGGCATTGGCTGACTCTGGGGCCAGTACCAATACTGGTTCAACAACGGAAACTGAATCCAAGTCTCTTTTTAGGAAACCCAATCATGTAGTTTCCAACTTGAAGGCGGGGAGCATGGCGAAGAGAGGCATTAATGGAAGTTACAGCCTTGCACATTTTATTCACTGTCCCCATAGTGGTGGACCAAACTTCATGATGAGAGAAGGCTTATCCAACACAGATCTGAAAATTACTTAAAGAATATCACTAGAAAACTCAAGCGTTAAAGCTTGCTCACAGAAGGCTGTAATTAAAGAGACCAAGCTAGGGGCTTCAGAGATAAAAGAAAGTAAATGAAATAATCGTTCTGGACATGACACAGGGGGTTTCAAAACTGCTGATACTGCTTCAACAAGTGAGGTAGGATTGCCTGCACAAGTAGCAGAATGCAGAAGTTTTCGCACCCACCGACAGGCTTCACCTTTAACTGCATCCAAATGGCAACACCTTGCTGGGAGTTGGACAATGAAGCAGAATTATTCAGGGCAACAGCAGATCGCATTTGCACCTCAATAAGGGCGTTGAGGATTTGATTAACAAAATTTTGGGAAGGGAAACCTTGATACCCTACTTGAGAATGAGCTGAGGGAAGAGTAGCGGCCAACGGGGCCCTGCTACCATGGAGAAATTCCTCCAAAGTATTTCAAATGCTGCTCACAAAATCAATGAAAGACCAAACAAAAAGCAGGAGACAAAATACTGACTGCACGTTCATTTGGTAAAGAGTAACCACTGTGGCACCTAACTCTAAGATAAGGGCGGAAATGTCTGGAAACAAACGTTGGTTGATGATGTCAGGGAAAGGCATAAGAAGTTTAGACTGGCCTGCCAGTTGGGATGTAAAAGCACCCAAAAGGCAAGCAAGAATGCCAAAGGCATTGTCACTTGAATGACGTTATACTGCGCAGGGAGATGTGTAATGATGGAGTGCTGGTGTGTTGCAAGCGTAAGAAGGCATTTGACAATGAACCAGGCTGTAGCAACTCCAGACCCAGTGGGCCTTGCTGCAGAGAGTTGAACTATCAGACTGCTACTTTGGGATACTCCATGGGAGAGTTAAGCACAAAAACAGAGGCGAGGGGGCGGATCCTCATGTGAAGTATAGATATATGAGCCCACAGGATTCCAATATCCTGTTGGCGGATGGTTTTGACAATTTGGTTAAATGCCCAGAAGTTTCTTACATGGTAAGCCCAGTTGGCTATGGAGGGAGCTGAGGTTACTTTCATGATGGGTATTGCACAACCATTATAGGGCCTGAAAGGCCATAGGGTTAGAGCCATAGGGAGCTTGACAAGAATATATCTGAAATAAATCAAAAAATTGGGTACTCAGGAGGATTTTTAATGAAAAGTGAAGTTAAGAAAATTAACTTACAATTTACTCAGTGTATTACAACTGATTAGATAGTGGTCAATCTGAAAATACATATAAAAGCACGGTATTGGGGCCCTCAAATTTGATCTAACCTGAAAACTATAGAGGGAAGGGAAGACAATTTCAATTTAAACTGACTATGAAGGAATTGGCGGCAGTCTGAGTCACTGTCAGTTAGACCTCAAATGCCTGAGTTGAAGTTTCACTGCATTTCTGATTGTTAGCGTGATGGTGTCTGGCCCAACAGGCAACGGGAATTCCCCAGGGCCACCCCACATAGGGGCATTCCCAACTGGTCAGAAATGGGTTTGGGATACTCATTCCGCCTGTGCCTAGTTGCTAGGGCATTTGTGGCCAAGTGGGTAACATTAAATGACAATCTAGATTTTTAATGTGGGGGTTTTGAGCTAGCAGCAGCAGTCCGCAATGGAGGTACATACCCATCAGGCTTAGTCCCCAAAGATTTCAAGGGGAGTTCCAAATTGGCAACAATATTGCCTAATGGCTCAATAACATTGGCAATTATGATCGAGGATTTGTTTCTATACACATTCCAATTTAAAAGTACACGACTGTTGAGCTTTGTCCACATAGATTTTGGAGCAATTTTCAAATTGATGACATTTTAATGGCCCCAATGCCATTGATGAGCTTTCTAAGGATTTGACACTTAATTCTACATCTACCAAATGTGTGAGCCCATTGGGATTCATTGCCATGGGTTTAAGGCATTTAGACTTTGATTTTGAGGGCTCAGTGCCATTGATTTCATAAGACCCTTTTGACTCATGGAGTGGCAGTTTCCAACGATTTTGGTGCAATTTTCTCAATTTTCCATACTAATTTGGCTGAGGCAAGTGTGGGGATAGGGGGAGGAATCTTAAGAGGGAAAGATGTTACCCAGCGCTCATCTACCACATGGTCGAGATCACCCTGTTTGAGAGAGGAACAGACGCCCTCTTCAGACCCTTTTTATTGGTGAATGAAAACACTTCCAAGTCTAAGCAGAGGGAACGCTCCCTCGGACTTACAACTGGCGCCTATAAGATGAGCTTCCCAATTTAAATGGGAAGGGAAGAGTATGCCTCAATGGAACAGGTTTTGTTTGGGTCTGCGGATCCAAATCTTGATTGTACTCCAAGTCAGGCGCCAACTTGATCTTTTTGATCAGCTATATGGAGATTACGTTCACCAGAGAGCCAGTATCCAGGATGTCCATCACCTGGACTTTTTGATTGACCACTTCCACCTTGGTGAGTGTTCCTCAAAGTTAAGTGACAAAGCCAAGACCTCCTTGAGCTGGAAGCTGGAGGGTAGTTTACAAGATGTCTCAGGGTATTTTTCCAAGATGGATTTCATGGTATGGATCTGCTGAAAAGGTCAAATCAAGCCAGGCAAGGGATGATCTGCATCTCTGGTGGTGTAAATAACTTTGGGGCACCCTAAAACTTGGCTATGGTACATTTCCTTAGGTATGGTGATCTTTTTTACTCCTCCAGCAATCAATCAATCAATCAGGGACTTTCATTTCCACGGGTACTACAGTATGTAGTAACCAACATCAATGTAAACCCCCTCAAATTTCCATGAGACTATTCACAAAAAATGGCAATGTTGCAATTGAGTTAGGGGAGACAGGCACATGAGGTTGGGTAGCTATCCTTTGACCATACGTCTTTACATCAAGCCCTTTATTTTTACAGGGGTTACCCTTAGGGCACTAACTACCATCTTGAATGGAGGGGAAGGCACAATGGCTTTAGTGAGCTTGTGTGGGAGCATGGAATTAACTTACTTACAGGTCTCAGACCTACAGGAGAGAGGGATATCTGCTATAAGTCGCACTGAAGCAGCAGTTTCACAGAGTGGAAGGTACAATTGGGCCCATAGGAGTCATTGGGGTCACCTCCCTTTCCCTACAGGTAAAAGCTCTTCAATGGTTAGAACTTGAGGGGTTCATCACTGATTCATTTGTTGTCACACAGATATGAAAATCAACACCTTCTAAAAAGGCCTCTTTTATGTCACGGACGTTCTTGAAGTTGCACTTCACTGGGATGATATGCTGGGCTAAAGAAGGTTGGAAAGCTAACCAAGTTAACATGGACGTGATGGCATCATCAAGGGTTATCATGTTGGACGTTGACAACCTCTGGGAAGCGAGGTAAAACTGCTCAGCAAAAGAAGAGGACAATTCGCCTTCATACATACTAATGCGCAAAAAGGCCTGTTTCTCCTTGTTTGACTTTCCTTGAATTTAAATTCAGCTAACAGAGCCTCATTAACCTCTGGCCAGGTATGCAGAGTGTCCATATAAGGGACCATCTTTTCTGGTGCTAGGTGACTTAAGCAAGGAAGGATGTGTATATTTTTCTGTTTGTTAGACGCGACTTGTGCTACAAATTCATAGACATACACAAATGAAGCAATGCTCCCTTCATCATGAGTGAACTTGTCTTTAAATGGGGGTTTGAAAAGGCGTTGTTCAAGCTCTTTAAGACGTGGTAAAGCGCTTGCTAGGTTGCTTTTCAAGGGCAGCTATTCTTATTTTGTTTTTAAAGGAAAAGAGTTGGAGGGTTACTCACTTTGACGGCCTCCATTTTCTAGTTGAGATTTAGTGGTGTACAGGAAAACCCCTGTAGTGAGCACCACTTTATTGGATTCCAGGGCAGGTGCTATGCTTGCAGGTGCTTTTGGCCCTGGATCTCAAAAGTTTTATTTTCAGGAGAGGATACTCTTCAACTGTAGTACTATAATTACAAGGGATCTTTAAATTATTTAAATGGAAGTATGAAAACCCTTAAAATTGATAAAAAGTTGGATTTTTTATAATATTTTATTGGTGGCGGCGAGGGGGTAGAAAGTTAACCCTATTACAATCTCACTGCTTAGTATTTAATTGTTAAAGCTCAAAGTTTGGATTAGGCTAGGATGTCTAAATTGGGAAATATGGAAATTTGACCTATCAGAGCTCTTGAATCTTACTTCACTTCAATGGAACAGCTGATGGAGAGTCAATACTGGATAGGACTAATCTGCTAGGAAAAGATTGGATATTTAACCCAATTAATGGGCGGGAAAATATATGCACCTTGTGGGACCCCCTCCAAACCTATAAATTGGGATGGTCTCCACTTAGGGGTGTGAAGTACACTGGAAGTGGGTTGGAAGGAACCTCGGACAGAATCCCCTAATTCTGCCGCATGGTAGGTGAAATTTGACTGACTGAACTTTTGCTATTTGCCCGAGAAGTATCAATAAAAGTGTTACCCCAATATGAGGGGTTCCAATGAGAGTTGACCAGGGTCTTTTGGCCAATATTATCGTTATTATCATCTAAAAATGCTCTTATCACAATAGCAGACTTGTATTGCCTAATAATATTTAATAAATTTGGATGATTATTGCCCAAAACATTCTTCTCCCAAAGTCAAGATGGCAAGTGTCTGATACTAGGTACCAATTTTTATAGTTTTAATGTTCATTATCTAGTAGAAGTCCATTCCCTACCCCCTACCCTTATATAAGGGAATGCTTTTTCAATTATTCTTAATTGTAGTTAGATAATCTCCTAACTAGTTATCTAACCCCTCAGAGATAAGGTAGCTGCCTAAGGGTATGATAATTATACTGGGAACTCTAATTTTATCTTTTTACTGAAGATACCGCCTAACTGTTTAGTCAAGTTAATTACTTAATTATTAAACCTAAATCTCCTCGATTCACTTGTTCACCAAAACTGTTGTTTATTTAAAAGTTATTCATTACATAGTTGTAAGGCTGGGGGAGTGTCCCCTATGATTGGACCAGTGGTTTTCCCATTCCCTTCAAAAAAAGGTCCAAAGAGGCCAGCTACCCCCTCATTTCCCAGGGTGACCTCGCTCATTTGGTGGACAAGCGGTTGGTCACAGTTTTTTTGGATTCTGCCACCCATCCTAGTACTATATTTGGGGAATTGCTATGGCGGATTTGAAGGAATAAGCATTGAGGATTTTGTAAATTGGGACCAGCATGGGATGAATGAGGAAAATGATACCAACAGCATTGTACCTTCAGCAAACATTTCCAACAACAATGAACCTTTAGAAAAAGTAGTTGACAGATCAAACACTCCCCATTGCATTGAACTCTAATCCAACAGACCTCACATGGCAAAACGGGCACCAGAGAAATCAGGTGCAGGTGAGTTGGGAATCCCAAATCCGTTCCTGACCACTTGGGACTGTCCCTATGTGGGATGGCCTTAGGAGGCTCCCATTACCAATTGAGCAAGATGTCACAACTCAAATTGGTGTAATTGTGGAAAAGCTGTAATTTGGGTATCTGAGGACAAGTCAATGATGACTCAGCCCACCGCTGACACTTTTGGAGTAAGATTCAATCAAACAACTTCCCTCCTCCACTCAAAGTTATGCCAGTTTAGTTCATACACTTGAGGACCTGATCCTCTACATTTCAAAGCTATTCTCAAATTAACCAAGAATTTAAACAATCCTCTTAAACTGGAAGGATTGAAAGTCAATTTCATATTAAATATTCAATAAAAATCCCCTTACTCTAAACCCATTTTCTAGTTTAAACTTTTCTTCTCCAAAATCCCTACAACACCCTCCAATATGAAATTATAGGGCATGCAACGACTGAGCCATCACAGTCATGTTGATAACCTTGTTTCCTTCTGTAGTTAACTGGGCCTACTATGTTCAAGGCTTTCTAAATTTTTCCCCAAATGCTGAAGAAATTTGCCACCAGGATCTCAGCTTTTTATTGGCAAAGTTATCCCCACTCCAGGAAATTATTCACTCTCACCAATGTCCCCATTCCAGTCCCCCATGGGGAATCCAAACCTACCAATATGATCCAACATTCTCCTTCTCCTAGGCCCATAGGCCCTGGAGCTGCAACAGTCTGGATTTTTGCCAGGTTGCTTTTAACTTTTGTGGCCCGTTGGCACTCATTGTTCACCTAAATCCCAGCCCATATAAAAGTTATTCAAGCAGCAGTGCATCTGGAATTCTGGCTTGCCTTCTGGGTGCCTTTACATCCTAACTAGCAGTTAAGTCTAGATTTATCTGACGTCTCCCTGACATAGTAATCATCTAGAAATGATTATGATAATCTATCACAAAGATACTATTAGTAGAAAGAATAGGTTCTAATCTATAAGAATCTTTAATAATAAGACTTTTAACTTTATTTTTATATTGGACCAAAGTTGAGATATGATGGCACAGGATAGGTACCTGAATTTTAACTAAATTCTTGTTATGTCTCACGTGAATCTTGCAACATAATCGAAAAATTATTTCAATTTGGCATATGATTATGTATCTAACCCTTTACCTATCCTTACTCTCACTTCTCCATCCCCTGACCATAATATCCTAGTCAGTGTCCATATAATCAATAATTTAAAGAACAAAAGGCTATTCTGGGCTTTTAGCCTTGCTTTGATAAAATCCGCCAGCTTAAACCTTTAAATAAAATAAATATCTTGATAATTATCCAAATGACCACCAACCACTTGGCAAAAACTATTTTAACTATCTAATCAACTGGTATCAGATAACTCAGCTGTAACAATATACTTATTACCATTAAAACATATAGAAACTTTTACTTCTTATTTTAAAACTTTTTATTTTACTATGAAATTAAACAAATATGGCGGAATTTTTATTGTCATATGACCTTATTAACTCTACAAAATTTCATCATTAGGTTATTAGGAAGTGTGTTAAATGAAGGATCCAAGATTCCAACACAAATAAGATTGTGAGTTAAAGAAAAGCAATTAATAAAAATAATTAGTTCATAGCAATAATCTGTTAATATAATATATAACCTATCACAAAGATACTATCAGTGAAAGAGTAGGTTTTATACTATATGAGTCTCTAATATAAAAAATTCAGTTCTAAATACTGTAGAGGACCCAAATTGAGATATGATGGCACAGGAGAGGCACCTAATTTTTAACTTAATTTCTTTTAATGGTTCAATTGAACCTTGTGGTAGATCCAACATTATATTATTCCACTTATGCAGATAATTATATCTCTCACCCTTAAACCTAACCTTAATCTCACTTCTGCATACCCTGACTATAATTATTCTATTTATAGTTCCCATTTGAATAAATTTTATTATCTTATTTTTAAATGACAATACTCATACTATATAAGCGTTTAGTACCATGCCTAAATAAATTAACTTTTCCTCCTATAATTTATTAGCATCTAAATTTTTTTACTCATCAACCCCAATTATGACTTTCTTATTGTAAAGCAAAAATGCCTGCAACTATACTGAATCCACCTCATCTAGTTAATTAATAAGAGATCTTAATGCATACCTTAATCCTAATCTAATAGAGATTTTAGATCCAACTCTAAGATTGTAATCTGCTGACACCTCAAGAGTTTAGCATGACCTATCCAGAAAGCTCAAGAGCTGGCAACAATCTCCATAACTGTCCTCTAAATAAAGCTTTAGGTCAATTTTATATATATATTGTATGATAAGCTGTTTGTAAAAACACATTCAAGGTTTTAGAAGCTTTTAATAAATAGGATATACACAATTCTGGGGGAGCACCCCTTGAAGTTTAATCAGGATGAACACCTGTTCTGGACTAAGAAGGAGACTGCAGGCAGCTGTCCCTATCATCACCTAGAGAGATTTAGCTCATGTGGTAGATGAGAGGTAGGTGATGGCGTATCTTAAAATTGTGTCTCTCCCCACCACCCAAGAGTTGGTGCAGGAAATTTGGGGGGGGGTGTCAGGAGGAGGTGGTAGTCAGAAGCCATCACCAGTAGAGGGTTCACAGCAAGTTTCTATAGCAAGAGGTCCCCTCCACAAGTTTGAGTTCTGCAAGCTGTAGAAAATTGGCACCAACAAAAATAAATTAATTGATTCAACTTAAGCTTGGAAGCACCCCTCCAATTTGTTCCCTTATTGCTACCAAAGGCTAGCCCAACCCAAATAGTATGGGGGTGTTAAACCCTAAAAATACACAATGGGACTGCCCATACCTGACCTGGCCATGGGGCTAACTGCTGTCCGCTGGAGGAGTCATTGGAATTCCACCAAGTGAAATCACAGAAGAATAAAATATCTTGCAAAGGATCTTTACTAACCTGGCCAGGCAGGTTAGATCTGAATCAGTATCAGTAACAATTTAGGGTGCTGATCTGCCATAGCTAACTTTTGAAGATATTCCTAATAGGAATGCACCTGGTTCTGGTTCCATATTCAGTGAGCTTATAAGGCAGCATCCCCAACAGTTGCCACTGTCACTCAATTTTCCCTTTCTGCCCCCTTACATTTTAAATAAAAATCTTAAACATTTTAAATAAAAATTCCTAACATTTTAAATTTTACCTGTGAATTAAGAAGTTTGCAGCCCATTTAGCGGTACAAATTTCAATTCAAAATTTTCTGGCTAGTTTTCACAGCTTTTCTAGTGTTGGGCTTGCCCTAGTAGGTGTGAAGCCTTGACCTTGGGCTCGTTATACATTTATTTAATTAAGCAATTTCAGCCTATATTTACTAGTAATTAAAAATATTTGAGGTGGGTTGACCTTGGGACAAATATACCACACCAAGAATTTTTCAAGCCAGTTTAGGTTTTTTTAAAGACCTGCACTAGGGTGGAAGCAGTTTTACCTTCCAGGCTAACCACCCTTTTTACCAATAATTCAATAATCAATAATTTATTGTGATTAAGGCCAAAATTTCTAATCTTAATTTAACTAGCATTTATCGTTAATAACACATATACATTTAACCAAATTTGGGATTTTAGCCCCATTAAATGCTCTATTGGCTAATAAGATAGGAAGAACACTTGAGCCAAGTCACTATTCATCTTAATATTAGGCCTAAGGATGTATTTAGTGTTTAACTCTTCTACCCAAATCATTAACCACCTCACGCCATATATTGTGCTTTATGTCACCTAATTTACCTTTCTATCTGTTGGCTTCCTAATTGCAAATAATGGAAACCACTTAACTGTGTTACCATCATCTCAGTCCTGCTCTCAAAGATGAAACTGATCTACACCAACCATGACCTAAACTGTGCCTTTACCTCCTACATTCCCAAATCTATTTCTAACTTCACATGTGATATACGCCTATCTCTTGCTAAATGAAATATCCGTTCATTTATTTTATTTAATTCTTCATTATACTATAATACTATTTAGAGTACCATTTTTTTATCAATAAAGTTATACTTAATCTAATAAATCTTCATACTTTACTTTTACCTAGTTTTAACTACACAATGCCTGCACACTAAAAGAGTTTTGCCTGCTCAAATAGCAGAGAATTGCCTCAATGACGCCATTTCTGGAGAGAGATTGCCTTAGAAACAACATCCAATTATTCCAAGAGATTTTTCCTGTTCATTTGAACAGAGATTTGCCTCAATGACGCCAGTTTTCTATTGAGAGATTTTACCCAGAGAGAAAATCCCCTAGGAGATTCTGCTGGTGCAACTATGACTGATAAATATGTAGCCTTTGAAGGATCTGACCTTCAGATTCCAACAAAAATCTGAGACTAGTGCTTTCTCCCAGGTCCCTTCCAAGGCTACCTGGTGATGACATACCTTCTAAGCGGAAAATACCAGCTACAAGATGAGAAAGTACCAACTAACTAAAAAAATATACACTTGCCAAACTGGGCTCCCTAATTGCAACAATATCTTGTCTGTATATCTGTGCTAATGCTTCTTGATGTTTTGCCAATGAAACTGATTACTCAAATGCCTAGCGCTCTCTCCATTAAGCTGTATCCATGATTCTCGTTGCTCTGACGCTAAAGTTGAAGCAATCACTTTGTATGCCTTGGAACCCAATCCATTCATCTGCGCTAGTGAATCCTGCTGGTTTTCCAACAAAACAGCCTGGCCAAATGCCTTAACACCATCTCCATTCTTTTGCATCGATATTCTTCCTTAATTTGACGCCAAAGTCAAAGCAACCAATTCAAATGCCTCAGCACCCATCTCAGTTCCCTGCTCTAAAACGTCTTAATTTTCTAGCAATGGAATTGAAAAAATCAATCCAAAATCCTTTCCATGCATCTGCGTGACACTCCCAATTATTCCAATGACAAAATTGGAACTATTAACCCAAATGCCTCAGCACCCTTTCCATTTTCATGCGCCATAGCTCCTTGATGCACTGACACCAATTTTGGAGCAATGAAACTCAACAATAAAATCTTGATTTTAATTTTGAGGATGTACTGGAACCTCCTGATGAGCCAAATGAAGAAGATAAAGCTACTGATTGCCTCAATGCTCTGTTTTCTGATGCTAAAATTCATGACTGCTCAACCCAGCTAGCCAAACCAAATTTTCAACACCAAATTTATTTTCTTTGGCTGAGTTGACTTAAAATTACAACAAAACTCCTGGGTTAGCTGAGCCAAGTGACCTTGAGACCAAATCACTCAATACTAACACTTTAATTTATTTTAGACCTTTTATTTATTATTACAAATAAACAAAACTAACAAATTATGATATACGTTTGATGTCAGAGAATTAAAATTCCCTGAAAAACTTTGTACATTTTTAAGGATTTATAGAAGTTGCCTCCCAACTGCTTTTTTTATGTAAGGCTGCTCCCTGAATCCGTTACTTCTGATGGCTAATTTATCAGTTAACTCTGCGATTTCCTATATGATGACTGATCCTGCCTCCAGAAACATTTATGAACTGCCCAGCTGCTTTCTTGAATTCATGCAAGGCAAAATCATAATTCCTCGTCTTCTTCACAAGTTGATTGAGTCAAACAACTCAAGTTCTTTCCCTCTTACACTTTGACTCTTACTTTGGATCAATTCCTTTCAGAGCCTTATTGTTTGTGAGATTCAAGCTGAACAGCAGAAAGTTATTAGCCTACCCAGTGAATATCCAACACCTACCATCAGCTTGGACCTCGAGGATTTAGATATCCTGGCCAAATTTATTAATTTTAAATGCTTAACCACAAATTATATTCATTATTTTAAAATTTAAACCAAACCACCCAATCCAAACCTTAATGTTATGGCCTGGCCTCCTGTTACCAAGCCTTCTCTTGTCTACCTCAACTCAAAATTGGGTGCTACAGACTATCTTAACCAAAATGTGTACTACTTTGAGATTCATGGCGCTGAACCCTATTTTGGAACAAAACCAACAAAGACCATCTTTAACTCCACTCTCAGCTCTCCCAACCTGACGCTAAAAATAAATTTGAATTCTATTCTGTGTGAACTAACCAAATCTTGGAATCCCCGCGTTATGAAATCAAATTTTTCAGGAAAATGAAAATTATGAGATACACTATTTAATCATTGACTGCCTAAAGATCTTATTATTGAATACCGTCTTTACTAACTGATCCTATCCTAACCCAACTACCTTGGGTTATCACATCTATCTCAACATTAGAATTTTGGGACCCTGCCAAGGCTAGTTAACCCTGGTGAAACCATTAACACCCACAGTTAAGGCTTGGAGTGGGCATTTTCAGGCTTCACCCTAGTAGATGTAAAGCCTTGACCTTAGGCTTACAATACATTTATTTATTAAAAAAATCAGCATAGGTTTATTAATAAAAATATTTTATCATGGTTAAGGCAGAAATTATAATCTTGATTTACCTAGTGTTGAAATTTTGATATGATGGATGATAAGCTCCAAATAGCTGTGGCGGATTGGTAATATTGGCTAAAACTGAGTAATAGAATAATACTGGAGAGATTGCCCCAAAATAAGGCGCTAAGGCAATACTGAGCTCAGGACAGGTATTTAAAAGATCGCCTCTAAATAAGTCAATAAAGCATTATTGACTCATGATGAATACTTAGTAGATTGCCTTGAACTAAGGCAATAGAAAATTCAAGAATAATAGATGCTGCCAGTGTCTCTTAATTACATGGATGTACCAATGAGAGTATGGTGAAAAGTATAGTCTAAGCAAAAGGGTCAGAATTGACCAACATTATGGATATATAAGCGTGATGAGAAGACTAGAAGGAGTAGGTTTTTGATAAAAAGAAGAGGTAATTAAAAGTGACAGTGTTGGGGAATCAACTGAAATGACCAAAATTACCTAAAGATCAATATTCATTATCTCAGTCTAATGATATTGTAAAATCCCCATTAAAGATATCCAATTCTCGAATAGACCAGAGATCAACTCTTTGGAGTTATCAGTCTCCTCTGAAGGATGAGGCTAAGCGATCCAATGGGGTAAAACATCACACAAGAAGGTCGATCTCATCTAATAAGGACCTTATTAGATCTGACCATCACAAGTAAAGCAATAATAATCAGCAATATTGGTCATCTAATAGGAAAGATCTTACCTCAGGTGCAGCTTAAAAATCCTCATGAAGAAATACCAATTCTACCCTATTATATCATCATTTCTAGCTTTTAAAGTACTTCTATTTTTGTCTCACGTAGCTCAATTTATGTCTATTCATACAGAATTCTGTATTTCTGATTGGAATCAATTATAGCAACGAAATAAAAACTTCGTTGCACTTTTGTCTATCTTTGCTAGAGCCACAGAACTAATAATTTCATAGCCTTCATAACGCCTGAACATCGTAATTTCTACCAAAATTCCAATACTGATGCTTCCTGCCAGGTTTGCTTCTGAGGATACCTGGTGAAAATGTACTCTCATGATAGTGAATATGTCTAGCGAAGAAAGCCCCTCTTCTGAGGAATCAATGAGTATCACCAGTGGGTACGCTCCAACAGGCAGGAGATGCCTTCCACTAATATCAATAAACTTCAATTTTGAGCTTTTATGGACTAGGCAATTGAGGGCCCTGACCAAAATAATTATCAAATTCAAGCTGTAGACATAGAAAAAACGGTCAAGGCTTGATAAGGGGGCTATCCAGCCTGGTGTCCGTCCTAATCGAGACTGAGCATCTAAAGTTGCCACTAATTTGATGAAATTATACAACAGAGCGGTGTTACAACATACTGAAGTTGGTTTGGCTAGAACTAAGCAGTACCTCCTGCAGTAAATACTTCCCACTATTAATTACATACTCCAGATTTTAGGGTTGCATCATCTCAAGATCCAACGCCAATTGACCCTGGCGCAATAATTTCATTCTAAGTTATCCTTGTTTTATGAGATGGTTTCTAACTTTGGTTATGATAATTGGTAAGCCATACTCAATAATAGAAGGGAAATCAACTATCTACATAACCATTTGGTGAGAATTGATAATGGAGTTGTGGGGTACATCAGCCAATAAATAGCTTAACAGGTTAGTGATGTCGCTATCCTATTCACCACTGTATCTTTACCCTTGATGATGAGATTACTAGACAACTGTGAAATTGTGGGCCCAACATGAGGATCATTTTTTTGAGCTTAACGGGCTACTTCAGCAACTTGTACAAATTGTGGATACTATCAGCGAAGGTGGGCCCAGCCCTGCTGATCCTCCTGGACCTCTGGGACCACCTAATTTTCCTTTGGTAACCCTGGGACCTCCTGGTGAATGAGGTCCTCAAGGTCCTGCAGGTCAACAAGGTCTACCTAGGACTGCAGGTCGCGATGGGTCATAAGGACCCCCTGGATCCCCTTGTCCCCCTGGCTCTTCACTTTTTAATGAACGATTTTGAACCCTTGAGTCTACTAATATCAAGAGTACAGGCGTTAAAAACTTAAATATGAGCCATAGATTAAGGGTGTTTCTTATCCTTAGAAGGCCTTCTGACTGACCTGGATTACTCTTTAACCAACATATTGGATGGCGTGGATAATGCTCATCATCTATGTGATGCTAACCAAACTACACAAGAAACCCAGTTTGCAATGTTAAACGCTTCCATTGAATGGTTAAATGCTAAATGCGGAGTACTCAAGAACAAACATGAAGAGATGATCACTACGATTTCTAGCTTAAATCAACCGCCTGCAAATGATAATCTTGCTCAATGGGTTCAAAATTTACAGGAGGACCTCAATTATTTAAGGCAACAAGTTGACCAAATTCCCACTCAAGCTCATATCCCAGAGTCTAAACCCTCCGAAGCTGATCCAGTTATTGTATTGGGTGTACATGTTTTGAGCAATGAACCCACTACCTTCAAACCTACCTTTGAGGATAAGTTTGAGCCGGGTGAAGGTAGCATACATTCATTTCTATTTGTCTATGAGCGAGCAATGGATGGGGCGACAGATCAACAAAAAGTATGGCATATTACCTCTTGTCTAAGCTGGTTTGCTCAAGGAATCATGGTTCCTCACCTTTAGGTTTGCAAAACGTGAGGTCAAGTGAAAACCGCCCTTATTAAGGAATTCAGGAGTGATCAAATCCTACCTAACCAAAAAAACCAAGCCTTTATGAGCATCCAAATCAAGCAAGGAGAGTCAATCCAGGATTTCGCTAAGCGATTCTATCATGAGGCCCAGACTCTTGCTACTTGCAATTGTATTATGTAGATTATGCCATTTTGGCTGTAATGAGTTTGTTTTTCGCACTCAGTTGCTTCTACATTTAAAAGCACTTAAAAGAAATTTCAGATCTATTCTAAACATCAAAGAGGCGTTTATGGAGATTCCTAATTATGTGTACACCTGTCCTCTGCTAATACCCTCAATCTTATATCAATATGATACCGCCTAGACCCAAACCTAAACCAAAGAAGGAGCCAGGCAACTATATTGGTCTCGTGGGTCATATGGAATCTCAATGTTGGAAAAAACAAGTGGAAGAATCAAAAAGAGGAGTCAGCATAGGGAATGAGGCTCCCAGTGCTGACCTACCTCTTTTTTAGTACAAGATGTTCCCACAGTGCTGACCTACCTCCTGTGACTCAATTGAAATCTTTTAACACTCCTAAAACTGTTACGTGATATCCGCTCCTGGTGAACTTGATATCTCTGATGAATTAGCCAACAAAGATACTATTTCTTATTATGCTTCTGTTTCTTCTTTAATTCAATGGATTGTTTAGTCCCTTGGTACCTTTCAATCCCACACTTTGGCATGGATGTGACCTAGGTGGAAGTCATATTACACAAGGTGAAAGTTTTGGCTATCATTGATATGGGATCGCCCATAAATGTAATCTCGTCCAGACTTATGAAAAAAATCAAAGTGGCGCCAGACCTAAACCATTCTCAAGACTATGTAACTGCTAGTCCCTCATACATTAAATCTATAGGAGTTTATTCTTCCCTTCCAATGCACTTTGGAAAGTTGGTAGTTTCAGACTCTGCAGTAGTGTTGGACAACAACTTCTATGACTTGCTATAGGGAACCAAATTCCTCATTGATTTTGATGCGATAATCAGTCTTAAGGACAATTAACTTTCTTTAATTGGGTATTGAGTACCTTTAATTTTACAAGATGTCCCCAATAGAAAAGGCAAACTCAAATGACGCGTTTGCTTATTGGAATATCCCACTTCTATCTCTCGTCTTGAGTCAAATTTTGGGACTGAGGATAATACTTACGCCTCCATCAGTTTGTGCCTCTGAGGGATGCCTTTATATTCTACCAATCCGATTATTATTCCTCAAAAAGCTCAAGTCATATTGATACTCAATTACAAGTATTTGTACCCGCTGATCATATATTTTAGAGATCTCCATTAATAGAAATCTCTCTTATTTGGAGGCTTTAACCTTCCCCGGTATCCTTGATCCTGCTTATGATGGGCCTGTTTTAGTCTTACTAGCTAATCTCACCTCTCAACCTATATGATTGAATCAAAATAACCCCATCGTTTAAGTGCAGCCTACTCCTGTGAGTGAAATTTTAGCCATATTGGGATGTGAGGATTTACGTGATTTTTGGGTTGGAAGATCCCCCTATCATTGCTAGAGTTGACGTCAAACTTGGAGATTCACTTACTCCAGAACAATACAGGAAGCCGAGGCTCAGATTGAAAGTTTATGCGGATATATTTGTTAAAGGTCCTGGAGATTTTGGGCTAATGAAAGAGGTGCAGCATCAAGTGGAAACTGGGGATACTCCCCCTATTCGAGCTTGGCCTTATTACAAATCTAAAGTTGAGGAGGCTCAGGTCTCAGTGGAAATGAAACAACTCCTTGATGCGGGACTACCAAAGCTAATAAGAGTCCATGGGCTTCTCCTCTGCTACTCATCCAGAAAAAGGATGGGGTTCATAGAGTGGTTATGGACTATCATTGGCTCAATGCTGTTACTCAAAAGAAAACTTATCCTCTAACTTATATTGATGATCCATTAAGACTATTGTCTGGGTCATAGTTCTTATTGGCCATGGACCTTGCTAATGGCTAGTTGCAAATCGACCTAGCTCTGGAAGACCATCAAAAATGCGACTTATTTTCTAGTGAGGGGTTATTTGAACTTACTCATATGCCACAGGGACTTTGTAATGCCCCTGCTACTTTCCAATAAGCCATGGATGGCTTATTTGGGGATTTGAAACTTTCTTGTGTTTTGGTATACTTGGATGATTTTACAGTTTTCTCTCTCACTTTTAATGAGCATTTGGCTCATTTAAAGGAAGTATTAGGTCAGATGCGTTGCACTTCACTTAAGCTAAAACCATCCAAGTGTGCTTTTTTCTAGACTGAGATGGAATTCTTAGGCCATAAAGTTAATTGTGATGGGATTTTGCCCTTATCTAATAAGATACAAGCTATTTCAGACATGCCTGTTCTTAAAATCTTGCACAATATTCAAGTGTTTTTAGGGATAATTGGTTATTACTGACAATTCATCCCCCATTTTGCTGAGATTATGGGGCCTTTAGTTTACTTATTGCACAAGTAAGTCCCTTTCATATGGGAAGGATCGCAGCAGCAAGCTTTTAATCTTTTGCACCAAGCCTTAGTGCACCAATTTTAGTCCATTCTGATTTTTCAAAACCCTTTATCTTATTTACTGATGCCAGTAATATTGCTATTGGGGCCATTCTGGCTCAACATGATACCAACCTGGTTGATCATCCCATCACGTACTATAGTAAAATTTTTTCTAAGGCAGAACACAATTATAGTATTACTGAGAGGAAATGTCTTGAAGTCCTATCTGCCATCAAGCATTTTCACCCTTACCTCTATGGTAAACATTTCACTATCATCACGGATCACGCTTCCTTGATATGGTTACAACAGATGAAAAATCCTGATAGATGCTTAGCTAGATGGCTTTTAAAGCTCCAGAATTATGACTTTACAATTTAATATTGTGCTGGAGCTATACACCAAAATGCTGATGGACTTTATTGATTACCTATACTAACGTTATTCTCTGCTGAGGAGGATTGTATCTATGATCTGATTAGCAGACCTGAGCTCTGGTATCATGAATCTAAGAATTTTATAGCGAATCTACAATCCTTAACTGAAGGTCTTAAGTTAAAGAAGGTTCCTTATGCAAGAAGTTGGGATCTAGATGGTTGCCTTTTATCTAGCCCTCTGCTAGGACTGATACTATTATGGAGGCTCATCAAACTGTTGGGCATGGAGCTGTCTCTAAGACTTTACAGTGGTTGAAAAATCATTGTTACTGGGATAACATGCTGTAAACTGTACACGATGTGTTGGAGACTTGTCTCACTTGCCAACAACAATGTGGTGGAAATCTGATGTACCAAAACAAAATTGTGGGACTTTTGGAACCTTTTTCTAATATGAATATTGATGTGATGGGCCCTCTCCCTCTTGCCACTTATTAACATAGTTATTTTATATTAGCTATCAACCATTTTACCAAATGGATTGAAGCTATCTCTGTTTCCACGGTCACTGCTAAGGATACTGCATCCTTCCTTTTTAAACAAGTTTTGACCAAACATGGTATCATAAAAGTTCTATTATTGAAAGAATGGGACAACATTTCTCAGGTGGTATCTGAACTTACTAAGTTAATGGGTCCCTATCAGTCATTTACTTCCCCTTACGATCCTTCTAATAAGGGTTCAGTCAAATGAGCAAATGGTACCTTGTAGCCATTCTTCAAAAGATGGCCTAAAACGATCCTAATAGATGGAATCTTTATTTACCTAGTGCAATATTAATCTATAGGGTTAGATACCATATCATAATTGGAATGTCTCCTTTTAAGGCTCTTTATGGTTGGGATCCTATTCTACCCTCAAATGTACAACCTATACTTGACGATGTTACCCCGCAAATGACTGATTTAGCTATGAGGAGACTAGCTGATGAATTCATCCAAGTACAAGCTTTAGCTTTGAGTTCTCTTGCTGCTACCACCTCAAAAAAGAGGGAGCTAGAACCAACACTAGTAGACCTATGCTACCTGAATATCAAGTTGAGGATTTTGTACTCTTCTATCATCATAGACTGGGAGGAAGGATTCACAAACTTGACACCTTATGAGCTGGTCCTTACCATATTATTTATCATCAGGGGTATTGAATACTCCATTGCAGCTATTGATCCTGGTACTGTTATCAATAGAGTTCATAGTAGGTTTCTTCATAAGTATATGCCCCTAGGCAAGATCTTGAGGGGGAATTGTTGGGGAGTCAACTGAAATGACCAAAATTACTCAAAATCGAGATTCATTATCTCAGTCTGGTGAGAGTGTAAAATCTCCATTGGAGATATCTGATTCTTGGATAGACCAACGATCAACTCTTCAGAGTTATCAGCCTCCTCTGAAGGATGAGGCTAAGCAATCCAATGGGGCAAAACATCATACAAGAAGGTCAATCTCATCTAATAAGAACCTTACCAGATCTGACCATCACAAGTAAAGCAATAATAATCAGCAATATTGGTCATCTGTTAGGAAAGATCTTACCTCAGGTGCAGCCTGAAAATCCTCACAAAGAAAGACCAAATCTACCCATATAAATATCATCATTTATAACCAATATTTATCTACCTAATAAAAAAAATTCACTGACATATTCACTGATTGACTGACTGACTGACTTTATGAAACCTTTGAGTCTGATAGGGTCAATCTATTTGGGTGAGTTGATAAGAATTTGCAAATAATATATAATAATTTACAACTTGTCATCTAAAATATTAAGCCTGATGGGTTCAATCTATCTGGGTGAGTGGGTGAGAATTGGTGAATATTATCTAATAATTCACCAAATTGCTCACCTGAAACTCAACAAAAATCAGTATTAGAGTTTAAGTAGATTAAGTAGTTAGGATAATCAGCTCACCAGCCACAAGGACAACAGCGGAGCTGTTATTCTGAGTGGCTTGAGAGTAGTGTTGGCACAGCTTATAGGCTCCAATGTGAGCTTATCATTTGATAAACTAAATACCATAGCAAAGCACGGGTATTTGAATGTTAGGTTTATTTTAAAAACCTGCTTAATTTGGTCCACTTAATTTCAAAATACTTTTGGCAAGTTAAGTAAAAGTTGATTTAGTAGTTTGGAAGATATGTCATGTACACTATAATTTTAAAAAATAGGATGTTTTGGGTAGAAGTTTGGTGTTATTTGATTGATTTGATGGGTTCTTTTGTTTGACTGAGTGATTGATGGCTTTTGGTCAAATCAATTGGACACAGTTTAGTTTAAGGGGTGATTAGTTATTGGTTGCTTTGACAAGTTCAGTTAGGTTTACCTGAGTGGTTGGTGATTTTGGTTGATTTAATTGAGCAATTAGATTTGGCTGAATGGTTTTGTTTGTCTATAATATAAATATAAATTAATGAATTAAAATTTATAATTTTATAGACACATATCGAAGCATGGGTAAGTTGGTTAGTAACTAATAAAGTACCTCTATTTTTGTCTCGCGTAGCTAAATTTTGGTCTATTCATACAGGATTTGTATTTACGATTGGAATAAATTATAACAATGGAACTATTAACTTCATTGCACTGTGTCTATCTTTGCTAGAGCCATGGAACTAATAATTTTGTAGCCTTCTTAGCGCCTGCTATCATAATTTATATCAAAATTCCAATAGACAGTATCTGCTATTTATATTAAAATTAAATAAAGTGGTGTGGTTGAAGCTATTGCTTCATATTTTAATAATTTTATTAAATTCAATATATGGACCACAGATCTCCATATCATTCATCTGTTGCTCAGTAGACTTGACCCTGTGCAACTATTATGGCAGATATTCATCCCATCGCCAATTTTATAATGGTGGTGCTCACTATAGGGGGATCATTGATCAGCCACAAAATAACAATAAAAAGTCTTCAGGTGCCAGCCATGTCATATTGGGCCTGCATCAATGGGGAATACTCATAGCACACCATGGCAGCTAAATACACAGAAATTAAACTTGCTTTAAACATGGTGCTCAAGAAGCAGAATTAGTTGCTTCAGGAGTGTAACAACGTAATGGACCAGCTCAATGATACGTTCATCTAAATTCAGATCCTTGAACATCAAAACAGGCAGCTTGCTAATTTTCTTGGATGACACTACTTAATGACTACATTGTGCGGAGTGGAAGTTAATTAGTACCTCCCACCCTCAGTGGCCACATTGGGAAGTAGGTGAACAACAAGGGTTGCTTGGGAAGAGTTGTGTTAGGGAATATGATGCCAGGTACTCAGGTGAGGAGCTCTTTGTCAAATTTATAGGCAGCATGAGATAATCAACCTGTGATGGAAGCTCCAGAGGTGATTATGTTCCAGTGGATTGATTCCCCCATGTGATGGCTGTAATACATACTTAAGGGACCCACGCTGCCCATGAAGTAGTGTAAAAGCTGTGTGCCTCTTGGCCTACTAAACCAGCTCCTTGACAAGATACTGCCTATGGGTCTTGACCAATTTCAATACTCTCCCAAGGCTCACAGTTATGAGTGGGAGGAGAGGTTTGTATCAATAAGCTGCCTTGTTTGACAGCAATGGGAACATCCACAGGTTCTTTTAACAATTTGAATTAGCAAAGGAAATAGTCTCAGATTGGCGTAAGGATAAATTGTTAATATCCACATTGTATGTTGGGGTCACCGACCAAGTCAATTGCTATCTTTCAAGAAGTTCCATTACATATCAAGAAGTAAAGGATACTGTGTTGCAGTTGTTTGGGGGTTTCTCAAAAATGTCATAGCAAAAAACTGAGTTTTTGACTATTGTGTTCCATTGTAATGAGACCCTTGTTGCATTTAATGAACGATACATGGGAGAAGCCCACATGTTAATAGGGGCAGACACTCTAGCTGAAGCCAATGTGGGAATTGTGATGACTTCTGCGGTGAAGCCATACTGCAGATTTTGCAACATAATGGCTCTGGCTTTGGAGGATGACGTACCCCTGCTCAAGAAGTTCAACTTTTGCGCTTTCTATTCACTACCTTTACTCCGCCCAATACAGATTGGAAAACTTCCGCAGCTATCTCTAGACCTTCTTATTTTGGTAAATCATCCCATCTTACTTTTATTTCGCCCAGTAACCCATGACCTTATTACAATTATATGCTTTGCCCTTAGCTGAGTTACCCTCAGCCGTCTAACTTCCAGTCCAGACCTACTTATGACAATCAACAGAAGCCCAACTTCCAACCTGGGAAATTTCACTGACCATTAGCAGTTAAACTATTGGCCTGGGAATGATTTCGCCGATTTCCAAAAAATATTGTTCTTGGCCATCTTGCAATAACCAAGGACATGGGCCCTAAAGGATAAATTGTTTTGATTGCAGTTGCCATGGCACCTTACATGAATTTCCCCCAATTGTCAAGTCCATTAAGTACATCAGGCCCAGTACTGTCAGGGAAAAGATGTAGCAGAGTAGAGATGGGACTCTCTATCTCTGCTTTACTAAACCCATAAGTCCCATCTGAACCTTCTGAAGCATATCGCCAAAGTCTCTCAGTATGATGATGAGATTCTATATCAGCAGCCAGCTGGAGAGGTAAATGTACTGACCTGAGTGCATGAAAAAGCCACGGCAGAAGAAGGCCCCCAGGAACAACTGAAGTCTTACGCCTGTAAATTTTTAAACAAATGTCTTTCAACAAGCTGGGACCATCCTCAGCAGCACCTTCTTTGAAAGAGTAAACGTTACCCTCATAGTGTACGTTATTGTTAAAGAATACCTCAAAGTTGGCGAAGGGATTATGAGCTTTCTTGGAAATAGAGATCCTTTAAATGTCCATGTATTAAACAGAAAAAATTCTTTTTATTCTGATTGTACTTACTCTGACACTTTTGTAGAAAAAAATTAAGTCTGTGCTATAATAGATATGGTCGCCCCAGTCAACATAGTTTACACTAAGTTGGTGGCAAAGTTGATGTCAAAACCTGATGTAGAACATTGAATGGTGTATGGGACCACAGGAGCTGAAAGCACAGTCTTTGAGGGAGCGTAAAGTGCGCTACCTTTTCAGTATGGGTCAATTGTTGTTGTAGCTCTAGCAATAGTGTTTCTGATCAGTAATTGCGACCTACTAATTGGAACTGCTTTTATGTGACATCTCGGGGCAGTTATTGATAGGTTGGAGGAGACCTTTAAAATTTTGGGGCAACATATCCCTATTTATTTTACCTCCAGTGGAGTGCTGAAGGATTTGGTGCATATGGGACACATCAACCTTGCTTATAGTGACGGGATTATTCTGGTTCAATACCAAAAACTAAAAAGGAAGACCTGTTCCCTCCCCAACAACTTTATGAATATCAAGGGATGTCTCTCAGAGCTGCTAGGCCTATATCCATCCCCTCAGGATACCAAGTAATTAAGAAGACCAAGTTAGAGGTGGAAGTATCAGCCAGGCTCTATGGGGAGGTCATTGGGCCTTATCAGCAATTGTGGCATGAGCTCAAGGTGACTCAAGGCATTATACTTTTGGGACATGTGGAGATCAAGGTTTTACTAGCGAATCTACAAAAAGAACCATTGCAAATCCTTTGACATTAAATAATGGCATATTTAAATATGACCCCTGTTGAGGAGGTGCTTTAGGTTCATAAGTTCAGGTCGCTGGATGAATTTGGTCTACCCATCAACCAGAAGTCCGGTTTAATGTCAGTGGTACCGCGCAAAATTTAATGGGGTTATTGGAAGAACAGAAGGACCCAGCAGTAGCTTTATTTAAAAATACAAGGAGATTTTACTGTCAATGACCACAATTTAGGGTGCATTTGGGGGTAATGCATTAATTGGACACTGGGGATCATTCCCCATCAGGTCTCGGCCAATCCGCTAATCAAGGGCAGCTTAAGAAGTAGTTACTGGGGAAATTGAAAAGCTGCTGGAGCAAGGGATGCTCAAACCGTCAAAGAGTCCATGGGCTTCACCCGTTATAATTGTAAAAAAGAAGAACAGTACCAACTGGGTGGTGATAGACTACTGGAAGCTCAACAGTATCACCAAAAAGGTCTCATATCTCTTGCCATGGATTAACAATCCTTTGTATCAGTTAGGAGGAGCTTGTTACTTCTCAGCAATTGGTTTGATATTAGGTTACTGACAAATAAAGTTGCCTACAGAGGAACAGGAGAAATGCGCTATAATCAAATTTTAGGAACTCTTTCAACTGTCACGTATGCCTTAAGGATTGTGTAACGCCCCAGCTACGTTCCAACGGGCAATGGTCACTATCCATGGCAACCTGTTGCTGTCAAGTGTTCTAGTTTACCTCAACAAGATCAATGTCTTTCCTTGTACATTTTCTGAGCATCTTAACCATATGGAGAAGGTATTCCGCTGGCTGGCTGAGGCCATCAAGATTAAGCCCCACAAGTGCCATTTCTTCAAAGGCTTACTGGAACACCTTGAGTTGTGGTAGACGCAATGGGGCTGAAACCTCAACTGGTCAAGGTAGGGCTATTCAAAATTGACTCCAATGAACAGTAAGCGTGACATACAAGTATTTTTTAGGATGGTTGGCTACTGACGCCTCAACCACATCTTTATTTGTATTAGGGGCCCATTAATTGAGCTACTAAAGAATGATTCCATGTTCAAATGGACTGAACACCAACAATGATCCTTTGACACAATTTTGACGGCGTTGGTCAGTGCGCCGGTGCTATGCTATCCAAGGTTTGATAAAAGATTCATTGTTGGACGGATGCGTCTCTTTCCGCTTTTGGAGCAGTCTTATCCCAAAAGGATGACGATGGGGAGGAGCACCCTATCACGTACTGCTGTCAGAGCCTGAACTGCTATGAAAGCAACTATACCGTGACTAAGTGAGTGATTATTGGTGATCTATGCATATAAGCAATTTAAGGTGTATTTGCATGGAAAGAAGTTTAAAACCGGTAATGGATAATGATTTGTTATGCTGTTTGCAGAATCTCAAGGAACCTGAAGGGCGTCTAGACCAATGGGACCTCAAACTGCAGGCTTATGACTTTGACATCCTTCAATTATCTGGAACAAAACACCAGAGGCTGATTGTTTGTTGTATTTACCAAAAATTGCTGTCACAGCAGATATGAGCAATGTAATGTATGATAAAATGCTTAGCGGAAGATACAACAATAAACTGCTTCAAGTTATAAAGGCGTTTAATGATATGCGAGCTAATACCTTCCAAAAGAACAGTGAGTTGTATAAGCGGATTGGAGATTCTATGGTGAATTTTCTGAAACCCTCAGTGCATCTGAGTATTATTATGAGTGTGTACTAGGAAGTCAGACTTGCAGATTGCACAAGACACTTTAATTGCTGAGCCCTCAGTATAAGTGGGAGAGTATGAACTTTGACATGCTTGAGACAATTTACTGCTGGTAACAGTGTCAAGTTGAAAAGCCATTCCACCAGAAGACCTTGTACCAGCTAGTAAAACTGCATTTTGCTTGGCATATGATTTCCATTGGCATTGTGGGGCCCCTGAAAACTGGAGAAAACTGTTCTAAATACATTATGATGGAGATCAACCACTTGACCAAGTGGGTCAAAGCATGGGCGATCTGGGATTTGAGGGCGGTCTTGTGGCTAAGTTCATAATGGAATTATAGTCCAGCAACATAGCTGTCCTCAGTTCATACATACTGATAATGGAGCTAACTTCATCTCTCACATCCTTCCAAAGATAGATGAGCTGATGGCTATCTGCGGGGTTTTGATGACCCCATATAATCCTGAGTCCAACAGTATGGTTGAGCGATTTAATGGGACCTTGGTGAACATACTCTGGAAATTGGTAACAGATCAACCTTTAGATTTGACTTCCCTCCTTTCCACTGCCATTTTTGCATACAACAGTAGCTGTCACTCTGCAACCAGGAAGAGTCCCTTCCAGCTATTATATGGATGCCACTCAGATCTAACTGCACTTCTCTATGTCTGCGTGGAAGATACCAGTGAAATGGATCCTCAACGCTACTTGACTAACCTGGCGAACACTTTGATCAAGCTGCAAACTGAAGTGTACTCTTTCAGCTTGGCCAAAAAGATAAAGAATCATAATGCCAATCAGGTGCAGCATAGCGGGCTAGCTCAGTAAAAAGATGGAGGTATGGTTTTATTTCATGACCAGCATGGGTATAGTCAAAAACATAAATTGGCTAATACCTAGATTGATACATACAAAATAGTTGGGAAGATAGGAGTCAACGACTAAACTATCAAGGACCCCTCAAGTAGTTGAATTGTTAATTGAGTGCATATGAAGATCCTCCAGGCATGTAAGCAAAAAGAGAACTATTGTCCAGTCAATATGGGGGAGGGGTAATGTTGAGATTTCGATATAACTTGACAATAAGCTCCAAATAGCTGCAGAGGATTGGGTACTATTGTCCAAAACTGAGTAATAGCATATTAATGAGATCACCTCAAAATAAGGTGATAAGGCGATACTGAGATCAGGACGGATATCTATTGGATCACCTGTAAAGTGATAAGGCGATGTTGACTCATGACAGTTATTTTGATGATCGCCTCAAACTAATGCAATAGCAATTTTAAGGATAAATGCTACCGGTGTCTTTTAGTTACAATGCTGTACCAATGAGAAAATGGCAGAAAGAATAGTTTAAGAAAAAGGGTCAGAATTGACCATAGTCATGTATATATAATTGTGATGGGAAGACTGGAAGGAGGAGGTTTTGATAAGAATAAGCGTGAATTACAAGCAGATAGTATCTACTACCTATATTAAAATTAAATAAATCAGTGTGGTCAAAGCTATTGATTCATATTATAATAATTTTAACTGGTTCAATTTGTGGACCATCAATCTTCATATTGTTTGTCCATCTCTCAGTGGGCTCAACCCTGTGCAACTATTACATCGTATATTCACCTTATCAACAATTTTATAACATCTAGCATTAAACAGTTAATAACACCAATTTGACAGGTAAACGAATTTATGATGAATCGCCCCATTAATTACTCCACTGGCTAATAAGATATGGAATAATACTTGAGCCATGTCACTATTTGTCCTTATATTAGGACTGAGGATATAAAGTGTTTACCTCCTCTACCCACCTCATTAACCACCTCACGCCATATATTGTGATTTTGTGTCACCTATTCTACCTTTTTATCTATTGGCTTCCTAATGGCAGATAATAGGAACCATTTAACTGTGTTACCATTATCTCAGTCCAGCTCTCAAAGATGAAGCCTGATACCCAAGCCTGAACCTAAACTGTGCCTTTACCTTCTACATTCACAAATCTTTTTCTAACTTCACATGTGATATACGCCTATCTCTTGCTAAATAAAATATCCCCTTCCTTTATTTTTTTATTATATTCTAGTACTATTTTAAATTACCATTTTTCCTCAATAAAGTTATGCTTAATCTAATAAATCTTCATTATTTACTTTTACTTAGTTTTGACTAGAGATTGCCTGCACACTAAGCAGAGATTTTTCCTGATCAAATAGCAGAGATTTTCCTCAATGACGACATTACCGTTTTGATTGCATTAGTAATAACATCCAATTCTGCCAAGAGATCCCTGTTTGCGTGAACAGAGATTTGCAGTAATGACGCCAGTTTCACGATAAATTTGCCCTAGAGAGAGAAAATCCCCTTGGAGATTCTGATTGCTACCTATGACTAATAATCATGTAGCCTTTGAAGGACCTGGCCTTCAAATTATAACAAGAAATAAAACCTAGTCTCATTGAATACTACAATATGTATGACTGTAACTCAGTATTCTGGCTGTTGCTTTGGGTGAGAACTAACCCTGGGTGTCAGCTCAGTTTTACTATTAACAAGCGCCATAACAATTAGGACAAGGCGGTGCATATTGTTATGATGATATAACTAAGTTGTATTAGATCATAATAAAGCCATATATAATTCTAAACCTAATTTAGGTCAATCAGCCGATGGCTTACCTTTATTACTACAATGTGGTGTTATAAAGGGTGGATGTATGTTGTCATAGAACCCTTTAGATTTATAGGTAAATCCTGTACTATGAGGTGATATCCTAAACCAGATACTTGGAGTAACAATGGTGCCTTTTCTAATTAGATTTACTAAATAATCCTTTCTTCTATTTTTAATTAGGTTATAGAGATTAGTTAATATAATACATCATAGTGGCTGTTAAGTTCTGAGGATTTCTCACTTGATAAATAAAATCTTGCACGCATAATTGGGACAAAGTTTAGCTAAATGATCCTCAACTTCGACTTTGTCTTATGGTACTCTGACCGTTCATAAGCTCACTACGCATATTTAGATTATTCTGACTCTTCTGGTCAACTTTAGACTCAATTTTCCCTTAGTATTTGGGAACTTCAACCTAGGAAGGTAAGGTTTGAAGCCTTGGCTTTAGCACTTCCAGCTTGGTGACACTCTTTTAAGAAAGGTCTCTGATAAAAACCAGAAAGAAATAAAATAAAAATTTCTTTATTTAAGAATATATTATTTGATAATCCTTCGTTAAGCCAGGCGCCAGTATTATACCTCTAGGGAATCTCTTGGCCACATTTGAGCACGCAAT
The DNA here is from genome assembly GCA_022478985.1 of Massospora cicadina. NCBI lineage: Eukaryota > Fungi > Entomophthoromycota > Entomophthoromycetes > Entomophthorales > Entomophthoraceae > Massospora > Massospora cicadina. The sequence continues at coordinate 218,024 of JAKSZP010003950.1, forward strand.
TTCGACATAATATTTCTCCACCTCAGTTTGGCCCTTGAACTGCTATGATTATGACCTATTGTTAGGTTTATTGGTGGCAGAATACTCTCAATATTGGGAGGATTTCAGGGACAAAAATCGCCATAAGAACGTGCAAAATTGCCTTAGGATTCTCTCTACTTGATCTTTGTCATACCGCTGGAAAAATACATCTTCTTTGAAATTTGGCATAAGTTGAAGTAAATGATGCACCCTTATTGGGACGTCAGCAGGCCTCTCTCTAAATAGCACTAGGTACTCCAATTCAGCTGGTCCTTGTGCAAGTGCTATTGTGCTTTTTATAAAGATTGACATATGAATTTTGCCCTAGGGTGGGAAATTGATTACGTTACGTTCATCTATTTGTCCATGGGACTTTTAGACATTATCTTTGGGTTGATCCCAAACGATTTCTTATACTGAATGTTTGATATTGTTTCCAATAGTTGGGACCAATTGCTGAGTTTTGGTGCAGTGATAAGTGGCCATAGTGTGCGAGTGTATTTGTCCTGAGCTTTTGATATATAGTTGTTTGAAATGACCTTAAGATAATCAGCCCAAGATGAGTAATTGCAATAGGCTTCAAGTTGAGAATTATAGTATTGGTTCAAGCATTGGGAGGATAATTGGCTTATTCTGTTGGTTGTAGGGTTTATTTTTGGGTCAACAACCAGAATCTGACATTTCCCCCCCCCCCTTGACTCAAACATAATCCCTTAGATTTTGATTAGCCTTAATTGATCTTCATCGTTTGCAAATTTCAGCTTAAACTGCTGAAGAGTCTTGAGTTGGATCCTCTCCTCATCCTCAGGCGCAAACTAAAATATTAATTAGGAAATAAATTATTAATATATGTAAATTTTTTTTATCCCACTTATTGAACCTTCTTAGGAATTTTGCATGGACTTGGTTCTATATATAGCTGGTCCTAATATCCTTGATTGTTTATATAACTGGGATTTATTCTCAATTATTTTTAATGGCCTTACTAAATGAGATCCAACTTTTGCAATTGGCCCAATCCATGGGTGTTGAAAAAAAGAACTTCGTTGTTAGCTTCAATTCAACCAAAATGTAGTGATTCTCTAAGTCCTTTTGATGTTGGGCCTTTTTCACAGCAAAACTGTTGTTCAAGGCTTGAGCTTATAGTTTGGTTAAAGAATGCTCAAGCTTCTTAATGTATTGAGATTAAGTGTTTTTGCCAGGATCCTCTAGGGCCGAATATAGTAGTGCTGGTAGGGACAGATGTCTTTAATATAATACTTGAAATGGGGACATCCTGGTTGCTAAATGGTAGGAAATATTGTAGGCAAGTACTGCAAATTTAAATAAGTACTCCATTCAGATGGTTTAACCAAAGTTAATTTCCTAATAATGCTCACCAACGTCCCATTTCCGTAATCAATTGTACCATTAGTTTTGGGATGATATAGAGTAGAAAGCATGCCTTGTACTCCCATTAATTGGTTGAGATTGGCAATGACATTCGCGGTAAAATTTGTTTTATTATCGGTCAGAACAACCTGGGGACATCCATGCTTGTGGATGATGTTTATAAGGATGAACTTGACTGTAGTTGCTGCTCCAGCTTCCCAAATAGCCTTGGCCTTGACCCATTTGGTCAAGTGGTCAATGGCTGCAATAATGTACTTGGCCTTCATATTGCTTGTTGGAAGTAGGCCTGTAACATTAATAGATACAGTGTGCCAAGCAAACTTGGGCCAAACAAGCTGGCAAGATGTGCTTTTTTGGAACAGCTTTTCGCCTTGGCACTCAGCACAGCATTCTAGCATTTCTTGGATGTCAAAATGCATTGACTCTCTATAGTAGAATAGCTTCAGATGCTCTTTCATCTTTGTTAAATCCACCATGCCCTATGGCCTTATGCACCGCCATTATTAGGTCTGTTTGGGCCAAGGGTCTTGGGAAAATATACTTCTTGTCTTCAATGATCTTGTAAAGCGTCATTTTTGATAGTCCTATTTTTTTGTAAATCCAAAATTAATTTTTGGACGGATTTGGGATCATCTTGGTACTCTCCACTGATCATTTTATTAAACAATTAATCAGAAGCCTAACTAAGTGTTGCAATGGTGGGTAGTCAGGATAGGCAATTAGCGTTTTGATGTTTTTCCCCATCTAAATGCTCAATTGTGTAGTCATAAGATTGGAGCTTGAATGCCCAGCGGGCTGATTGGCCCTCAGGTTCTTAAGCTGTTCAACCATTTTAGAAAAGTATGATTGGTAACAACTTTGAAATGAGTGCAATGGAGGTAGACTGAATTTGCTTGCAAGCATATATGACGGTTAAGCATTCTCATTTCATCACTCTGTAATTCTCTCATGAACATATAAGGTCCAACTATTGAAGGCAACTGGATGTTCTTCACCGTCCTCTCCAAATTGGGATAATACGGCCCACACTGCTCTTATGGATGCGACGTTTTGGACAACTAATTCACGATCAAAGTCTGGGTATTAAGGACAGGAGTGTCCATTAGGGCCAATTGAAGTTGATTAAATTCATACTGGAAAGCTGGAGTCCAATTGAATGGGACCTTATCTTTAAGTTTGAAGAAAAGCAGCTCCCCAAATTTTGCAAAATTTGAAATAAATTGGCAATATTACCCAAGCATGACTAGGAATGCTTGGATATCACGCTTGGATTTGTGTAATATTATTTTGGAGATGGCATCCAGCTTAGAGGGTGGGACAGAAGACCCACTTTGCAATTACAAATCTGAGGTATTCCAGTTGGTCTTTGAAGAATTAGCACTTTCTGGGCTTGAATTTTTAAGTTTGCAGCTGCTAGCCTTCTAAAACTTCTTCTAAGTGTTCCAGATGGTTGTCAAAAGTGCAACTGAAAGCGTTGATATCATCGAGGTACACTAGGACACATGACAACTTCATATCTCCCAGAATTGTGTCCATAGCCCTTTGGAAGGTAGCCGGGGCATTGCTGTCAAACTTTTGCCCTCCAGGCTTCAAAATAAGAATGTTTTGGGGCAGAATTGGCCAAAAAGGGGGGATATTGGACATTTACAAGTCCTCAATGATCTTAAGATCAATTTTAGTATAAATAACGTTATTATCGTTTAGAAAGGCCATGGCCAATTCTCAGTGGAACCCAGCAATTTTGGGCGACACTATTATGACCACTAAATGGGCAAATAGTGCCAAGTCAGGAAGTCAAATTTCCCTGACTCCGTGGGTAAACCTGGTGGGTCCATCAAAGGTTTCTCCCCTGGTCATGACTAGTTCAAAGCCAGCACCAAATTGGGGACTTCCCCCTTTTATAAGTTTGGCTGTGGTCCCCCAAGGTGCAATATATTTTGGTAAAGGAATGTTGATTAATTTCATTCTCAATAATAGGTGATTCCATTAGTGTGCCAGGCCAAACAGTATGAAGACTGCTGGACCGTTTTTTTAAAATCATCAGCAACCTTTCCCTACAAATTTGCAGGGAAACCCACCAGCCCAGCAGACCAAAAACTTCTCCTTCTGAGGCATGACCACTTGTTATGGTTCAGAGGTCCTCTTTGGTACATATCCAACGATTGTGGTTCAGCGGCCTCTATTGACTCCCTCAGGGTTTCTCACCTTCAATCCTTCTAAGCCTTCATCGTTGCTGCTAGTTGCCCGAGTTCACACAGGGTTTCCATCTAGTTCAAGGTTGGAAGTTGATTGCGCTGATCACTTTAGGTGTTTTAACCCAGCACCTAACAACTGGGGATCTTGAGTCCCATCTCTACAAGTTAAGCTAACTACTGCTAACTAAAAACTTAATAAAGATGGGCAAATGAATATAACGTTTGATGCTTTGAAGATATTTATATTATGAGAGAGATCAAACTATTTATAGGCATATTCTTGCCTGTCCACATCATTGGAATTTATTGCCAGCATCATCAGCACTCACTGGTGATTCTCCCTGCTTAGTAATTGTCAGCACTCTCACTGGCGATACTCATCATCCTCAAATGTCCATGATTACATTGATCCTTGATTTGGCATAATATGAATTAATTAAATATATTGACATCCTCAGCATAAGTTGCCAGTGTCAAATTAAATAAAATTCTATCAGGGGATTGTTCCCAATACTCTCAAAAAAAGTTAAAATGCAATTTGACTTAATTTAATTAATATTAAATGATTCACCATCATAAGTCGTTGGTACTCTTAATTAGTTTTAACTTTCCTCCAGAAAAAACACAATCATTTTCACATGGAGTTGGTGCCAGAATAATAACTACTAAGCTTAAATGATTAGTATTAATTAGTTAGACATCCCTGGCATAAGTCACCGGTGCAAACTTGGCTGATAACTCTATTAGGAAACTTTTATGATACTTTTTGACATAGAATATAAGCAATTTGTCATATTAATTGATATTATTAATTATCTCAACATCCTCAGACTCAGTCACTGTTGTTGAGACCCCTCAATTTTCTATTGGGGATGATCCCCAAAACTATTCTGTCCTGCAGATCAAGGCAGCTCAACCCAACTAAATGGGGAGCACAAATTGAGGTGTTATCATTATAAAATTAATTAAATTAGAAAACTAATAAGCAATCATCCTAGATTAATTATTATAATAATCTTGTTAATATGTGAGGAATACCACCTGGTTAAAGATCTAACAAGGGGATTGGCTGAAATTTATCAAATTGTTATACCACGGGTACATATTGCCAAAGATTAAATCCCCATCAGTCTTCAGCCACAGTGAAGTGAGTATACAAGATTCAATAGGCTAAAATCATATTACTTAATTAGAAATTCCTAAACCATCTGAACGTCAAGCCTCGACGTTTTAAATACTTTTTATTGATTTACTAAGTGTATTCTCTCTTTTATCCCCGCGTGGCGCCTAATAAATATCTATAACAATAAACCCTTTTTAATACTTATTTGTTTCAATTTTTTTATATAAGTGGTGAGAAAAGCCCCTCACATTTATCGTTGGATTTGAGGCAAAAAACACCAGCGAGCCTCCTTTCAAGACAAAAGTCCAACAGGTGGTGCTCACTACAGGGGAGCCTGTACACCACAAAAACCACTAAAAAGATGGAAATAAACCATCAGTTAGCCTCCATTGAGCTCCAACTAGCTAGTATTCTGTCTTGCCTTAATTAGATCAAGCAGAGCTTACTACAATGCCCTGCTATAAGAGAACCTTTTCTGCGAGTAAGTTCATACCTGGCGAGGGAATTATTTCCTCCTTCCTTTAGGTTTCTGAATATGTGATGGAAGGAGTAACTGACTGGCAAAGATCCAGTGCATTCCTCCTTGCTTAATTTGAATAGCACAGAAAGAATGGTCCCACCATGGTCAAACTCAGCACTTGAGTAGAGGTTAAGCAAGCGCTGCTTGATGAATTTGGTTCTAAAAAACTTTGCTTTAGCAAAAACAGGCCTTTATGTACCTTAGTTTTCAATAGGGAGAATCAATAATCTCTTTTGTTAAGCGCTTCTATAACAAAGCTCAACCTTTTAGGCTTTCCCAAATGCTCCCTCTAAATGATGCAATTGTGGCTACCTTGGCTGACTTGGCACCTCCTTTCTCCTTGTACATGCATATTTCTTCTGTAAAGCGCACTTTAAAATTGTATGGGATGTCAAGGAGGCTTTATTAGCGGTTGCAGATATCTATGAGCTTGACCCTACACAAAGCTATGAGCCAAGCTTCTACGCCAACCAATTTAGCATCTACTATGGCTGTTTCCCTCTGGAAACCTGCTCATATGGAGTTGTCATCACCCATTGTTTCCTCTTCCCATAATTACAATCAGATGATAATGGCGGTTATTGGGCGTTGCTCCCCTTCATATTCAGTTCAAAAGACTCAGCTGGTAAAAGCTGACGCCCCTTTGCCTTGCTCATCTTCTTCTTCAGAGTGGCTTTTCCAAGTGATCCCAAAACTGGCTCCTAAGCCCAAACCCCTTTCTCAGGTCACAAAAGCTACGCCGCCTTCTTCACAGAAGCACAAAGCAACTGAACGACTCAAAGCTGTTGAAGTTAAAGCATCCACCTCCATGGTGCTATACCCCTCAACCTCTCATTCAGCTAACTTTAGTCTGAAACTTGTCTCTCCAAGGCAGCAAAACCCCCTACTTTGAAGGTCGAAACTCAAGCTTTGATAATTCCATCGCCTCCCCCAAAAGTTAATAAGGTGGAGGAGCAACCCCAGGACCTGTCATCATATAAGGGAAGTCCTAAACCTATCCCTCCTCCTACAGGCTCCCTAACCTGCATTGATAACCCCTCTGACGACGAGTTTAAGGGGGGTGGTGAAGATGTTTATCCTTACGTTTTAGGAGCCTCAGGTGAAGTGGAGGTACCTGATTGATTGAACCTGGAGAGAGTGAATTGGTCTAAGATCCCTTGTCAAACTTTTTTGGCAAGTGATAAGGGGTCTTAAGATTATTGACACTTTCAGTGACGCTGACAACTCATTACCACATTTCTCCAATCTACCCAGTGTGTTCATACCCTGCAGACTATCCAGAAGAAATACCCTGAAACGGCCAAATGACTTGCCTCTAATTTTCATCTAAAAGAGGTCCTCGCTCTTCCCCCTCATTGGGTGGTGCTTTACCTAAATGGAGGTCATTGTAAATGAAGTGTGGGTTAAAGCAATCCTTGACACTGGGTCCCTGGTGAGTATTGTTTCAAATAAACTCATTAAGAAAATTAAGCTGTACCCTGACCTCGACTAAACTCAAGAGTTTTGAACTGCAGGCCCAAACAACAACTGAGACATTGAAGCCTATTGTTCTCAGCCCATTTGTTTTTGGAAGCTTCTCTTGTTGGCTCCAGAAGTGGCTTTGACCAATAATACCTACAATTTACTTGATGAAACCCAATTTATGCTCAAATATGAAGGTGTTATTAATTTGAAGCAGAGCTATCTCTCCCTGCTTAACTATAAGGTTCCTCTGATTCTGCCTAATGATAAGCTCAATAAAAAGGATTACGTTTGCTCCGTTGAGTATCCCTCCTTCGTTTTATCCCTGCATTACGCCATGGCCGCCAGGCATACCAAACTGTTGCCTCCTACAGTGGAGGCCCTGGAGGGTAATTCTTTTCTATGCTTTTGAAGAGGTTGTCATTAAGGACGGGGAACAAAAGTTAGTGGACATGAAGATTACCATGCAAATCCCACACAACTGCCTACTGCACCTCATTAGCATATAGGGAGTTAGTTCTTTAGAGCCTAGAGTTTTTGCCAGGCGTGTTAGAACTCGCCTATCATTGCCTATTAACCTTTTACTAGGGAGTCTCACCAAGAAGGATATGGTGATAAAAAAGCATCAGGAGATCGGAAGAGGCCTGCTGATACCCATTGAGGACATCAATCAAGGTCACTGTATTGGGTCTATGGCAGATATGGGCTTACCCGCCGACCAATCCATATGTACCCTACCTTATTTTCATATTTCTGATGAACTGACACCAGCTGAGCTGGAGAAAGACCACATCTTACTCAAGGCCTACAATGACACTTTCTCCAAATTCAACAATGATTATGGGCATAAGAAGGGGCGGATGCATACTATTGATGTTGGGTATGCTAAACACATTTGTTCTAAGCCCTATTGCAAATAAAAAAGTTGATGAGCTACAGATGTAGACGGAGCTCAAACAGCTGCTGGATGCTGGATTTCTGGTGCCATCACAAAGCCCTTGGTCATCCCCGCTTTTATTAATAAATAAGAAAATGGAGCTCATCAGGTAGTGATGGACTACCGCAAATTAAACAACCTCAACAAGAAAGATAGTTACCTGATCCCCCGCATTGATGACGCTTTAGCCTAACTCTCTGGGTCCAAGTTCTTTTCAGCCATAAACCTGACTAGCGGTTATTGGCAAATGACTCTTTCTCCACAAGACCAGGATAAATGTTCTCTCATTTGCAATTAGGGTCTCTTCCAACCTACCTGACTACCGCAAAGGTTGTGCAACGCACCTGCCACTTTCTAGCGAGCAATGGATCATATTTTGCAGGATCTAAGATTAAGCCGCATGATCATTTATCTCGCTGATATTACAGTTTTCTCCAAGGCTTTCAATGAGCACCTCGCCCATCAAAAGGAGGCGTCTCAACGCTTGTGGGCAACTAATATCAAACTAGAGCCCTCCAAATGTACCTTTTCCAGAGGAAGTTGGATTTCCTTGGGCACGCTATCTCACAAGATGGGATACAACTGCTTCAAGATAAAGTCGAAGCAATATCCAAGATGCCTGCACCCAAAATCCTTTGCAACATTCAGGTAATCTTGGTCATGATGAGAAAATACCATCAATTTATCCCAAAATTCGCCCAGCTCAGTGAGCCCCTTGTCCGCCTCCTGGAAAAGAACACCCCCGTCCATTGAAGTACTGAACAAAAGGCCGCCTTTGAGACTCTGAAGGAGCTACTGCTAAAAAGGTCAATACTCCGCTACCCTGACTACAGTAAACTTTTCAAGTTATTCCAGATAATTCTGACTAAGCTGTTGGATCTATATTGGCTCAATTGGATAAGCATGGAGTTGATCATTTTGTGCCTTACTTTAGCAAAAATGATTTCAAAAGCTGAGCATAACTACAGAGTCACGGAGAAGGAGTGCTTGGCTGTCCTGCTTGCTGTCAAACATTACCGCACATTCTTATATGGAACTCCCTTCAAGGTGATCACTGACCACGCCTCTCTGAAGCGGTTGCAGAATATGAAGGATCCCACGGTGCGGTTGACTCGCTGGGTTCTGAAGCTAAGCACTACAACATGACCATTATTGCATTGGGCAGGAACGTGCCACATGAATGTAGATGGGTTAACGCAGCTGCCCCTTCTTCACTTAGATAATAGTGAAGCAGAGAGACTATATGATCTCCTAATAACTCCTAAGTTTGGGCTGATGAAGATAAACCAGTCCAAAAATGCTAGCTCAACATTTCCAAAATTCCAAGGTGGAAAATGGGAAGTTATATAAAAAGGTAGGAGTAAATTAGTTGCCCTACCTCCGGCCATCAGAGCGAGTTCCTGTAATTTTGGAGTCTCACACTATTATGGGGCATGGAAGAGTACACAAAATTTATAAGTGGGTTGAGCGATACTACTGTGATGGCATCTTGGAAACTATAACTGAAGCCTTGGATGCTTGCCTGACCTGTAAAGAACAATCCAGCTTCAAGACCAAATATCAGTTTTATCCCACAACACCCCAACAACTTTTTCACACCATAAGTTTGGATGTGATAGATCCTCTCCCTCAGACCACAGGCGGAAATCACTATATCTTAGTTGGTATTGATCATTTTACCAAATGAGTTGAAGCTTTAGCTCTCCCCGCTTAGACTGCTAAAGCCACGGCTACCTTCTTACACCAATACATTTTCACCCATCATGGATGTCCCCAGGTCCTCCTATGTGATAAGGGAAAAATTCTTACCTACCAAGTGGTGAATCTCCTTGCCACCTCCATGGGAGCGCAACAACTTTTCCCAGCCCCTTATAACCCATCCACAAATGGTGCCGTAGAAAGAGTTAATGGTACCCTGGTCTCTGTACTCCGCAAAATGGCCAATTCAGACCCTCTCTACTGGGATCTTTATTTAACCAGTGCCCCATGGCCTATCAAATCAGTTATAATCGCATCCTGAAGATGTCCCCTTTTCATGTATTGTATGGCCAAAAACCTGGAATACCATCTCTACTAACAAAAGACATTTTCACTGACAGAACTGACTCAGAGAAATCCATGAAAAAGTTGGCTCAATACATCATCCAACTACAAGAGGAAGCTATGACTAACTTGGCTAAGCAGTCTTAAAAGGAGCTGAAGCAGCTAATAAGTTCCGACCCCTCTCCCTTCCTTCCAAGTATCTGACTTGAAGTATTATCACAACCACATCACTACTAGAAGTTAGAAGCTCGGTTCTATCTGGGAAGGGCCATTTTCAGTAACATAAAAGTGAGGGGATGAGTACTCTTACAAATCCCTTGCTTCCAAAGTTACCATCAATCAGGTAAATGACCGCTTCCTATGGCCTTATTCTTATCCTAACATTCTTGAGGGGGGTGATGTTGGACATTTGCCATCCAGGCTTCAAGATAAGACTGTTTTGGGGAAAAGTGGTCAAAAAGGGGGAATGTCAGACATTTATAAGTCCTCAATGATAGTGAGATTGATTTTAAAATATAAATAACATTATTATTTGCCAAAAGACCTTGGCTGATTCTCAGTGGAACCACACAATTTGAAGCAACACTATTATGACTATTAACCAGCAGATAGTGCCAAGTCAGGAAGTCAAATTTCCCTGACTCTGCAGGTAAGCCTGGGGAGTCCATCAAAGGTTTCTCCCCCAGTCACGACTAGTTCAAAGCCAGCACCAAAGCGGAAAAACCCCTTTTACAGGATTATCAGGGGTCCCCTAGGGTGCAATAAATTTTGCTAAAGAGATTTGGTGAAATTAGATAAATCGTTACCCCACGGGTACATATTGCCAAAGATTAAAATCCCATCAATCTTCAGCCAAATTGAAGCGTGTTTTTACAAGCTTCAATATGCTAAAATCCCATATTACTTAATTAAAAATTCTTAAGCCATCTGAAGGCCAAGCCTCGACGTTTTAAATACTTTTTATTTATTTACTAAGTGTATTCTCTCTTTTATCCCCGCGTGTCGCCTAATAAACATCTATAACAATCAATCTTTTTTATTATGTATTTAATTCAATTATTTTCATATAAGTGGTGAGTAAAGCCCCTCACATTCATTGTTGGATTCGAGGCAAAAAGCACTAGCAACCCTCCTTTCAAGCCAAAAATACAACAATTGCGGAGCCCTTGAGGTATTCTCTTCAGCTGTAATATGCCCTCTTAGGTTATATTTGCATATCTCTCGCACTCCTCTTCAGGGAGATCTATTTGCCAATATCCGCTGATAAGGCCCATTGACAAGAAGAACTTCGCGCCCCCTAGTCTAGACAAGGCATCATCAATTTGTGGAAGAGGTTCAAGTTCTTCTTTTTGATGTTTAACTTTTTATAAACAATGTCTACTTGGTTGCTTCCATCTTTTTTTTCTATAATTAAGCTAGGTGCCGCCCATGGACTTTTTGAGGGTACTAACATGCCCTAATCGAGGAGTTCCTTAATATCCTTGGATACAGCTTCTTCTGATGATTTTGAGAGTCTAGTTAGGAGTAATCAAATTTGTTTATGACCTCCAGTATTGATATTATGGGTGACACCATTACACATCCCAAGTTAAAATCATCTTGTGTGAATATTTTTTGATATTTAGATAATAACTCCTGAGCTTGGCTTTTCTAAAATTTGGTCAGGTTGCTTAAATAAGCCATATGGATGACATTATTTATACTGAGTAGGTCCTTATTTGGGAAGTGCTAATTCAAAAGTTCAAAACTCATGGAATGAGTGAATTTCTGAGGTAGGGAATAAATGCAGAAATGCTATTATTTGATGTTGTTTGATGGAGATGGGCCAATTTTGCGGGTTTGCATACAAGATGTGTATTTTTCCATGGCCAGGAATGATAATACCAGGGGCAATGTTTGGCTCAGATTGATATTTAGACCATGTTTGATAGACTTTACCATAAAACCTTCCAGGATATTAAATTTAGTCCTGCCAGGACGATTACTTGATCTCCAGATGGTATATTAATGTGCTGATTTGATCAAAGTGGGTTGCCCTTTGACTCATTAATCTGGGTGGGTAGTTCTTTTATCTTTGACTGCGCTTTGACATACTAAATTGGGACTACTCCATCTTTGTAGGCCAGATTTATGAATAGGCTAGGTTTCTTTTTCTCAACTTCCCTATCCCAGTTATAGTAAAGCGGAATAGCCTGGGCAAGAATGGTGAGAGTATCGTCCTTATGATTGGTAACAACTCCATACCTCCTTAGAAAATTAGTCCCAATTAGAAAATCATATTTTGTACTTGGCAACACTATAGCATGTGCTGTAACTGCAATAGATCTTAGTCTGAGAGGTAGGGTACTGTATGCACCCAGCGATTTAGTTGTATGTGCTCCAGCTGACCATATTCATGACAGTGGGAAACATTGGGCGCAATTTTCAGTTCTTTAACTAATTTTGTGCTGACTATATTGATAGGAGCACCACTATTGACAATGGCATAAACTTGAACCTTGTTTACAACTATATCCACATAAGTACACCTGCAGTAGTTTTCAGAGGTATCTATTATGTGAATACAGTGACTGCTGCCTGATTCCAGGTGTGATTTCAGAATTGAGCTAATATCTGGGAAGTTCTATGCTAAGGTCTTCATGGAAATGACTACTTGTACGTTGTTAAGCAAAGGTAGGACTGTTGAACATCTGAGTTATAGTCTAAACCCTGATCAATAATCTGCTTTGCTTAAGATATTGATACCTCTGCTCAGGCTTTTTTGGTAGTTTTCAAGGGTTTAGTTGCTTGTGCTGTGGCCTGAGTAGTGACCTTCATGGATCATTAGCCACAATATGGTGGAGGTTATAATTGGCGACATATTCAGCCCTAAAGAGCTCTCCAGGATCAGGTGGAATGGTTTGAACATTGGTGTAGTTAGAGCATTACGCCTCTACTCCAGCTGCTCTTTGCCCACCTCACTGTCACTGTTGATTTCTAGAGCAACGTTGACCTCAGGCTTTTTGTTGGGCCATCAGTAGCATTGGTAAGCAAAATACCCTTTTTGACACAGTTGTGACATGTAATCAGCCCTGTTTGCTGCTTTTGCTCGAATTCTTGGTTTGTAGTTTGAAAATTTTTCCCCTGGTCGAACATAATGTTGTTTTTTGGCCCAAAGATCAGGATTTTTGCTGATCCTTGGGCCAATTAAGGGTATCAAAATTATAGGAACAGCTAATAAAGTATTTGGTAAGCTCTTGGATTTCCATGCTTCCATTGAATGAAGGTATCATGACATTGTGCAGTTCATAGAAGGGATTAACTCCGTGTTCCATTGCAATCTTAGCGTCAAACTTATCTATTGCATTGCACCCACGCAGAACTTGTGCCTCATGGAAAAATCTGTCCACAAAGTTCTTAATAGTCTCATTCTGCTTGAATTAAATACTAAGAAGCTCTCTTTTTCGGGTTTCTAATTTCTTAGGCCCACTAAATTGTTTTGTCACTGCAATTTTGGCCAATATATAGGACCAATTGTTGCCCAAATAGGGTATAACGAGGTCACAGCTATGGGCATTGAGTGAGTAATCAGTGCTGATCCTTTTGCATGGTCTGATGCTCACCAATTGCTTTCTCAAATAGCTTGAAGAAAGAATGAGAATTTCCATCCTTCTTGACTTTTGGTAAATTCTATGGTACAAAGTCAGCTCGCCTTGTTTTGGGCATATGGGTTGTACTTCTGGAACGCCTTGGTGTATTATTGTTTAGAATTAACCCTCTTCTCCGTTAGGAGTATCTGTAGTTGAGATTGATGCCAGAACTCTAATCATGCGATGGATGTTCAAAATATCAGGTTCAGCATCAGTGTCAATTTCTGATGATTCAATTTTATGATATTGCTCTGAACTACAGGATTCTGATTCTTAATTGGCCCTTAGCTGTTTTCACAATCTGTTTTTTGGCCGAATAAGCAGAGCTTTTCCCATTTCTCTTTTGTCAAGGCTGGATGATCACTGGCAACTGTGTTTTTAGAATCAAATTCTTTTTTAAGGTTGTCATACGCCTCTTTAAATAAAGCTTGGTTGGACGTTATTTTTTTTCTTTTTGGCCATAATGTCTACTCAGGAATTTGCAGTTGATAATTGCACTTTGAGATTCCAATTCTAATGAGTAATTTCAGTATTTCTGGCCTGCAAACTGGACACCACAGTCTAAATTAATTAAAATTCATCTTAGATCTGGGCATTATCCTCATCCCTATTCAGGACGGCTGGTTTTGCTGAAAGGTCTTTGATGTTTTTGTTAAAGTATCCAGCTCATCCTGAACATAATTTTTGAATTCACCAACCTTTGCATTTAACTCCAGGTGATTTCTTTGGACCTAAGTGGCATGTATGGTGAGTCGTTTTGACTGAGATAGTAGGAAATCAGAATGAATTTCCACTTTTTGACAGCAGTTATTCATGTTTTGTTCCCATTTGTTGAATAGCCCATGGTGAGAAATCTTCTGAGGCTATCTTTGGGGCTCCTTCATTAAGAAGCTCCTAAAAGGTGTTTAATCTCTCATGAGCTTCATTAGCAAGTCCTGTATTATCCACAATTGCTTTTCAGACTTTAGTAAAACTGGAATATATTTTGTCCAGTAAAGCATTTTAAGAAGATTGTTCCTCCCATTGCACATGGTAGATTTCCATTAGTTCCAGATTTTGTCTAGCAAGGATTTGCTGGGTATGCTTGATAGAGGGTGAACAAAGTTAACCAGAAATACATTAGCGGAATGACTGTCTGTGAGACGTTTGGAAAGAGATGCCATGGTTGCGTTACTGTACTTTATGTATATTTACATCTTAAGCGCCTGGTCCTTAAGGTAATGGAACAGGCCTAAGGAGGGATCAATTTGTGAAGTAACAATCCTAAAACCCTGATATAGAGTTTCCAGCATAGCTTTTATGCTTTCAGATGTAAGGTCAATCGGGCTTGTTGTATCTACATGAGCTCCCCCACTGTGATAAGATCCAGGGAGTAGGAGGTACCTGCATCAGAGCATTAGTAGCTGGTATTATAATAATCTGAAATTTCCTTGCCACTAGTATCCACCTCGTTGCCACTTTCTCATCTGGCTGAAACTTCCAGAAACTAATTGTGTGAAACCATTTCAGAGAGTGTCACCAATTTTGAGTGAGCACTAGTTGTTAAGCTCCGTTAATTGCTTGCTTGATAAATAAAATCATGCACACTCAATCAGGATGAAGTTTGGGCGAAATATCCTCGATTTAACCTGTGTCTTATGGTGTTCTGACCGTTCAAAAGCTCACTAGGCGTATTTAGATTATTCTAACTCTTCTGGTCAAATTTAAACTTAATTTTCCCTTCATATTCAGGAACTTCAACTGAGGTAGGTAAGGTTTGAAGCTTTGGATTTGGCACTTCCAGCTTGGTGAGGTTCTTTTAATAAAGGACTCTGATAAAAACCAGAAAGAGATAAAGAAAATTTCTTTATTTAAGAATATTATATGACAATCCGTCATTAGGCCAGGCGCCAGTATTTATACCTCTAGGGCATCTCTTGGCCACATCTGAGCACGCAATTTCAACATATTATTTTCCACCTCAGTTTGGCCCTTGAACTGCTATGATTATGACCTATTGCTAGGTTTATTGGCGGCAAAATACTCTCAATATTGGGAGGATTTTAGGGACAAAAATCGCCATAAGAACGTGCAAAATTGTCTTAGGATTCTCTCTATTTGAGTTTTGTCATACTGCTGGCAAAATACATCTGTGAAATTTGGCATAAGTTGCGGTAAATGACGCACCCCTAATTGGGACGTCAGCAGGCTTCTCTCTAATAGCATTAGGTACTACAATTCAGCTGGTCCTTGTGCAAGTGCTATTGTGCTTTCTATGAGGATTGACATATGAATTTTGCCCTAGGGTGGGAAATTGATTATGTTACGTTCATCTATTTGTCCATGGGACTTTTAGACATTATCTTTGGGTTGATCCCAAACGATTTCTTATACTGAATGTTTGATATTGTTTCCAATAGTTGGGACCAATTGCTGAGTTTTGGTGCAGTGATAAGTGGTCATAGTGTGCGAGTGTATTTGTCCTGAGCTTTTGATAAGTAATTGATTAATTTGATCTTGAGATAATCCGCCCAAGCTGAGTAATTGCAATAGGCTTGAAGTTGAGAACTAGAGTATTGGTTCAAGCATTGGGAGGATAATTGGCCCATTCTGTTGGTTGTAGGATTTATTTTTGGGTCAACCACCGGAATCTGACAGTGACAAATGGGGTTTCCTGAGAAACCATGTTTTTTAAAATTTGTAATGATTATGTAGGTTAATCAGAACTAGTATATATTAAAATCACATGATTTGGGAACTATAGATATAAATAAAGATTATATATGTATTTCCAATACTTTTGACCATCTTACATAATAAAAAAGGCTAGTTTAAATTATTCTAGATTTAAAAGCCTATATATCAGCTCATTAGGTTATCAAGGCTTACTCAATAGCTCAGCGTTGTATATAAGTTAATTAAGTCCTAATTACTCTCAAAAACATGCAAGCTTTAAGCCAATTGTATATAAACCTGATATGTAGTCCTGAAGCTATTACATCTACAAGATCTCATCAGAGATGCTTAACCACTTATTTTTAAACCGGTGTTAATATATATATATACATGATATCACAAGGATTTCTATAAAATTAAAGAGTAAAGTTAGAATTCATCTAAAGTTTTGCTTTATATTTCCTTACCTGTGATGCAAAAAGCTCTCCATATCACTAGTTGGCTGACTTTACGCCAGTTATCTTATGATCAAGCATATTTGAGCCACTAGGGTGTGATCCTAATGATGATGTAAATATTAATTTAATCACAAATAAAAGGATGTGTAGGCTGAATAATAAGCTGTATTGACTAAGCACACAATCAACCACCCTAACAGGCTTCAACCTACTTGCAGATGAAGACCATGTTAGTTGTGTGATGATGCCCAGATGGCTGGTATTGAGACCAGCTAAGGTGCTATAGATCCAACATAAAATTTCATATCAGAGTTATCCAGAAATTTCCATAAAAATTGAAAGACTCATTAGCACTAACACCAAATCTTTTAGGTGAAAGGTAAACTGTGATTGGCAATGTTGCAGATGAGGCTGTGAATAAATTAGCAGATTGTTTCTCATCTGGTGAAATGAGCAGAGTTTGCCCTCACACTGGCAGGTATGCAGGCAACCTACCTGCTGCGGATGGTCTTGAACGAGCCTCTTTTATAGATTCAGGCAACTAAACAATATAACTCAAGATAAGAGTGACATCACGAGAAATTATTTTTGCCCTAACACTTTAGAAGAGTTAATTAATGAAGATGATGATGTTACCCAAGATCAGTATGAAAATTGGAACCTTTTATACCTTCAAAAGGCCAAAATAATTTCCAATTTGCCAATGATGAGATGATGACTCAATTAAATAACCCTGACAGGAATGATCGAGGCTTAGGGTGTATATTACCAAATCTGGAAATCAACCAATTTTAGGGCTTTTTAAATACAATGTAAGGCGCATCATAGGAGCGCTATTTCTTGAACCTGAATTTCTACAAGCACATTGCCAGATTTGGTAATAAGCAATATTAAAAGAAGATGCAACTGCAAAAAACCCAGATGTGGGGACAGATGAAAGGTCTCCTGAACATCCAGGTTCAGGTGTAATCACCATAAGAAGGAGCTCACAGATTAGGAATTAACTCATATGGATGAATCCACAAAAGCAGCAGTTAGATGCTATCTAAATAGGGGATCCTGGAAATCCTCATACTACTACCCCAAATTCTTACTTTACTTTACAATATTATTTATTCTTATCTTGATTTTTAATTAGAAGAATAAAGTACATCACTTCTTACATTAATAAAAAACTTTTCAAAGAATCTCGGTTTTATCATTTACATTTCACTATAAGATTAAGCGAACTATTTGTCAGCTTTCAGTATGGGATTAGCCATTAAGAAAAATACCTTAACAAGTCTGAGATCTGCTCTGTTTGAACAAGGAAACTTTAATTGCGAATAACTTAAAGCTGAGCTGACAAGGAAGAGGTTGGAGAGGCTTTAATTGAATCCTGAGGACAAATGTTTAAAGAACATGTCAAAGAGTGTCAACCAGAGATTCACCAAGGGCACAAACAGTATTCTAATGAGATTAATGCTACAACAAGCATCAAAGGAGAATTTTCTCTATGAAGATGATTGTGATCTAAGCAAAGGTTGTCTGATCCTTAATCTGCGCAGAGTAGACCCCCTGAGCAGCGAGTCAGGATCACATGTTAGTGTGAGCCAAATTTAGCGAGATAAATGGCAACAATTGCATTTATAATCAGATTTACCAAATGAAGGGATACTTTCAAATGGTGAACCCTTTGGTCTGGAATATTATACCCAAAGTCCAAATTGAAAATAGCCAGCGTCAAATTCAACCAACGTCAGTTTAGATAAGGCTGGATAATATTTGGGTCATAGATTGGACAAGATAAATTTTATTTATATTACACTAGATCTTAAATTACTGGTAGGGCATCTGGAAGGAAAATTTCGCATAGGTGAGAAATCTAAATCCAATGCTGGAAATAGAACTAATTTTTTAACCCAGAATCCCATTAAATTAAGCAGTATTATATCTCCTATCCTTTCTAGAGATATCCATTTGTTAGTATTAGTGGTTCCTAACCCAAGAGGGGGGGTCCTTTAATCATCTTTACTTGCATTGTTACAAACAAAGGGATGATAAGATAAAAAATCCTAGCATGGTGACGCGGCGTTAGCCTAGGAATTCATTATTGATCAAGAAAAGGGTTGGGGCATTATGTCCGGCTCCAGCTTCAGGTGGCAAAGGCAGACAAAAAGGGGGTTGGAGCGTTGGCGGCGTGGGGAAGAAGGAGAAAAAAGAGAGGGTTCTACTCTTTAATAAGGCCTGTGGTATGCATCACCTCAATGTATTGGGCAAGTTGGTGTTCAGGAAGGGTAATTAGTTCAGGAACATAAGTAAAAGATTAGATGCACTATCAGGTTTGAGGGGTATTTAAATCATAGAACAAAGATATTGCCATGTTGACGCATGCACAGCCAGCTGTAAAAGCTAGTTCTTTTAAATAAAACTTGGCATCCTTGGGATATCTATAGGAAAGCTAGGTATAGGAACGCCCTTGGAAAGTGGCTCTATTGCTGTATAAAGGGCTTGGTGGAGGATGGAGTTGGTGGGCAGAGGGGGCATTAACAGCCTTTTGACGATATTTTGTAAGCAGGGAAATTGCTTTGAGGATGAAAATGTGGCGGTGAGTCAAATGGGGGGTTAGTGTAAGAATTCTGACCAGGAAAAGTTGGATTAAATTCCATAAGCAGTTTCATCATCAATAAACTTACCAAGGGCATCAAAAAGGTTTGATACTTACAGCGCTGGGACAGTGATAGGAGCTGGTAGGGTGGCAGATGCTGATTGGCTAGGCAAAGTGGACAAAGGTAATTGCACCAGCGCATGTCATCCATCTGCTCAGGAATGAGGTGGAAAGTCAATCCTTGGTTGGGAGGAATGGTGGGAGCAGCGCTCACTTTGGTTGAGGGTAAGGGGATAATTGATCCTCATGCGAAAAATTTAGTTTAATCAGTAGCAGGAATTACGCTAGAGGGAGGAGCGGCAGAGGAAGCTTCAGCGGTATACTATGAGAATATGCATTATAAGTGGTCGAGGGAAAAGCACAAGGGAAAAATGCGCGGCCTATCTAGGTATATCTCTATGATACAAAATCACTCACCACACCCTACTAAAAGCAGCAGGCATCTTACAGACATGGGTAAATCTAGTTATAATCTACCTCTCAGTATTGTGTATAAGAAATTATAAAAGAAAGTCAAAGTAATGACTAATGATTATTAGAGTTTAAAATGATGTCAATTGCACTCTGAATGTATCCTTCAATGTAGAGATAGTATAAAATGTCTTAATATAGGTAAAAATGCACCTACTGCAAGTTTAAAAGCCCCATATTGATCACTAAGCTTTATATTATGGGACCTAAATGAGCACTGGAAAGAGTGTGACTGGGGATAGGTTAATCTACTTGGCAACCAATCCAATGCTAATGTATATAAATAATTTTTAGTGGAAGTAAGTTGTGTAACAAAGTTTTTCAATCTCTAATTTATCATACCAAATACTCTTATTGAGATTATCAATCTATAATGTCTGATACTAACTGATAATGATATATCTATCAGACACCGACTTTGGCCATCATTAGTGTTAAAAAACCCCGGTGAGAGCACATATCAACTGGTAGCTTACCATTATAATTAATATCATTAATCATACTGATATAGTTAAGTGTGGTAATTTATTTGGGCTACATAGCATTGTATTAAAATTAGTCTGGTTTATGGCTTTTTGTGCCCCACCATTAGCTTGTGGTTACAGATCTGTGCAACTAGACCCGGCTACATAGCATTGTATATGCTTACCATATAATAAAGAATATAAGTGAATATATACAATTTAGAATGATAGCTTTACAATATGAAAACCCTTCATTCTACTTAACTGCCACACTACTCACATTTATAGGAATCTTAACGCTACATTTAGCCCTAACTAAGGTCTTATGACCCAGCTATTAAGCTGGATAGGACACTACATCCTTTTCAAACTAAGAAGGGTAACAACTCAGGGCTATGCCTATTGATAGCTTAGAGACTCAGGGCATACTCAAGATGAACGTTGGGTAGCAGCAGTCCCTCCCTGTATAATCCACCCTACCACCCCTGAGACCAAACCCTTTACTATTATTAAATTAGCAGAGTATTATGCGCTTAAAGTTCAGCAATTTTGTTCTAAATTTAGAGATATTACTAAAGCATGGTGACAAAGGCAAATTCAACTCCCAAAACAAAGTTTACCTAGGATAATATTGGTTGTAAAAATATTGGATACCGGAGTTGCTTGAGGTGAAGATAAGTTATAATGGCGAGTCACACTAGTAAAAACTCAAATGAAAATAGCCAAAATGGGCATTGAAAGTATAAATAAAAGCTGCAAATGCCAAGAAGAATTGGGCGAATGAACCCAAGTTTAAGACGATTGAAGCCCAAAGTCAAAAGATTCAATCCAAAAAAGGATCGTTTGATAATAATGCAACTTGTTTACTTTTCTTTGACCTTACTAAAACCAGTTTCCCTTTTCATAGGTATGATACACAATATCCTGCACCTTATAGGTTGTTTCATTAACTTTAATTTTAGATTTAATAAAACCAAATATGAAAAATATTTTGTCTCATAAGGTAGATATCTTCAAATTTACATTACAATAAAAACTTAATAAAGCTTATGTTGGAGAAGCAGAACTTTGTGTTAGTATAAGTTGTGACCCTCTCCTTGTTATTCTGGTTTGATCTTCAATGTACAGGAGGTGAAAACAACTCAAATAATAAGAATCCTGTCCCAAACACCCTACCATGACCAATCTTAATATTAAATTCTGCCTAAACATTCATCTTCCTCCCAATCTTAACAGACCAGTGCTTTGTGAACTCAACATGTTATGGTTGCTGTTCAAGCACCCACGCTGGAAACCAGGTCTTTCCTTGGCACGCCAGTTCCATGCACCAAAATTAAATGGCGATAGGAAAACCTTTAGAGCCTCTAATAGTTATGGCTGTAACAGATCTAGCGCAGCCTGGTCTGCATATCAACCTAATTAAAGAAGTCTCAGATTCCACTAAGAAATTAAAGGTTGACTAACCAAAGAGAAGTAGAGGGAAAATAGATTATTAAATGGGATATCAAAGATAAGAATCTTAATTTAGGAGCAGAGACTCATCTGGTGGAATGTGGCACCAGCTTTTTAGATGAACTGAATAATGTATAAAGGGATATTGAGTCTTTTGTGGATGATGATTTGGTCATCACTTGAGAGCTTAAAGTATAATAGAAGCATAATTAAGAGTTTGCAACTGTTATTAAGGGAAGGGCAGAATCTAAGAATTTAATTTTGTCTTTTTAGAAGGTGCTTAATTATTCAAATAAACATTGCAGGAATATCTAACAAATCTTAAAATATTTATTTTATAACTAAACACAGATCTGGAGTATGAGATTAAGTAGTGAGCTAGCCAAGTGAAAACCTTGTTCTTGGAGCTGTCCTGGGGCCAAAATATGTTGCTGGCATGTAGTGTCATCAGGAAAGTTATTTGAGAATATGGCATGACGTCCAGACATGGGGTGTATGTTCAGGGATGGGTCTTGGAGGCTTATATATGATGTTGTCACTTACCTGGCTGATACTACCCAATTCATTTGTGTCATACTGGCGCAAACCCGCGCGTTACAATGGCCAGTTTTAAAAATTAGATAGTGTCATAGCCTACTGGTCTTATTTACAATTGTATACTATACCATATTAAAGTTGAAAATTTGGATGGATCACCATTTTGGCTTTACAAACCTATGTTTAAATCTCAATAATATCATGTAACTTTTAAAATTCATAATCTTATCTATTAGAATATTGTGGACATGAACCTATATATCCATACAGTCAAGAAATATACCAAACAAATCAAAAGGTAAGTTAAAACGGATATCTATGCTGGGACACCTGAGGTTAAGCAGGTGTCATAAAAATGGATTAAATGAATAATAAGCTTAAGATTTTAATAGACATTGTTCTAACAGGACAATGAGCCTACCATGATATTGATATACCAACAAGAAACCCGCCAAATTGAAGCCATTATTAGTTTAATAGAATTTAATCTTTGTGGTTTGCTTTTCAAATATGAGGACTTCATAAAACAAGAATCATATAATTTAGAATGGATTGTTCACTAAAATGGCGACCTTTATTGTTTTCAATAATTCAATCCCAGATGTACCCACTCATCTGTTATAACTATATAAGCGGTATAATAAACAAAACTACTAGTCATAGTATCCACTGTGCCATGAATCATATCTATTTGTATGTGATTGGCCAAGTTGCTAAAAAGAGCTACAAATATGGCCAAATAGTTAAAATGTTTCAAACATACCCAACGATGATGCAGCAATTGGATAGCCACTAAAGTCCAACCCCAAAAGGAATAACTGTGCTGGCATGCTGATAGGCTTTAATATGAACTTAGAGCAACCTGTGGGAGAGATGATAAAGGTATGAGAAACATAAGCGGCAAATATGACAGCATTTGGCTCTTGAAAACAATCCTAAGCTGGATTATACAGTGCTACTCTGGTAAAAGCAAGATAGCTCCCTCAATTATTAGTGTCTTATTTTGATATTTTATTATGAGTAGCAATGTCCATATTACTATTCTGTTGTAATAGTGGTATAGAAACTTTGGATAACCATATGCCAAATTTTTACATATTTTATGCTCACTACATGGTGCCACTGATCTAACTGAAAAAACAATATCTGACCTGTCTGAACAATGGATGGTTTCCTTAGCTCTGATTGTGACACTATGCACAATCCCTTTAAGGATCAATTCAAGACTATTGAACATTTTATTACAGAGCATAAGGATCTGGTCATTGATAAACTCTGTCAGTTCTACGGAGCAATTAATAAGTATTATTTAAGACAACTGGGCACTCCATTCGACAAGACAAGCAAGTATTTTAAAATATGAAGGGAACTTACTATTCTTCGTGATGCCATCAAATTTATATAATAAAATGAGAGGTCCTTCTCACTCATTTTGTCAATGTCCTATAATGCCCAAGCTTCTTGGAAAGCATATTAAATTTTGGAATGAATAACTACCAGAGCGCCTATCAAAAATGGATGAACCCATGAGTCAATCCAAGGAGAGGTGATGTTATCATAAGAAAGACAAGTAGGCAACATCATATGAAGGACGTTTCACACTCCACATATTTGAAGAGCTCTGTTCCTCCACCAATAAATCTCCAGAAAAAAATTTCTTCATCCAGGAGGATCCCATGTGTGCTTACCACAATATCCACATGTTTGGTGATGCTTGCGCAAAAGACTACCAGTGATCTGAGTGCTTCTCCACACCTCAACCACTACCCTGCTTTGACCCATATTACTTTATGTCATAGATGCAGCCAGAAATGCTGGGGCCATAAAGCTAGAGGAAGGATAAGCATGTTTGCATCAACAACGTTCATCAATCAAAATATTGAGAAAATACACTGATTTTTCAGTTGATTTAAAGTTGGTTATGAAAGAAACATTGTATCAGCATAAATAAAACTTTTTTCTCTATCTTCAACATCAGAAGTGCTGATCAAGTTATCTACTAGTTGAGATATAGCTCAGCATCATACCAGGATGTCAAGAAGGTCATACTGAGACTCATTTAAGGTAATGAGATGATGATACAATGTACAGCTGACAGTTTAACAATTGTTTTCCTACATAACATGACACTCACTTAACTTCCAACTGCTTCGCCCAAGAGGCCTACATGCTAATAGAATTAGGATTTTATTAAAAGCTGATTAAGCTATACTAATAACCTCTGATGTGCAGCCAAACTTGGACTTTTTTAATTTAATAACTCCTGTTCTACAAGGAGATATGGACCAAATTAGATTACCAATTACTTGTTTTGACTTGCCACTTTCTTTAAGCCCCTAATTTTCAGAACAAAAGCTGTTACCTCTGCACGCGTGCTGAGCCACCACACCAAAATGAGGCATATCACATCCTGATTAGCCAATTATAAAGGTTCACACGTCACTTGATAGTGCAACACAGCCCTTGTGACTTGTCAAAACTTTATATAAAAGGCTCATTATGCCAATCATTTCCCTAAGTAATGAAGAGTGCTTGTTTTGCAAACTGATATTACTGGGTTAGAGAAATAACATTTACTTAGAGGAAGTATATTTTATATTCTAACACCACAAACACATAAGATCATACATATGTAACGAGCCCTTCCCAGGCCAACCAGCTGCTAAATTGGGCAACCTATAATCCTATAATGGCCAATGAGGAGTATATAGTACAGATCTACAACTATCAAATAAAGTAACTTCTTTTAAAGCTCGTTGTGAGTAAGAAAAATGATATACATATTGACCAATCAAAAAGCATTGTGGATAAACTTAGCCTGGCTACAGACACTCCCACATTGTCCTTGTACCAAGTTGATAAGCTCTTTCACAGTAATTCTGACACATATTCTAACATTTTCTCACCACAGCTCACTCATGGACTTTAATCAATAAAAGTATCTTGAGAAATTGATGAAGTAGTGACCCATGAGGCCCGTGGTGAATTAAAGTCGTCAAATAAGGGACTTCTATAATATTGCTACAGCACTGATGCTCCATGTTTTGACTAATATATTGAAGGGTTACAATGAGCCATAAAGGGAGCCATGGCCAAAAAATTTAAAATAAAATTGGCCCTTTCCTGACTCAAAGAAAAAAATACCCAATGATGAGTTATAGCTAAAGTTTACCAATGTTGGGTCTAAGGAATAAGTTTAAACAATTTCAGTTATCTAAAGCTCCTCCACAATACCAAGTATAAACCAGATGAGGATAGCATGATAAAGCTGTTGTCAAAACAGCATCTAAACCATTGAATGGTTTACACATCTGATAAAGTTAGTAAAATTTACCAAAAGTAGTGACTTAAGTTTGAACTTATATCAAGTACTGCATAACACTTGATAATAGATTTTCAAGCTATTTTTTCAACTTAATAACGAAAATCAATTGAGCCTCTTTTTCGCGATTTTAGCACCAAAAGTTCGGACCTCATCCTCAATAACTTCATTAGCTTCAAAGATGGATTAGTTTCTATCCCTGATAAGTGATTAATATAACATATATACTTATCAACGCCCATTGTTGATTGTTAGAGCATTAAAACTCTTTGTTTAAAAGTGATTGTGTATTTTTTAACCAAGATGTTGAACATAGTAGCTAGATGTACTAAACATGTGATCCTGTAAATTACAGTCATAGTAATTGTGTACTTTCCTTAGCATAATTTTATAAGCATTCAATCCACCCAGCCTGCTGGCTCCAAATAAAAGTTTACAGATACGTCCCTTGATTCAAGTTACTTGTACTCACTTTATTTTTTTGAACTATCCTTAAAGATTCATCTTTGCTATAATAATAGGGAGTTGCGCCCTAACAACTTAATATGCAACCTTATAGCTTACCTTTGACATTAGGATAGTGACAGAGGATCTCTATACATTAAATGATCGATTTCTTATATTTAAATTTTTATATTGTTTTTCACAGGGTTTCTCTTGAGCTTTCATTGGTTTCATTAAGTTTTTATCACCGTTGCCATGCTCACAACAACCTTTGCCTCACTAATTAATAGTGAACTTACTCTCCCTACAAGTCTTCATATGATTCTGGCTTTACGCCCACCACGCAAAATCATTGTTAAAATCAACTTTTTAAGCAATTTAAAATCCTATTGTGTAACAACTTGGGCCCTCTCACTTAATAATAAATTATGAAGAATGAAGGGAATTGCCTTGATGCTCAGATCATATCTCATACTTGTGCCTCTGTTATCTACCTTGTCATTATGCTTTTCACAATCAATGAACAAGTTTCATCTGTGTTGGGGAATCTCATATTTATACCTACAAACGTTGTGCTTAATAAAAAACTCTGATTATCTAATTTACTAAAAAAACAGTTGGCAAATTGGTCTAAAAAAGTTTCTATTTTTATATTCACATCTAAAAAACCTTTTTTTATGTAATGCTATATCCATTGCATCCAGGCGGCTGAAAACAACAATTATAATTTTAATGTTACTTTCTGATATTGCTGAAATGATCTGGGATATTTATCAATTTTAAAGGTAGTAACTTAAAATCTTATCACCTTAATAAAACACTCACTGATGTACTGACATACTGACTGAGATCTGAAAACTTTTGAGTCTGATAGGTCCAATATATTTGGGTGAGTGGGTGAGAATTGCAAAAATTTAATAAAACTGAAATCTTTAAGTCTTATAAGTTCATTCTATCTGGGCGAGAAAGTGATACATGGCGAACACTATCTCTCAATTCAAAATTGCTCACCCAAAACTAATCAGGTCTAATAAATTCAATCTATTTTATGCGAGTGGGTGAGAATTAGCAAAAATTATCTAATAATTAACCAAATTACTCACTTGAAGCTAAACAAGTTTAGTTGGTTTCAAGAGCGAATAAGTAAAGTTTAGGATATCTAGCTTACCAGCCACAAGGGCAACAGAAAAGCTATAAGTCTGAGTGGCTCAAGAGTAGTGCTGGCACAGCCGATAGGCTATGTCAGTGTGAGCCTATAAGCAAAACCCAAGCAACGCTGGGTAACTCTGTTTGTGAATATAAAAACAATATAATGATAATGAGAATTGATATATTGTTTCAGCTTAGCGATTTGTAATTATTCAATTAAAGATAGCTTTAAATATTATATTCCTAAGCTTATTGATGCTTATCTAAAATATAAAAGCTAAAAATAGTCATTTGAATTATATGATTCTAAACAAGCTCAATAAATATGATATCTGAGCCACACGCTGTAACATAATTGGCAAGGATTTGTTAAAATATGAACCTGAGCAACGCTGGGTAAATCAGCTAGTTCTTTTATAAAATGAATATTTTGGTATTAATCTAGACTTTATGAGGCACTTATTTATTATGGTTTATGATTTTATTTGCTTTAAATAAGAATTTCTCTGTTAATTATTTTTGATGCTACTCTCACTTCTCCGTAAGGTAAGATCAGAACTTCAATATTGGTTTACATAGAAATCTCCCATAATTTATTAAATAAGACTTATCCAATTACCTAAATCTGCACTACTTACCTTGTGGTGTGATTAGAACAGATGCATAACAGGTTACTCCAAAATTTAAAATTCAATGTTTTGTGATTTCCACGTGGGAAGTATGCACTATATGACAACTTCTTGGCAGTAAAAATTTCAGTTGTAAAAATTGTCTCAGGTATAGTGTGATGGCGTAAGTTCAATATCAAGATCAAACTGAAATACAATAATATGATCCTTAGTCTTAAGGTGGAGGATATAATTAACCCATGTCAACTGAAAGCACCTAAAGTGACTTTCCACAATGGACATAAGTATAGAAAATTATACTCACGCCTCTGATCTAAACCACTCCAGATGCTCCTTTGCCCCCTATATGGAGGGATTAGAGTCATTTTTTGATGCGGATAAACACGTGCTTTACCAAAAATTCTGAGGTTGACTATGATTACAAGCTTATAGTAACTTGGCTTAATTTCATCTCCAATATATCCCTTAACTCTGAAAGAAGAGGAAGCACTGGATGTGTGGATCAAGGAACAAGAAGCGATGAATTATCTTTGGTAATATCTCTCCATTGCATTCACCAGTCCTCTTGCAGAGAAAGAAGAAGCTAATTTTAGAACAGTGTTGATTATGGAGACCTTAAGAATTTAACCATACCTGACTTGAAACCTATCCTCATGGAAGCCCAAATTGCTAGATATTAATAAAGTCAAGTTTTTCACCAAGATAACTAACTTTAACACCTCTAATCATATCTGTATTAACAAGGGATAATAAATTTTGATGCTTTCCGCACAAGAAAAAGAAATTAAAATTTTAGGTCATATTAATGCCCTTAAGAAGGCACCTTCTATCTTTCAACGTCATATTGATATATACTGGGAGATTTTTACTGGTATGTGAAATAACTTATATTGATAATAATTTGGGTTTCTTTCCAGACCATGAGTCCCACAGGAACCACTTGTGGTAAGTGCTTTAATATTTTAGAGAGGCAGAATTGACATTATATAAAGCAAGTGTGAAATTGGTAAGTCCTTGTTCACCTTCTTAGTTAACAACATGTTGAACAAGAGCCATATGGTCGTCCCAGAAAAGAAGAAGGCCATAAAGGACTAGACAACGCCAATTTCTAAAGGAATTGAGGAGATTTTTGATAACATGTACTTTTTGTAATAAGTTCACTCTAAAACTGCCAGAAGTTGATGCATCCTTGTATATAGCCAGTGGTGCCAATTTCCTTCAGCGATCTTCTGAACTGGAAAACACTTTCCAGGCCTTGAAGTGCAACTTGATTTCCACATCCATAATCCACCACGTTGACCCAGATAAAGTGTTCATTGTGGCTAGCAATGCTTTCAAATTTGCCATTGCTGCTGCTTTGCTACAAGTGGGCACAGTTGGAGTTGAGCATCCAATAGGGTATTATCAGGTAAGATGACCCTTCTGGAGTAAAACTATTATGGCTACAACAAATAACTCTAAGCAGTGGTAGAAGTTATAACTTACTAGTGGCACTATTTAAATGGCTCATGTTAGCCATTATGGGTTCATAATAATCTATTGGCTTTATTTTACTACTGTACACCTCATATACTTACCCCGCGTCAAATCACCAGAATGAGACCCTTTTTCAGTTTGTGTTTTTTATGGGTTTACAAAAGTTAAGAAGAATAAATATCAGATTCTTTAAATCACAAATCAGGTTTGATTCCTGACCCAATTAAATTTGGAAATACCAACACCAAACTGTTGATGATCTTTGGTTAAAATGCATCTAACCATCCCACCTCCTTCACATGTACCCCTGTTCGTGCTCCCTGAAGAACTTGGAGAAATTGTATGTATAAAGAGGTCAACTTGGATCAACTTTTATCACCAGTGTTATAAAATCAGAGATAGTCAAGAGATATTCTAAAGGATTTTTGCACAGGATTCAACCCAATGAGAAATTAGGATCAGTGATATAATCATCATCCTTAAAACACCAGAATAAAAATCAAATAAATATGGAGCACTCGCTCCCACAACCTCTTTAGTTTAATATAATCAATACAGCAGATCCTTGCTGTTCCGCTTACTCTATACTAATAACAACCTCCTTTAATTTCAATCATCTCATCTCACCTATATTGTAACGACTTCAGATGATACCACTTCCATGGCTTAGTAATTTAATTCACCATATCTCATTGGTTCTGGCAACTCTTCAATTGTTAATTCCATGATCGCCTAATTTGAAGCGATTTCCCAACAACCCAATGTTACCTCATCTCAAGGAGTCAAAAAATCATCACTTGTATCAAACTCGGTGGATCCTATCCATTCCGCCATAACAACTTAGGGCTTATTGTCCAGTCATATCAGAATTTCGAAAACCAGATTACAAATAAATCCTAACAAGTGCATCCTGAAATAAGGAGGACCTCAAGTAGGGATATTACATTTAATATAATATGGTTATTTTCCAGGAATGTTTATGGGTTCCCACTGGAACACTTCGTCTGGTGCTTATCAAAGAGCATCATGGGATACTAGTGTAGGGCACAATGGAAAGGCAAAAACCTTAGAGCTTTTCCACCGCGTGTATAGATAGTAAATCATTTTAATGCAGATGGCACAATACACAAAAGAGTGATTGGTGTGCAATTATATGATACATAATCGTCAGCCCTTCATTGGGTTGTTGGTTCTATTACACAAAGCAGAAGGGCCCTAGACTTCCCTTTTAGTTTATTTTATTGTAGAGCTCCTCTCTCTAATAATTTTGATGCTAAAATGGTGTTCATGAATCATTTTATTAAGTTTGCATGATTATCAGATGCCAAACAACAGTGACAAGTTCCCTGATGCCCAAGATCTACGTTACCAACATCTTATCCACAAATAATAATCCCAAAGAGATCAGCAACAACTTTATGCATCAGCTTACTTTTTTATTCTGGAAGAACTTTGTAAAAACATTCAGCCTCGCCCACGCTGATTATCTTCCTTTCAACCCAATTGGTTGGGAAGAAAAAAGAGTGAACCAGATCTTGGAACAATTTTTGAGATGTTACACCACTGTCAATTATTCAATTGAGCTTCACAGTCACCAATTAGAGGCTGACATAAAAACCTATAAGAAGAACGTTGATGGTATGTGTAAAGTAGGTCCAGAATATAAGTTATAAGCTTTGTAATGATATCTGTGATGAACATACCAATCAAGCAGCCATTCAAGAAGCAGGGACTTAAGCGGATTGGTTCAGTCACATTATTAAAAGAGAGTGGGGCACGCCTTCTATCAGTTAAATCTCCCCACAAATTTCGAATCTCTGCAATCTTTCATGAGATCATGTTGACCCATTTGAGGGTCCCCTCCTGAGACCCCAGAGTAAACCCTCATGGAGAGGATACCAGAACTGGAAGTGGAGGAAAATCTTGCATTGCGCAGAGTAAGAAGACGTCTTGAGTA
This sequence comes from Massospora cicadina, assembly GCA_022478985.1. Classification (NCBI taxonomy): domain Eukaryota; kingdom Fungi; phylum Entomophthoromycota; class Entomophthoromycetes; order Entomophthorales; family Entomophthoraceae; genus Massospora; species Massospora cicadina. Next base: position 249,006 of record JAKSZP010003950.1, read on the forward strand.
CCTTGTCACATAAAAAGGTTTTGATTCTGCAGAGAATATCTGGGTTCCTACCTGCAATTTTTTGTAAACTCAAGACGTAATCAAAACAAATTATGAGTGTATAATCAATCAGCTGATCCTAAACCTTTCTACCATAGATTCCATGAAGTTAAACCCTCACATAAGAACTTCTCTCTTGTCAATGCCCCTGGAGCGATGTGTGGCGACTCAAAGTCTTGGGGGTAATGTAATAGCTAATGAAATATTTGAAAACAACACCGAATCAGTAAGTGAGACAAGGTCAAAGATAAATTAACGAAATTGGCTCACATACAAATTAAAGCACAACATTGGCCAGAGACTAGTTGCAAAAAATTGTCAAGGTTAGGTTTAGGAGCTTTCTTTTAACTATTTAAGTCAACCGACATCTCTATAATAAACAAGATTTAATAGACGATAATGGGCCTATAAAGTTGGTTAAAAAAGTTAATTTTGATCATTTATAAATTAGTTAATTAATAAAGTTACTAAAATTTGCTGAAAATAGTGACATCAAGTTTAACCTATACAAATATTGCATGATCATTAATATAACAATATTTAAGGTATAAATTTAAACTTAGTATCTAGAATTAATTGGGTCTCATTGACGCGATATTTAGCACCAAAAAAATTGGGACTTATCCTCAATAACTTCATTAGCTCCAAAGATGGGTGTCCCCATACTTGATAGAAAAAGCTACATATAATTACCACCAGTCAACTCCCTTGTTGATTGTCTTCCTAATAAACTTTTTTGTGTAAAGCATTTATTTACATCTAACATAATTTTTTGATCCTTTAGTTCCATCCAGCCTGTTGGATCCATTAAGGAGTTTCCGCCTATGTTCCTAGGTTCTAAAGTTCCTAATATTAATTTTCCATATGGTAATTAGTCCTGAAGCATTGCCTTTGCTTTAATTATAGGGACTCACACCTATTAATTTGGTATGTAACCTTCCAGTTGATCTTAAAATTTGGAGAGCTACAGAGGCTCTACTGACATTCCATCTCTGAAGGGAGTGAACGCACCCTTCCCAATAGACACTAATGTATGGGACTCTCCAAAGTTAAAACAGCCTTAAGCGCTTCTAAGATGAGAAAGCTAACTGAGTATATGCAAAAACTATAAAAACAAAAAATGCAGAAAACCTTTTTCCTATATAGAAAGCTATGAATATCTTTACTTTTAAATTTTTATTTTACACTTAGTGTTATTACTATTTCCTTATTCCCTTATAAGTAAGCACATATTGCCTAAAACCTTTGACCCCCTTTCTCTACTCCATCCCAAACGATCACCAAAGAAATGCTTAACTTGCTACTCCCATTATAATTTTATATATAATAAATGATCAATACTTTGATTTAATACTTATGATAAACCAGTTGCACACTTCCCACGATGTACCCAACAGATGCATGGGACATAGAAGGATACACTTATCATTAATCTAAGGGAAAAATTTCAGAAAGTTTAAGTGACTGAGCAATAAGCCTAAGTGTTTATTACTAGTCATTGATCTAACAAGACAATGAGCCTACTATATATAAATGTTTCACCAACAAGAAACTTAACGTTGAATTGACTAACTGATAACCTAAAAAGATCCCAACCCAAATGATGTGCTTTCTGAGTTAAAATTTTTTTGTATTATAATAATTCAAAGTTGAATGGTTCACTAAAAATGGTAAACTATTAATTTAAAATAATTAAAGCCCAAGTGAAACAGCTCATCTGTCAATTAAACAGAAATGGTCTGATACTAGAATCAATGCTCCTAGTTATAATATACACTATGGCTTTATTTATATATATTTTTATGTAAATGACCAAATTGTAAACAAGAGTGTTGAACATATGAATGTTTGTATCCCTGGAAGTATATCCAAGCTTTGATAGCATTGTTCATTCCATTACTAAAAAAATTACATAATGTTATATGAACTAGCTCCAAAGATTGTCCTCACACTAAGTTTGAATTTAGTTATGCCACCTAAGAATAAACCAACCACTTTTACAGACTTGAAGGATATTTTGAAGGATGAAGATAATTTATCAACCAATTGGAAGCCAGAATCTAGTCAGATCTTCCAAAATAAAATTACTTAAAGCTTAATGATTGGTTGAGTAAAAATTATCATTAAATCACAAAAATGTCATTTGAGCATCTGACCAGTTGATGACTGATAAGTCATATCATAATGAATATCTTATAAGTTCTGATTGGTCAAAAACTACAAGACCTAAAGTCTTTAATCTAAATTCAAAATCCTATAGTAAGATAAGAAATGCAATAATTTAAAAGAGTTTGGATAAAATCAAGGTGATATCAAAAGTGAAATTCTCATCAGATTCAGGTGATCAACACATTAATCAATAGGTACAACAGCAATACTCCAAAAGCGTTGCTGTACCCAAATTTGCAATACTATCAAATCAATGTGACATCAGAAGAATCATGAAGCCTTCCTGACTCCATATGTACTTTCACCTTAACAAATTTTAAATGAGATTTTTTTGGATACAAAGTATCGCATGATCATATTTTTAATCCTGATGATTTCTATGAAGCTATTTGATCTAATTGGTATATAAACATCTCACTTAAGATAAATGAGGTATCATTACTAACGTTATCTTCTTTGTTATTACCCAACGCAGTTTGTGAATTTAACGTTTGGCCCCAAATTTCTATATAGGTACCAAGTTTTTAGAACTTTCTTAGCTGTCATTATTGTTGAAATCCCTAGGGTAAGCACCTGCAAGAAGCACCCTAACCAGGACTTAAAAAGTTGTAATCACTACAAGGGCCCTGTACACCACAAACTATCACTATCAAAAATTGAGATGGAAGATGCATTTTCCTTCAGCATTAATTGATGGATCAAGTATGGGAATGGAAAGATGATGACAAGTTGGATAGTACTCATGCTCTCACATTTAAAAGCAAGCAATTCAGCCAGGCTGTTATACTAGAATCCCACTGGATTATCTGGCCTTTCTTTAAGAGTTTTAGAGATTTAACACACGGCATCCTGAATAAGGAGAACAATGCATTCTATGAGAGAAGTTCTTCATTTGAGGATTATATGTTGTTCTTGTATGAAACCAAAACTCACCCAAATACATCATTCAACTTACTAATCTGAAAACGTATGTCTCAAAAATCAACCACCCTGCCATCTTCCATATGTTATATTTATTAGGAGTGCACCACGAAGAGCTTCAGCATCACATAGCTACTCAAGAAGCCTCAAGAAACGCTTATGATAACTTCTATAACTGGCGTTAAGTTATATTGGATCTATGAGATCTGGATTATAATAGAACTGAAGATTAATATTCAGCTTCATGATCAAGTTACTATGTTTGATTCAGTTGTAAAGGTGTATGTGGAAGAAGCCATGAAGATATTCCTTCATAATCTGGATGAGTCCACCTCCTCGACCCAGTCTTTGCTTGAAGAGTTTTTGAAGAACTTACCAAACATGAAGCTCAAAACATAGCAAACTTATGTCCCAGATTCTACCACTCAACGAGATGATGAACAGCATAATTTCACTCTTAACAGCAATTAGCTCAGGCCTTATCTCTCCTTAGGGATCTTGAGAGTCGTCTTCACCAAGGACTCGTGGCTTTTATTCACCTTAAGGACTAAAATTACACTGATGGAAAAATTTAAGCTGAATGCCTCCCTTGAAAATTCCAAATACTTATCCCATCAATTTACTGGATGCTTAATGGATTCACATTGTTGATAACGCTATTGAAGGGGATGACCTTTTGAAGTATTTCTAAAAAAGTTTAATCAAGTTGAGGATTAGGGAGATCAGGTTAAGACTGATTTATGCTCAAAAAAATCTCAACCACATGGCAATTCTGGTACAAGAACATACAGGAGGACGTCCTAAAGTGTGTTGAGGAAGTGAAAACTAACAAGCAGAACTTGAGCTCACTCTATTATAATCTTCGCTATAATACTAAAAATCTTAAGCATTGGGTGGAAGACCTGAGAATAACAAGGTTGCGCTTGTTACCAGAATGTCTCTCTGTGAGTCCACTGCCTGATTTTCTCCTGAAGCAATGGAAACTCTACTAGAGCTATACATGAGCAGACAAATCGGGTTTCTTGTTTACTTGATCAATTAAACCTATGATCTGAGTTTACTGGACGCAATAAGCCTGCAATCCATAACATCACTCTTGGTGAACCTGTCCTTTTTGGACCCAATTAAAGACATCTTTACACCTGATGAAGGTAGCTTCGCCTCGTTTTTATTAGTCTATGAGTCAGCCATGAAATAAATACCCTGATAACAAAAAGATAAACACATCCTCTCTTGTTTAAGTCTTATGACTCAGGAAGTTCTGTTTCCACATATGGATGGTCTTAGTACCTGAGCCGAATTAAAGGAAGTCTATCAACAATTTGGTTCAAAACATATCCTGAGAATACAAAAACAGGTTTTGATGAGAATCAATATGTAAAAGAGAGAATCTGTTGTTGCTTTGCTGAACAATTTTTTCAAATCTTAGAATTTGTTTATTTCAAAATGCTCAACCTCAATGATGAAGTAGAATACACTATAACAGGGTTTGCCCTCATCCTTCCTTTGCTATGCACACCGCCTCTGTGAAACGCTATTTATGAAATGTTTATGACATAAAAGAGCCTGGTAGATGTTGCTGATTACCACAATCCTGAGACCACCAAGAAGTTCAATCCAAGCCTTAGTTTCTATATAAAATCAGAAGTCAAAGCAAACCAAGCGCCCTAAGCGCACCTACTCTAATAAGCTTGGACATCTTGAGAGCGGCTGCTGTAAGAAAAAGTATGAAAAGGAGATCAGGGAAAAGACTTGTTGGCATAGGGACAGGCACTCCTATTTCCAATAGTCTTTTTTACCTGAAAGCCCATTTTTTCTAATTACATACGCAATCTTTATATAGAGAACTTCTGACGAAGGTTATGAAGGGGAACAAAGATGTTAGTTATTAAGTTTAAGAGCGCCTTCTGAAGTTAAGAGTAAATATCGTTTGAACGCTAAGAGTTTAGACAATGCCATGGTACCAGAAAGAACCTACCTCAGCCAAGTTCAGTGATTTTAAGAAGTAATTGTACTGCTAATAATGCTGATCAATTTATCCTTTACTAGTTCAACCATTCAAACTGTTTACAGCTTATTAACTATCAAGGAACAATATCCTGAGACAGCTCAAAAAATCAATGCTATGTTACGCCTCAAAGTTGTCATTGCTCATCCTTTCAATTTTTGGAGAAACAATCTCAAAGGTAGAAATTTTTATTCAAAAAGTCAGAGTTATGGCCTTCCTCAAAAATAGCTTACCTATCAAAGTCATATATATAAACTCATCAAGAAGATCAATATGGCACCTGACTTGTAATATTTTGTAAGTATATGGAACAGCAGATCCAAACAACGCCCATGCTATTGGAGCTTACTCCTCTTTGCCTAACAAATCGGAATCTTGCCCTATCAGCGCCTACCGTATATTTGCAAAATATTAATTATGACATGCTTATTAACAACTCAGTTTATGCTCGATTATGATGGCACTATTAATATGAGAAGGATTTTATCTCCATCTGCAAGTAAGAAGTTCCTTTAGTCTTGAATGATTCCGATTTTACCAAAAAGAATATTCTTGACAAGTTGAGTACCCTGCTTCTGCCTTAACTTTACATTACATCACGTCAGAATGAAATACAAACTTTTTTACTGATTCTGTAAGCGCTTAGATGAAATTCCCTTCTACGCATTAGAATGAATAAGAATAAAACCTGGTGAACAATGATTGGTTGATACCAAGATCAATATGAAGATCCCTAGGCATCGCTTTTTATGTAAAACAAGTATAGATGAAGTCAGCCCCATGAACCTTAAGACTTATCCAGAATATTAAATACAGCCTACCAACAGCCTGCCAATTTTCTTTGGGAATTTTACTAACAAGGATATACACACAAATAAACATCAAGACTTACAAAAGGTCTATTGGTTCCAATTAAGTATATTAAGAAAATCCATTACGTTGGTATAATGATGGATATGGGATTACATACCACAAAATGCTTTGCACTATACTGACGTCTATAATTCAGATGAAATAGACCTAATTAATCTTGAAATGTTCATTCTTTGATAATATAGTAATACATTTTTAAAACTGACCCCAATTATGTGCACATGAAGAATTGGAGCCACAATATAAATGTGGGTGATGCTAGCCCTGTTCATCCAATCCATATTGCAAATCAAAGGTCGAAGAACAACAGATGAGAACAGAGCTTAGACAACTACTATGTGCCAGTTTGCTAGTACTATCCCAAAATCCTTGGTCGTCCCACTTTCTGCCCATATAGAAAAAGAATGGTGGCCACTGAGTCATGATGGACTATCAGAAGCTGGATAACCTCGCTGATAAAAGATAGCTATCATATATCCCACATTGGTGATGCTCTTACTCAACTCTCTGGCTCCAAATTCTTATCCAATTAGGATTTGGCCTTTGGGTACTGTAAAATGGATCTTTTCCCACAAGAACAAGAATTGTGAACATATTTGTACTGAAAACCTATATTATCCAGCTCAATTTCCCCAAGTTCTATACAATGTTCCCGCATCTTTCCAATTAATGAAGGATCACATATTACATGACCTTAAGTTAAGTTGCGTAATTGGTTATCTTGATGGTATTACACTTTTACTAAGACTTTCAATGATAATCTTAATCACTTCAAAGAAGTCTTTCAATGGTTACAAAACTCAAGCATCAAACTAAACCTTCGAAATGTACTATTTTAAAGAAAATTGAAATTCCTTAGCATGCTACCTACCAAGAAGAAATTTAACCTTTATAAGCTAAGGGTGAAGCTATATCCAAAATGCCTAAATATCAAAACATCCGAGTTATTAATTTAATTTAAGGCATGATGGGATATTACCATCAATCTATATCAAAGTTTGCTTAACATGGTGAGCCTCTTGTTCATTTTTTTAACGTAGGAAACTCCCTTATTTTGGGATCATAACAAATATTAGCTTTTAAGACTTTAAAGATCTTATTACAAGAACTACCTATCCTACGTTACCCAAATATAAAAACCTTTTTTTTTATATTAACTATGATCATGCTGTCACAGCTATTCTTGCTCAAATGGATGAAAATGGCGTTGATCACCTTTTCTCATATTTCAGCAATATGCTCACCAAGATAGAACGTAACTATGGCGTCACTGAAAAGGAGTGCCTTGCCATCCTACTCGTAGTAAACACTAACTCCCTTTTCTATATGGAATTACTTTTACTTTTGTCACTGACCACTTCACCTCAAAGAGATTGAAAAACATTAAGGATTCCACTGGAAGATTGGCTCGTTGGGCTCTGAAGCTACAGCATTAATATGAATTGAGCATTGCGCAGGGAACTTACATATGAATGTAGATGAATTAACTCGCCTGCATATCATTCACTTAGAAAATAGTGAGTCAGAAAATTTACATGATTTTTATGGCCCCTTACGCCTTTGATTGATGAGGATTAGTCAGTGAAGAAGATGGTATTATGACAAACAAAACACTAAATTTAAAGATGAAGTTATATGGGATTTTAGGCATAAATAATTACCTTATCTTTGGTCTTCTAAAAATATAAAATTACTTTTAGAAGCACACGTTACCCTTGGTTATGGAGGAGTTTAAAACATATATGAATGGAATAGAGATCGGTGTCTTGGGAAGGGATCATGTAATATACTATTAAAGAGATAGACGCTTGTTTCTTTTGTAAAAAGAAGTATAAATACAAAACCAAATATCGATATCAGCCTACCAACCTTGACACCTTTTCACACCATAAGCTTGGAGTGGTAGGTCTTTTAACTCAAACTACCAGAAACAGGTATATAATCTTAAAAATTGACCATTTTACAAATTGGTTTAGGCTGTTGCTCTTCTGACCCAAACTTCTAAAGCCACCACCGCATTCTTACATAAATATTATTACCTGACATGTTTGTCCCCAAGTTCTCCTTTGTTATAATGGAAATATTTTCATTTTTAGAGCTGTAAATATCCTGGCTACATCTGTGGGTGCTAAACACCTGTTCACTACTCCTTATAATCTTTCTACAAATGGTACCATGGAATATGCTAATGGAACCTTAGTTTCATTTTTTAATTAAAATGTCACTTCAGATCCTCTAAACTGGGATAAGTCTTGCCTAATGCTCTCATGATGTATCATATTTGTTATCATTTTATTCAAGATGTCACCTTCCTGAGTTTTTATTGGTTGGGATCCTGTAATACCCGCACTATTATTTTTAGATTTATTTCTCTGTTAAGCCTAAAAGACCCAGATAAAGCTAAAAAATGGCTCAGAAAATCATTCAACTTCAATCAGATGCTATGACTAAATTAGCAAAGACAGTTAATAAAGAGGGCTAATCTGCTATAAAACTCAGAAAACCTTTACCTACCTTCCAAATCTCATATTTTGTTCTATATTACTACACTTTCATTACCTCATAAAGTGGTAAACGTGGTTCAATCTGAAAAAGGCCTTTTGTGATCACTTATATAAAAGGTAATGAATATTCTATTGAATCTTTAGTCTCCAGGATTACCATTAACAGTGTACAAGGACGATTTATATGTCACTATCTCCCCAATATCTTTGAAGGAGGTAATGTCAGACATATGGATGTTCATTATTCTATGAAGAATATTCACTTTTCTGATAGTTTGATAACTCGATTATATCTAAGGAAAATTTTTGGAGAAGTAGAAAACTAGCTCTGAAGTTTGTCCTACACATATTTAAACTTATTTTATTCCACCCTAGAAAAAGACCCCTATTTTAAATCTAAAGGGGGTTTTGAAGGATTAAACGAATTATTTAAAAGGTTGGAAGCCAGAATCTAGTCAAATCTATTAAATGAGACTACATTGATGCTTCCTGGTTGGTTAAGTTATTAAAATCATTAAAGCATAAAGGTGTTATATGAGCATCTTAACAGTTGATGACTGCTAAGTTAGTTCAGAATGACAATTTATTTTAGTGGGTTCTGGTTGGCCAAAAACTGGAGAGGTAAAAGCATATTTATTGATTTGAAACATGATAGCTCAGATCAAAATTGCATCATTATGAATAAAAAGTGGATCAAAATAAGACAATATTGAAATTAAATCTTCTCACCAGATACAATGGACCAACATAGTAAGCAATAGTACAATAGCAATAATCTGAAAACGTTGCTGCATCTAAATTCTTGCAATATTAACAAATTAATGCAACATTGGAAGGATAATGACGCCTAACTGTCTTTATGTGTACTTCTCCCTTACCCATTTTAGATTAAGATTGTTTCTTTATATGAGGTATCTCATGATCATAGCCTTTATCCTGAAATACTTTCTATGAAATTTTTTTGATTAATTGTATATAAATTCTTACTACTATTAAATAAAGTACCATTAATTATCTCAATCTTTGCTATTGATTACCAGTATAATTGTATTTGAACTTTTGGACCCAAAATTATATATTTTGCTGATAATTTGAACTTCCACAACTTTCATTATTGTTGAAATCATGAGATTAAGCACCTGCAAGAAGTACCCTTATTTGTAAACAACAATGAGTCCAAAATTATGGCTAAATATAATAATGTTTCATAAGTACCCAACGCCAATGCAGAGATTAGACAAACCTATGCCAACCTGAAATTGAATAAATAAGCAGCACAACAATGGTATTTTAACCTAAACCTTAGAGTACTCAGAGGAGAGATTATAAGGGTAGAAAAAATACTATCAGCAATGCTGATAGCTATTTATTCTGACAACAATCATAAAAATGAATTAGTAAGTGTGATTCTGCCATTAAAAGGTATCTCCCTAAATTATTAGTATTTGATTTTTAGATTATCTTAGAGGAGTAGCAACCTCATTTGTTGTCCTGTTATATTAGTGGTCTGTGAACCTTTGGGCGTCCATACACTAAATTTTTACAGCAGGTAAATTTGTAAAGAAGATATATGTGTGTACTAAAAAAGATAATCTATGGTATCAGGGCAAAACAAGATAGGTAATTGGCTTCACAAGGAGATAAATGATAATAATACCATATCAGAGGGAAATGAAGATTAGATTTTTTGGAAGGTGTAAGGGCTAGGGATTGAGCTGAAAAAAAGAAAAGAGTTGGTCATATTTAACAAGACATATAGAGAAACCTATCTGAAATAACAAAATTCGTGTTAGGGATGAACATGGTGTTGTAAATGGTTTGAACAACCATCTGGACATAATAATTTATAATAATCAAAGTTCTATCGTAACTAATAATTAGATAGCAGATTTGAATGATCTAGATATTAGTACGCCGTGACGCCTCTGAATTCGTAAGTTGTGGCTTAAAGTACTAGTTGGCTATTTGAGGTTCTCTAAATCCCCGCTGGCACATCGTTTTTTCCATTAAAAACATATCAGCCATTGACACTGTGGCCTTGGATATATAATCACCTCGATACTATTAAGCGTAATCACACTATGTAGCCCCCGTGCAAGCATAAAACCAGCAGTAATAGGGCTTAATAATTATTAGGGCCATTTTCTAATAATTTGAGTATGTACAGCGGAATGCCTCCTATCTGGTACAATACTCCAAGCCTTAGTTCTCGCCTCTTTGGCCCATTTGGATATCATCATTTTAGTCAACTCATTTTAAAGTGCTGCTTGGCAAATACTAAAGCTCAATGAGAATGAAGGTTGAATAGCATATTTGAGGAGGAATGCGAAGGCCAGAGGGACCTTTTTCCTTGTAAAAGAGTTTATAGCCAACTAGGAAAAGTTAGTGAAGCAAGCCCAAAAGACGCTTTGAGTACTAGATACTGCAGTGAAATTTTACTTGATTAATAAATATCCCTATTATTACAAGATAAGTAATTGTGTTGATTTTAGTTTATAGATGCTTTCTTTTATCAGCACTTTTTTACTCCGTGTGTTATAACCTGTGAAGTTGAGTTATGACGCCCCGCGCCACATACAACTTTTTGTGCTCAAAACAGGGTGCTCACACTTTTCTTTCCTGTACTTTTTTTATCAAATATTAACTCAGAGATCTTACTATGGAGTACCTTCCGCCAAAGGTGGCGCAACTTTTGGACGCTGAAATGTATATTTGTTATTGCCAGTCATATCAGTCAAATGAGCTTGGTCAATTTCAAGCAGAAATGAAGGCCCACGTTAGTCTACTGTCTGATGTCATATAGAGTCATGACTACAACCCAAAGATTTGGAACAGCAAGTAATATCCCTTGAGAGAGAAAACCTAGCTTTAGAAGCAAACTTCCATTCCATTAGTTAACAATCTTCAACCCTGTGATTTTACCAGAATTTAATAAAGATGCAAAAATGCAAAACTTTTGTATCTCTTTGAGATCAGCATGACTGGAGCACCGGTCACTGTTAAGTTTTCTACTGTAATGAACTCTTTGGATTATGAGATTCAAGAGTTAGTCATGCTTAAAAAAAGAAAATCTGGCATGTCCTACCCTAATGACAAAGCCCTTCTTATTAAAGAGTTTTGGGGAGCGGAAATAATAAATAAACGTAAGATGGAGTTCTTAAAGATATCATATTAAAAATATGCCAATTCAAGTGTTTGCTGAGGGTTTTTAGTTAAAGGTACAAACAGTGTATGGGGCAAACGTCATTATTAAGTTTGACGCCCAGATCGCTCTTTGACATGCCTGTAAGCTCTATACAGAGCTTTATCAGGTTGTGATACCAGTTTTAAAAAAAGAAACTGATATTTTTGACATGGTATGCTGCCTTCGCTGTTGTGCTGTCACTTTTAAAAGCATCAAATTCAATCCTGCATGAAACACAAAAACCATCTGACTAGGGTATTTCCCCAACTAAGGAAATAATTTGGTCTTATGGCCCTTAATTCAATTAATTTTTATAATATCAAGTCCTTTGTTTTTGGTGTAGAAATTTTGAGCATTATAATCATTGCATTTGGCCAGTTCTAAAGATGGAGGTTATTCAGGGACCCCGGTGAAAGAGGCAGACTTTGGAAAATTCAGGGCGAAGTAGAACTTTGATTTTCTACCTTCACTCTTCCACCAACATCCCAATTGCATAAAAATCTTTAACCCCACATCATTTTAACCAAATAATTATAAAGCGAATATGTATCCAGTAGATTTACACTATAATCACTGAAGATAGGTGTTGGGACTAAGGGGTTTAGACCAAATTTCCCTCTAGTTTATAGGCAAAGACACGAAGTTCCTGGGTGCTGGATTATATGGTTTATACTTTCCTTGTCCGGAAAGTCTACAATGAGGATAAATCCTTGAATGGTAAATCCTAACTATTGTTTTCATCCCAAAAAATATTTAGAGGTAGTCATATTACACCTTAAAGATGGAGAAAAGAGTGTAAAGTTTATTTTTTTAAAAAAAAAATTATGAGGTAGTTCAGGGAGGTTTTATTGTTAAATCTCCAAGTGGTTCAATCTAAGATCTACACTCGTTATTGTTTGAGGATTCTGCAGCAAGCTAATCATCTCGGTCAAGTATTTGCTCACCACATGGATTGGTCTTGAACCTCAATATTAGGAGGCTTTGGACGAATAACATTTGACTGCATGAGTCAGGGATTGTCCCCAATATTGAGAGGGCTCAAAATAAGTTGATCATCGTCCCCAAAATCTATAAAGGATTAATATTCGTTGAGGATTATCCCCAATACAAGTTTCAGCTATATTTAACAGATCAGGTCCAAATTCCATCATTTGACTCATGCAAATCTTTGTTTTGGGCAATAATACTGACAATAGGGTCAGTGTGACCACTGTGCCCCTAAGAAAGGTGAGGCTAGTTGGGGGCCCCCAATTAAATTAAAGCCATAAGCTAAGCAGTTATCATTACATGAGTTTCCCATTACCTCTGGTGATATCCCTGTTGCAATTCTGATAAACACAATGATAAGCCCTAAGTCATTATGGCAGAATGGGTAGAATCCGCCAATCATTATTATGAGTGACAATTATTTGAACGCCTTAGGATGAGGCGATACTGGGTTGGAAAGTATATATTGGATCTCCTCCAAATCAGGCAATAAGGTAATTTCAACAAATGAAAAATAACGATATGTCAACATATGATGAATACTGAGTGGATCTTCTCAAACTAGGGCAATCAAGAAATTAATAAATAGTGAATTCTGCCAGAACAAATGAGAATATGGCGGAAAAATACTCTAAGTAAAAGAATCAATATTGAATGAGGTCAAGAGATATCAGCAATATGAGAAGATTGAGAGAAAGAGGTTGTTAGTAAGAAAAAGAGCGGAACAGCAAGCGTCCACTGAAAATATTAAGTTAATAAAAGAAGTGTTATAAGAGCAATAGTTCCCATCTAGCATGTTATATTTATTATACGTGTGTACTTAGTACTGACAATCTCCATATCATCCATTCTATCGCTCAGTGGGCTTGACCCTGCATAAAAATCTTTGGCGTATCTTCTAATTATTTCTGAATTTATAAAAGTGGTGCTCACTACAGAGGGCCATTGATCAATCACAAAGTAATAAAAAATCTCCAGTCGCCAGCCATGTCACAATAGGCTTGCTTTAACAGGGGATCTGCATGACACGCTGTACCAGTTGAATATGCAAAACTCAAGCTCGCCTTGGACGCTGTTCTCAAACGGCAGAAAGTGCTGTTTCAGGAGGTTTGTATTGGTAAGCTACCTCCATTGATCTTAATGAGAATATCTATGGGTTCTTTAAGTGATTTGAGTTTGTGATGGAAGGATCCTCATATTGGCATAAAGCGAGACTGTTAGTATCCACTTTGGAATGTTGGAAGTTCCAATAAAGTCACCTGATACCTTCCAAACAATTGTTTTTATCAACATGTAAAGGATAATGTGCTGCAGTTGTTTGGAGGAACTGCAAAGATGTCGCAGTAGAAGGCTGAGTTCTTGACCATCAGTTTTCAGCATAATGAGACCCTCACCGCAATTTACTGATCAGTTTAAAGTGGAAGCTCATGTGTAATCAGGGCAGAAATTTTATCCAAAGCCAATGTGTGTATTGCGCTGACCTCCCTAGTGAAGCCATACCATGATATTTGCTATGCCATGGCCCCAACGTTGGACGACAATTACACCTGCTTAAGATTATTTAGTTTTTACCATCTATCCGTAGCCTTCCCTCCACCTAATATAGAGTGGAAGTATACCTCCACCGTCATTGAGCCTTCTTATTCAAAATTTTATGGCTGTTCAGTTCAGATTCTGCTAAGTTACCCCCAGAAGTTCAACTTACGCCCTGGACCTGCTTAATTTAACAACAGCCCAACTACTTGACCTGTGCGTAGTTAATCTGATCCCCCACAATCAAATTTTTGGTGAGGCCCATCTTACAACAATCATGGATGCAGGCCCTACGTGGTTAATTGTTTTGTATGTGGCCTCCCTGGTCACCTGGCAAGAGGTTGCCACAACTGTTGGGTCCATCACGTGCAGCAGGAAATAGGACTATCAAGGAAAAATCAGAGCGGAGTAGAGATGGGACTCTTTACCGCCGCTATCCCAACCTCAAACGTCCCAATGTACCTATTTAATTATATACAGCGGAAGTCCCCAAGTATGATGATACATTCCTATATCAGCAGCCGGTTGGGGGAATAAATGTACTGAGACATACTTAAACCAAAGACAAAGTGGACAAAGGAAATATGGAACCCTTGAAGCCTTACGCCTGTCAAATGTTCCAACAAAGTTCTTCAGGCAAACTGGAACTGTTTGCAGATGCGCTTTTCCTTGAGAGGTTAGACGCCACCCTCCTTGTGGACGCTATTGGTAAAGAGTATCTTAAAGTTGGTGGGGTATTATGATCTTCCTGGAAAAACGATCCTTTGAATGTCCATATAGTGAATAGTCATCATTCATCTTACTCAGAGTGTAACTACTGTGACATTGTTGTAGCAAATCCAAGTTTGCACAATAATAGGTATGGGTGCTCCAGTTAACATAGTTTCCACTAAGTTGGTGGCGAAGTTGACATTAGAACCTGATATGGAACATCGAATGGTGTATGGGACCGCTGGAGCAGAAAACATGGTTCTGAGGGAGCTTCCAATGTGCTTCCATTATGGTTTGGATCAATTTTTGTTGCAGCTCCAGCGGTATTGTTGTTAACAGCAATTATGACCTCTTGATTGAAACCGCTCTTATGTGACACAATGATGCTGTCATTGATATGATGAAGGAGACCTTTAATATTTTGGGGCAGAGGATCCCAATTTATTTAACCTTCATTGTAGTGCAAAAGGACTCGTTGCACATGGGACATATCAACCTTAACTATATTTATGGGGTGATTTCCATTTGACACCATTAACTTAATAGCATTGTCAAGAGAGTGTCTGTAACTCTCTTGTTCTCAGCAAGGTGATGTGGGATGCGAACCCACATTGCTAGGGAACTAGCCGTTAAGAGAATGGATAATGAGGCACCTAGAATGGTGCTTGAGCAGAAGGTAACCCAGGCGAGGGTGTAAAGCACCACATATGAGAACAGGTAAGTAAGAAACCTCCCAACTTGAATAGACACCAATGGGGAGTCCATAGTTGAGGGTAACTTGGCGCGAGTAGACTTGGGTGTCTTGGTCTGGAGGGGACCTAAACGGCCCAAGAAAGCACCTGGGATTTGTGTAAATGTTGATAATAGGTAGTGGCCCACATAGTTGGAGACCTCCCTGAAGAGGTCCACCACCATGTTCGCCCAAGGAACCATTGTAAAAAAACGTAAAATAACGGGTAAATTTATTAAAGAAAGTTGACCAACAAGGAATGTTGGTCACAAAAACATATTTAAAGTGGGCCGGGGAAATTCAGGTTCTGCGGAAGTGCGCCCAAGCCTTGACGCTCCAATAAACAGATGCTTCCATCCATTTTTAGTAAAATAAACTGAAAGTGCCTTCACTCGAGTAATTGATCGAAGCTGTATTTTACCTGAGCTTAAAATTTCATAGCTGGAGCGGGACTCAAACCCTTGCTCTCCAACCAAGCGAATCAAACCGTCTTCATTTGTAATGTAAATTGTTCGTTTTAGTGCCTGGGCTGAGACAAGAGGCTGGGCGTTTTGCACCCCATTAGTATCAACCTGGGCATGCTTGGCTTGCACCCAGCGTTGATCTAAGGTGTGTTTCAGGTCAGGAAGAGCCTGAAGTTTCACCTTCTGGGCCTCCTGTCGCCCAGCCTTATCTCTAGCATCAGTTCCTACTATAATGTCATCCAACCATGACATTACCCTCTCCTCCTTCTTGGGCTCCACCCCCTCCAGGGGCGTTTGCTAAGGAGAAGTTCTTATGTGCTGGTGGCAACTTCATAGCAGCAACGGCTGGCTTAGGCTGAGATCCTGCAGCCTCAGGAAAATGATTATGAAATGATTTGATCAGGTCTTGGGCATGTACACAATCCTGTGCTGGCACCCAACTGTTCTCTGCTGCGTCAAACCCTTTCCAAGATACCAAGTACTCAAGGCGTCGCTTAACCTGGCGGGAGGCTACTATTTCCTCCACTTCCCATTCTGGTGCCCCATCCACAAGATAAGCCTCAGGAGTCACAGGAGGAGGGCCCTCAAACAAGGTCAACTTGCTTTCATGAAAGATGGAGAAGATCTGAAACGTGGAGGGAAGATCCAACTGGTATGAGGCATGTCCCACCTTTCTAACTACACGGTAAGGACCAATCCTCTTTGGACCCAGCTTTTTGCATGGCTGCTTGATAGGGATGTTGCGAGCATCAAGCATCACGAGATCCCCTTCCTTGTATGCTGGACCCACTCGGCGCTTTCCATCGGCATTCTCCTTATAAACCAGCATAGCCGCCTCCAAACTTGTGGACACCCCTTGATGGACCTTCTTGAGAGTCTTAGCAAAGTCCAGCACCGCTTCCACTTTGGAACCACAGCTGGGCTCCATGTTAAAAGCAGGGTTAAAGCCGTGGTTAGCAAAAAAGGTGAACAACCGATTGATGAATGCAAAGTGTTGTTGTAGCTAAACTGGGCCATAGGAAGGTGAGGAACCCAATCTGAATGGTCTGCGGTGGTGTAACAACGCAGAAATTGTTCCAAGCACTGGTTCACTCGCTCAGTCTGCCCATCTGATTGGGGGTGATAAGCAGTTGAACGGCAGGGGCGGATCTGAAGAGTTTTACACAACTCTTCCCAAAAGATGGAGGTGAACTGGGGTCCCCGATCACTAATGATTTCTTGAGGAACCCCATGAAGCGCAAATACATGGGCGACGAAGAGCCTGGCCATTTCAGCGGCAGTTATAGTTGTTCTGCAAGGAATAAAGTGGGCGAACTTTGTAAAGCGGTCCACCACCACCATGATTGCATCATACCCATCTGAAACGGGTAACTCCACAATGAAATCCACTGATAGGGAAGTCCAGGGCCCTTCAGCCTTTTGGACTGGTACCAGCAACCCTGCTAAAGGTTGCCGATTGGGTTTCATTTGATTGCAGATCAGGCACTCTTTACAGTACCGCCCTACCTGAACAGGCAAGCCCTTCCAATTGTAAGTGCGTCATATCAACTCCAAGGTCTTTGCTTTCCCAGGATGACCAACAGTGATTCCGTCATGATGGTCCTGGATGATCTCCAGGCGCAGTGGTCCAGCAGGAACCCATAGGCGCCCCTGAAACCACACCATCTCATCCTTCACGTGATAACCCCTGGATAAGTCCTCCTGATTCAGGGCGCTCTTAGTGAGAACAACAGCATATTCAGCTGATAACGGCTGAGAAAGAACTACCTTTCTAAACATACTATATTCTGCTGCATTTTCCAGAGGCATGAGCGCTGGCGTATGTACCATGGACTTAGGAAGTTGAGGCAGAATCATACTCGGTGGAATCATCAACTGGGTGTTGTGAATCTCTACCTCCTTTGGATTGGGAGCCAAAGCAGGGTTGCGGCTCAAAGCATCCGCCAAACCATTCTCCTTGCCCTTGGTGAACTCATAGGAAAATGTAAATAGGGCAAGGGTCTCATGCCAATGGGTCTGACGTGGTGTTAGAACATGTGGAGCGCGGTAGTACAACAAGGCTCAGTGGTCTGTGCGTACCTGGAATGGTTGGGAGGAGCCATGTAAGTGGTGACGCCAATAAATCAGCGCCTCCACCACTGCTAATAACTCCTTGTCATATATGGCGTAGTTTAACTCATGCAGAGACATTTTCCTAGAAAAATATCCCACAGGATGCTCAGACCCATCTTCACCCACCTGTAACAGGGCAGCTGCAATGGCGAAGTTGGAAGCATCTGAGGACACAATGAACTCCTTTGCAGGGTCAACATGGCGAAGGATGGATGTGGATAACAAGGTGCACTTCACCGCTTGAAAAGCATCCTCCAAAATGGGGGACCACTGAAGCACCTTGGCCCCACTATCCTTATATAAGGGAGCTGCCACCTCGGAGAGATTGGGTGTGAACTTCTTGAGGAACGTACACGTCCCCAAAAAGCTCCTCAATTCCTTGAAAGAGGTGGGGGTAGGCCACTCACAAATAGCCTTCTCCTTGTCTGGAGTTATCATATGGCCCTGGTCAAAAACGACGTTGCCCAGAAAAGTAACCTGGGACTTGAAGAATTCGCATTTACTAATCTTGAGGGTAAGGCAAGTGGTCCTCAATCTCTCCACTACTTGTTGAAGGTGTACTGCATGTGACTCATGATCGGGGGAAAACACCAGAATGTCATCCATGTAGGCAACCGCACATACCCCCAACAAGTCTCCCAACGCAGCATCAATGCGGCGTTGAAAGATGGCAGGGGCATTCTTAAGCCCAAAAGGCATAACCCGGAACTGGAAAATTCCTTTTCTGGTGCAGAATGCGGTATACCATTCTTGGCTCTTCTTTATCAGGATTTGATTGAACGCATTGAGGCAGTCCAGCTTGGAGAAGACCTTCGCCTTCTCCACATAGCGCGCAATCTGGGAATCTAAAGGGATGGGATGGAGGTCAGGTACAGTCACATTGTTTAAGTTTCCATAATCAACACATGGATGCAAAGTTCCATCAGCCTTCTCTACAAAGAGAAGTGGGGAGCAAACAGGGGAGGTGCGCTGAAATATGGCACCTTTGGCCAACTTCTCCTTCACCCATACATCTAAAACCTCTTCCTCCCAACCAGTCAATGGGTATATGGGGGAAGAAATATGCACCAGATCCACAGTAAGTTTAAATTAACAATCAAACACAAAATGTTCTGGTAGCATACTAGATGAAGCTGCATCAAAAGAAGATGCCATCTCCTCCAAACAGGAAGGTAAAGAAAGTCCCACAGTGGGCTTCAGCAAAGGGGCAAGATACGGACTGGGAACGTTGGGCCAATGGGGTAATTTGCCTTGGACGTTATCCTCAGACAAAGGAACAATCAACTGGTGACCATTTGTCAAAAAGAAGGATAAAGTGTTTTCTTTCAAATTAGTTTTGACGTAAAACTTCCGCCACCACTCAAAACCCAAAATGATGTGAAACAAGAGGTTTATGATAGCTTGAAACTGGTCAGACAATAGATAAGAACCTACCTGGAAACCGACTGACTCTCTGACGTTCAGTGTGGGGATACCTTGAGAAGCCCCACCTCTAACCATACCACCAGGTGAGCAACTCAACTCAAGGTAGTCAGCGAGGTTTTGGTCAACAAAATTATTTGAGGCACCAATATCCACCAAAATAGTTGTGCTGAACTTTCCATAAAAGGAAGTAAGAGTAGCAGTAAACAAGAAGTATCCAGAATGGGATTTATCCAATGCAGAAAACGCCATCACTTCACCCGAAAATTCTTCCTCCAGTTTCAACAAGCCATCAGGGTATGTTTTGGAATCATAGAAGGGGAGGGATAGTGGGCCACTCTTACTACTGAGGCCACATATCCCACCACACCTTCTGCAGGTGCATATACATCTTTATACTTATAACGTAGTCCTTTTTCAACTTCCTGAGAACCCCTAATAATGGTAGGGGTCAAACGAGGGTTCTCAGGAGTGATCTGATAGACAGAAATGGAATCCTCATCCAGACCATATGAAAATATAAACGGCTCATTTTGTGATATTTTGCTTGCATTATAAAACGCGTTTTCTGGTTCTAACAAACTCACACTTATTCCGAAGGTTTGGTGTGCATCACTATCCAGGGCCATCACCCCCAAGCCCTGAATCAATGCCTTGGCATGCACCTCAGACATGTGTTGGGGAGAAAAAACAATAATGGAAACCCTTTTTTTGTTAAATTTGGGTTCAGACCCTCCAATGTTCCCGATTTCTGCCGAGACAGGGAGGAAATCAGTGGGAAGCATCTCTTGATTTAAGGAAATATCAGTAGTCGAGGATGCGATATTTATAGGGATGACCATGGGTGACATCATCGTGGCAGAATCGTCTGAAACCTTTACTTCCTTCTTGGGGCTAGACCCCTGTACAGTTCTGAATTTAAAAGGAGTTAAAGGATTAGAAGGATAAGATTCCCTCATTTTGAGAGGCGCGCACGTTTTTTGGTTCCCATATTTATATGTTTTGATCCGATGATGGCCAAATTACCTAGCCCCTTCTGGGTTGGGATGGGGAAACTATCCAAAAGGGTTTTGACAAGATGATTACAAAAAGTCCAAGACCACCAGGTGTGAGCAGGAAAGGGTGGACACTTCCCAATTGGTAGTTGCAAAAATAACGCTGAGACGTATTAATACAAAACCTAATGAGAAAACTGTGGTGAGCACCATTGTGGCAGTGATAAATGGCCAACACACCCAATTTACTAATATTAGAAGTCCCACACGGATAATTTGTATGCTCGTATAATAAAAAGGGTTGGCTGAATAATGTTAAGATAGTGTCTGTAACTCTCTTGTTCCCAGCAAGGTGATGTGGGACGCGAACCCACATTGCTAGGGAACTAGCCGTTAAGAGAATGGATAATGAGGCACCTAGAACGGTGCTTGAGCAGAAGGTAACCCAGGCGAGGGTGTAAAGCACCACATATGAGAACAGGTAAGTAAGAAACCTCCCAGCTTGAATAGACACCAATGGGGAGTCCATAGTCGAGGGTAACTTGGAGCAAGTAGACTTGGGTGTCTCAGTCTGGAGGGGACCTAAACAGCCCAAGAAAGCACTTGGGATTTGTGTAAATGTTGATAATAGGTAGTGGCCCACATAGTTGGAAACCTCGCTGAAGGGGTCCACCACCAGGTTCGCCTAAGGAACCATTGTAAAAAACGTAAAATAATGGGTAAATTTATTAAAGAAAGTCGACCAAAAAAGGAATGTTGGTCGCAAAAACATATTTAAAGTGGGCTGGGGAAATTCAGGTTCTTCGGAAGTGCGCCCAGGCCTTGACGCTCCAATAAACAGACGCTTCCATCTATTTTAGTAAAATACACTGAAAGTGCCTTCACTCGAGTAATTGATCAAAGCCATATTTTACCTGAGCTTAAAATTTCATAGCTGGAGCGGGACTTGAGCCCTTGCTCTCCAACCAAGCAAATTGAACCATCTTTGTTTAAAACTTAAATCGTTTGTTTCAGTGCCTGGGCCAAGACAAGAGGCTGGGCGTTTTGCACCCCATTAGTATCAACCTGGGCATGCTTGGCTTGCACCCAGCGTTAATCTAAGGTGTGTTTCAGGTCAGGAAGAGCCTGAAGTTTCACCTTCTGGGCCTCCTGTCGCCCATCCTTATCTCTAACATCAGTTCCTACTATAATGTCATCCAACCATGACACCTATCAACAATTGCAGCTTGAGCCCATGTGGCTCCGTGCATTATACTCCCAGGACGTGGGTAGTTCAAGGTCTTGATAGTGAATCTCTAGAACAGGCCAATGCAAATATGCTATCACCAGATAGGGGCATATTTATATTTGAACCCAGTTGAGGAAGTCCTTTGGATTCTTGGGTTTGGATCTCTGGATGAATTTGGTCTGCCCATTGAACTGCAGCTTGGCGTAATGGCAGTTATACCACTTGAAAATTTAATGGGGTTATCAGAAGATCAGAAGATCAGGTGGAAGCCTTATTTCAAAAATACAAGGAGATATTGCTGTCAACAATCATTATTTAGGGTGTGCAAGGGGTGTCCATTGATTGGACACTGGGGATCATCATCCCATCAGGTCCCGGCCAATCCGCTAATCAAGGGAAGCCAAATAAGTAGTTACTGAGGAAATCAAAAAGCTTAGAGCAAGGGATGATTAAACCGTTAGAAAGTCCGCGGGCTTCACTTGTTCTGATTGTAAAAAGGAAGGATGGCACCAACCGCTTAGTAAAAGATTATCAGAAACTCATTAGTATCAGAAAGAAGAACTCATACCCCTTGCCACGGATTGATAATGATTTGGATTGGTAAGGGGGATCGCATTACTTCTCAGCAATGGATTTGATATTGGGCTACTGTCAAATTAGGTTGCCCATGGAGGAACAGAAGAATGTGCCATAATTACGTCCAAGCGTATTTTTCAACTGACTCATATGCCCCAAGGGCTGTGTAACGCTAAACTACGTTCCAACGGGCAATGGACAATATCCTTGGCAATCTAGAGTTGTCATGTATCCTCATGTACCTCAATGACATCAATGTATTCTACGGAACACTTTCTGAGCACCTTAACCATTTGGAGGGGGTATTCCGCCAGCTGGCTGAGGCTAACATCAAGATCAAACCACAGAGATGTAACTTTTTAAGGATCAGTTGGAGTACCTCAGCTTTGTGGTAGACGCAAAGGGGCTTAAACCTTAACCAGCCAAGGTGGAAGCTATTTAGAAAACGACCCCGCCGAGCAGAAAACGCGACGTACAGTGAATTTTGAGGATGATTAGTTACTTCTAACGCTTTATCTCCAACTTCAGCTGTATTGGAGGAAGCTGTTTGAGCTACTTAAAAAGAATGCAGCGTTTAAAAGGACGGAAAGTTGCCAATGTTCCTTTGTTCACTTTGGATGGCATTAATCAGCGCATCGGTGCTACACCATCCAAATTTTGAAAAAGAGTTTATTGTTCAGACTGATGCATCACTTTCCGCCATTGAGGCAGTTCTATCCCAAAAAGATGACGATGGATAGGAGCATCCGGTTTCATAATGCAGTTGTAGCTTGAACTGCCATGAACGCAATTACACCATGACTGAGAGGGAGTGCTTATTGGTGATCTACACATATAAGCAATTCAGGGTATATCTACATGTGGTAAAGATTAAAGTTGTAACGAATCAGGCATCATTACGCTGGTTACAGAACCTCAGAGAGCCTGAGGGGCGTCTAGCTCGATGAGCTCTTAATCTTCAAGCTTAAAATTTCGAAAACTTCATTGACTTTGAGCAAAACACCAAAATGCCATTTGCTTATCAAGATTGCCAACCATTGCTGTTACAGCAGATCTCAGCAATGTAATGTTTGACAAGATGCTCAGCGAGAAATCAATGACTAACTGCCCCCAAGTCATCAAGGTATTTGATGGATTAAGGGCCAATACATTCCAGAATAACAGTGAGTTGTACAATAAGATGGGGGACACTATGGTGAAGATTCCCAGGACTTCTGCCCGACCAAACATTATTATGAGCGCACACTGAGCAGTTGGACATGGTGGAGTATGCAAGGCCATGGTACTATTGTGACCTCGGTACTACTAGGAAACCATGCAATTTGACGTGTTAAAAACCAATTCCTGCTGCCCCAGTGCCAAGTGGAAAAACCATTCCGCCAGAAGGCTTCCTGATGGCTAGTAAACCCTTATTTTGCTTGACATACGATATGTATCAATGTCATAAGCCTCTGCCAGCTGGAGCAAATCGGTCCAACATATTGTGGTGGCAATTGACCACTTGACCAGGTGATTGAGGCACGGGTAATATGTGATTTGGGGGAAATCATGGTGGCTAGTTTGTGATGGAATGGCTAACACAGCAACACGGCTGTCCCCAGTTCATCCTTACTGGCAACAGAACAAACTTCACCTCCTATATTTTACCCAAGATCAACGAGCTGATGGCTATACACAGGGTTTTGACGACCCCATATCACTCAGAATCCAATATGATGGTTGTGAAAGTTAATGTGAACTTAGTGAATATACTCTGGAAACTGGTGATGAATTAACCTTCTAATTAAAGTTCCCTCCTTTACACATCTGTTTTTGCCTACAACATTAGCTATAACTCCACCATTGGAAAAGCCCCTTTTCAGTTATTGTATGGATTCCCAGCTCTTCCAGCACTGCTCTAGGCCTGCATAGAAGATACCAGAGAAATGGATCCCCATCACTATTTGACTAACCTAGCAGACACGCTGATCAAGCTTCAAACTGAAGTGAACTTGTGTGGCTTATCCAAGAAGGTTAAGAATCAGCCTGCCAATCAGGTGTAGTGTAGTGGCTTAGCTCAGTTCATGGATGGGGATAGGGGTTTTGTTCCATAACCAGCACGGGTCTGGGTGAAAACACAAGTTGGCCAACCTCTGTATTGGTCTGTTTGAGATAATTAAGAAGACAGGTGTCAACGCCTACACCAAAAAGGACCCCACAAGAGGTCAGATCATCAACTGAGTGCACAAAAAGTTCCTTTGGGCATATAAACAATAGGAGACTTATTTTCCAGTCAAAGGGGGTAACGGCGCAATTCTGATATGACTGGATGATAGTTTTAAGTTGTTACAGCGGAATGGTTAAAATCTGTCAATCATGATTATGAGTGACAAATTATTAAAGCGCCTTATGATGAGGCAATATTGGGTGGGAAAGGAGATATTGGATCGCCTTTGAATCAGGAAATAAGGTGATGTTGATGAATGACGAATAATGATATGTCAATGTATTAGAAATACTGAGTGGATCGCTTCAAACTAGTGAGGTTGAGAAATTAAATAATGGTGAATTCAGCTGGAACAAATGAGAATATGGCAGAGTTAATAGTCTAAGCAAAAGGGTCAGTATAAACCAAGGTCGCTGAGATATCAGCAATATAAGAATATTGAGAGATTGAGGTTGTTTGTAAGAAAGAGAGAGTAGAGAAGCAAGCGTTCACTGAACAATATTAAGTTAAATAAGGAAATGTCATCGGAGCAATATCTTTCATTTATTATATTATATTTCTTTTATGTGTGTATTGAGCTCTGACAAACTCCATATCATCCCTTCTATTAATTCAGTGGGCTTGACCTTGTGCAAAACCCTTCGGCGTATCTTCTAAATATTGCCAAATTTATAACAATCACTCAACCAACTGGTGTCCATCTGACAATCCCAATTGAGAACTAGGTGGAATCCAGATCTCAGATAGAGTTGGAAAGCTAATCCTTTTTAATCAGTAGACACCTTGGAGGTCTTACTAATAATTCCAGAGAAATCATATTTCTCTGAATGCTCCTACCTTGATATTTCCATTAACAAGCTTATAGTCCATGTTCTGTTGACAGTGGGGCACCAAATAATATTATGTCCACTAAACTGATGAAGCAATTAGGCCTCGCTCCTGATATTGATCATTGGAAGAGTTAAGGTACTGCAGGGCCTCAGTCTACGACTTCAGTACAAGCATACAGTACATTGCCGCTGCGATTTGGCTCTCTGGGAATCTCTGCTCCCTTTATTGTGTTGCCTACTCAAAATTTCGATTTTATACTGAGACCTCTTTTATGAGGGCTCCTGGAATTAGAGCTTATTTTTTGAAAAGAACTTATTAACATTCTGTAAAATTTTTCCTAAATTTATCATCTAAAGATAAGGCCCCAACAGCTCAATCTCAAGAATAGTCACCTTATTTTTAAGGGTAGTATAGTAACCCTAGGTTACCAGCGGATTTGAGCATGGACGCGGAAGTTACCTAATCAGATTGCTGAATCTACTGGTATTCTGTTACATGCCCAGCGTAATCTTACCATTCCGCTGGCCACCAAGTGGTAATGGGGACTGACGTTAGTTTAGAAATTCCCCAAGGATTAAATATCGAAATTGTTGCCCCCTATTAGTGTTCCACATTAGAACCTGTCACTGCACCTGAAATTATCCTCCCTGACCATGGCGAAAATTAATTCTGTTTGCAATTTGTATTCTTATTCTCTGCATACTAAACAGCATGAAATTGCTTCTTTTGTCCATATCCTATTTGTCTGTCACGGATTCCGCTAATAAAAACTAGACTGGGCTCCCAGTTGGGGTGCGCAAGCACCCAGTGGAGGCACAGAATGCCAAAGGCATAGCAGTCTAAGTGACTAGTAAGAGTGGGGTTCTATGGGAGACATGAGTAAATTAAAAGCTCAATAACGTCCGAAGCCCCAAGCCAAACCAGATGGTTGCATTGGGGCAACCCCAAGTCTTGTGGGGCAACCCTCAAGGGTGGGAGAGGCAGGGAAGATGATTACTCTTCTAGGGTTCACGGTTGCTGGCCTTTGGATTCAAGTATGGGGCTTGCGCGCCAGCGAAGGATGGCACAGAGGCCGCTGTGTGGTTGAAAGTGAGAGAAAAGTATAGTGTGATCCACAAGAGTGGTTGGGACTAAGCTTTCCCTGAAGGGGGCGCTCCAGGTACCACAGGTGGGCCAAGCCATCAGTGGCTGAGGCAGTTAAGGATGCCAAGTCCACATGTGGTGGGGTGGGGGTGCTTGGGTGCTTCTCTAACTGGGGAGCAGTTTTGAAGGACTCAGCAACCAAAATGGATGGAAGGGTTTCCATTAAACGGACGCGTGGTAATAAATGAAACAGCAGGTTCATCATTAGGGGCGAGGCAGATTATCATGTTTACAATATGCTGCTGCATGGTGGGGTCAAGCAACCAGATAACCCAGTCAGCGAACATCAGCAGGAGAACTTGGGCGATGGCGCACTTTGTCAGATCAATTGGCAGAATTTTAGAAAAATAATAAGGCAGATGGAGGCCATGGCAAGCTAAATGGAGGATTCAAATTTTATTAAGTGAAAGATAAGAGAATGAACTGACAACTGCTCCCGGCCAGGGCAGTTGACTTAAGAACTGGGAAAAATGCATGGGGAAGGTATCATGTGATTGGCCATTTGGGGTTTGGCGATGGGAATTGGTTGGATGGCTCGGAGGGGGGTAGGGTGATGCTTCAGATTCCAGCAAAAGTCAAGAAAAACTTTTGCAAGTTTTTCTGGATTCCTGGTGCCAAACCAAGTTGATACTACTGGTCCTGGTCCTGGTCATCCAAGTCGGCCTGTTTTCTTGGTTCAGGTGTTCTGGATTCATCCCAAGAGGCAGGGGCCCTTGAATCAGATTGTTTGCAACTCAGACCAAACCTTCAATTAGACCAATCGTGTGATCCAAACTCCCTGGATCTATTTTGGAGTATTGGGGCAGATGGTCTGAGCTGTTTGAGACCTGTCAAGATTCAAGCTGTACCCTGATCTGATTTCTGGTGCAGTCCAGTCTGGACTGGCTCCCCCAGACCGGAATTTGCAGGCTGGGCTCGATGCTGGGAAATGCTGTTTCCCCAAAATTCTGACATAGTTTATCTGGGGAGTGGGTAGTCCCAGGGGCCTGTCCATGCCCCCTGGTGTGCGCAATCTCCCTGAAGACTCCTTCTATCAAACTTACCAAGTTTGAGGAGGGTGGAAGAGGTGTGAATGGGGTAACTTTGGGGGAGGGAAGACAACCAGCGCTCAGATATCACATGGGCAGGACACTCAGCTGTGACAGAGGGTCCACTAAGCCTTGTGAACCCTTTTCGTCCAGAAGAGATGTTGATCTCTATCCAGTTGCAAGGACTGGTACCCAGGGCTTACACTGTCAATGAGGTATCCAATATTTATAATTCTGGAAATCTAGATAAATTTGGGTTTAAAAGTAACGAGGATCATTCAGTGTGTACTATGGTGCCTTAAGAATCTCTTTTTGTGCTGACTGAATATGAGAAGGACCAAGCTTTGGCCCTATTTGATAAATACTGCACTATATCTACTAATGATGATTATGATCTGGGGTGTGCATAGGATGTACTACATCAGATCAATACTGATAATCATCCGCCCATTTGCCTTCGTCTTACTAGGTGTTCAAAAATGGCAGATAAAGTTGTTAACTCTGAAATGAGTCAGCTTGTGCAACATGGTATGTTGTTACCCTCCAAGAGACCTTGGGCATTTCCAGTGTTTATAATTAAGAAGAAATATGGGTCTAACTGCGTAGTAATCAATTATCATAAGCTAAACAGTATTAGTAAAAAAGATTCCTATCCTTTACCCAAGATTGATGACGCGCTGGACCAGTTGGGCGCCTCACAATATTTTCAGCCATGGACTTAATTTCTTGTTAGTGGTAGATAGAGCTGCCTAAGGATAAACAGGAAAAAAGTGCCACAATAACTGCCTAGGGTCTATATCAACCTACTAGAATATCGGAGGGGCTGCGCAAAACTCCAGCGACTTTTCAGCTAGTATGGATTCCATCCTTGATGATGTAAAAATTTCTTGCGTCCTAGTTTATCTTGATGATATTAACATCTTCTCTAGAACGTTCAACAAACGCCTACAACCCTTAGAAGAGGGTTTCCGCCGGCTTGCCAAGGTGGAGTTGAAAATTAAGCTGCATAAGTTTACTTTCTTCTGGGAACATCTGGAATATTTGGGGGCATCATTGAAAAACATGGCTTGTGTCCCTAATCCACCACGGTGAAGTAATTGAACGCGTGGCTTGGCCAAGTAGAAAGCGTGACATTCAAGTGTTTTTAGAATGATAAACTATTACCGCCAGTTTGTCAAAAATAATTGTAAAATAGGAGAGCCATTGTTTCATCTTAATAAAACTGGAATACAGTTTGAGTGGACTGGAAACTTCCAATTATTATTTGATAAAATCAGGATGCACTTAATCCAAGCACCACTATAAAAATACCCTAATTTTTGATAAGCCATTTATTATCCATGTGGCCGTTTCTCTCAACGCCGTTGGGGCAGAGTTATCCTAGCTTAAAGAAGACAAAGTTAAGCACCCAGTAGCTTACTTTAGCTGGACGTTGGACGTCCATGAACAAAATATACTGTGATAGAGAAGGGATGTCTGGAGGTCATATATGCATGTAAACAATTTTGGGTTTAAAACCATGAGATACATTTCACTGTGGTAACTGACCATGCCTCTCTTTGCTGGATAAATAATTTGAAGGATCCTGAAGGGCAGCTGGCCCAATGGGCGTTGAAGTTACAAGCGTACAATTACAGATTCAGCATCGCCCTAGCGTAAAGCATCAGAACGCCAATGGATTGTCGCAGTTGCCTACTTTAGCCTTAGTAGTTGATATGACAGAGGATTATTTGACAAATGCAACACAATCTTAACTTATTAACCAATGGAAGTTCAGCGTTCTTTAAGATGTATATATGATGAACACTGTTGTTCAGAATGGTAAGCTGTACAAAGTTATCCATGATCAACAACTATGGATGCCACAGTCAAAGGAACAAACCAATGTTATTAAAGGAGCCCACAAGGCAAGGGCATAAAAAGCTTTAAGAAAACGTTTATACTATTAAAAAATGCCAAAAATGAATCAATGATTTTTGAAGTTAATAAAACCCTCAGATGTTGTAAGGAGAGTCAAGTGGATGGCCCTTACAAGAAAGCCACCTCTTGCCATTTATTTAAGCCAAAATTTTGCCTAGCACTGTTTCTATTGATGTGGTGGGGCTTTAGCCAATACTTTTGGACAGTCTAAGTAAATAATAGTGGCCATTGTTCACCTCACAAAATGTGTTGAGGCCAGAGCTATCAGAATTTAGAGGCCACCACAATGGCGATGTTCATCTTGGAAGACATCTTTTATCGCCATGGATGCTCCCAGTTTCTTTTGAAGGATAATGGGACTAACTTTACTTCCCTAATGATTTTCAAACACAATGACTTGATGGGCATCCTCGGAGAATTGTATACTTCTTACCACTCCTAAACCAATGGCACCCTGGAACGTGTAAATAGAATTTTGGTAGGAAATTTATGAAAGATAATTATGTGAAAGGCGTCCACTTGGAACCTTTTCTACCCTCAGCTGTATTTGCCTATAACATTTTATATCACTTGGCCACAGGGCATTTTTCATTTACGCTACTATATAGGAAACGATCATCCTGTCAGGATTCCTATTCAAATCAGGGATTCGCGTGGGTTAGTTGACAGGAATAAAGCCTGATTTAATGAAATAAATGAACCTATAATTGAGGATAAACCCAACCAAATCAAGGCCTTTCGATATTGTGGATCTACCCTAAGTTGTATTAGCAAATGTACTTATCTGAACCCACTAGTATTGGGGTAACACATAATCTATGTGGCGATCAAACCCCTTTGACAGATGTGACAAACATGTTGAAGAATCCCTGATTGGTAATGAGTATAGCTATTAGCCAGGAACGCTTAAAGATTTAACAAGAAAAACTCCCTGATCTCTCATATATTGATTTTCCCAAGCAGATAAAAGTTACTCTCTTTTTGCCATTTAATGATTTGACCTACCTCTATTCATTTAAGAAAAAAACATAGTTAGGATTTACTTATGTAACTTTATTCAAAGTGAAGACTTTCCGTACAAGGAAAGCAAAATTATAATCCAGCACCCAGGAGCTTCAGGTCTTCTGCCTTATAAATAGAAAAAGCACAAGTGGTTTGAAACCCTTCATCATGACATTATCATTCCCACAATCTTGTATTCATGCATGGCATAAGAAAATATGAGCCTTAAGGCCTACTTAAAGAATATGACTAGAACCTTGATTTAATTGCAGAGAGCAGCCTACTATAATGCGTTAGCTCAAAAATAAGATCTTAGGAGCACAATAATGAGAGCCAGCAGACCTTGACCACTTTTTTGTGAGAGAAATGGTTTTATATCATGATAATCATGGGGTTGGAAGGACTACAAAATTGGACCAAATATGGAAAGGCCCCTATCAGATCATTGAGAAGACTTCCACAGATGCCTACACTTTGAATGAATTTTGTTAGGGGTCACCCCATCAACTGGGTACATGCCAAATTCTTAAAGCAAAAATCATCAGAGTTTAGGTTAAGGGACCCAAGGTCTCAAAGTTAGCACCTCTTATATCTTACTAACTTATGTTTGGTCAAGTGGGGGGAAATGTAAATTGTTTTACCAACCATATGGATATAATATTTTATAATAATTAATCTTTTATTGTAACTAAAAGCTAGATAGCAGATCTGAGTGATCTAGTTGTTAGTACGCCGTGACGCCTCTGCACTATAAGTTGTGGCCTAAAGTAATAATTGACTATTTGAGGTTCTCTAATCACCGCTGGCACATCTCTTTTTCCCTAACAAACATATCAGCCATTGACAATGTGGCCTTGAACATCTGATCACCTCTATATTATTCAGCGTAATCACATTATGTCACCCCCATGCCAGCGTAAATAAGCATTAAAGGGTTTATAATTATTAGGGCCATTTTCTAATAATTTTGACTATATAGAGCAGAATGCCTCCTATCAGGTGCAATACTCCAAGCCTTAGTTCTCGCCTCTTTGGCCAACATGGCCTTCATCATTTTAGATGACCCATTTAGGAGTGCTGCTTAGTAAATACCTAAGTTCAATGAGAATAAAGGTTGAATGAGCATATCTGAGGAGTTTTGCGAAGGGCAGAGGGGCCTTTTTTCCTGAAATTGAGTTTAAAGCCAACTAGGAAGATTTAATGAAGCAAGCCCAAGAGCCGCACGGTGTATTAGATACTGCTTTGAACTCTTTCTTGATTTATAGATATCCCTTTTATTGCAAATTAATTGTTTGTATCGATTTTACTTTAAAGATACTGTATTTAATCAGTACCTTTTTTAGTCTGTACGTTATAACCTGTGAAGTTGAGTTATGACGCCCCATGCAAAATTCAACACATGGTATGAAGGAACGCCAATAAGAGATCAAAATATAAGATAGAGGGATAGAGAACCTTTATTTTGTAGATATTATTATTAATAAATAATATCTCAAGCGTGGTCTTTTTATGTGTTATATATTTTTGGCAATACCATTAGGATATGTCATAAAGTGTTGCACAGGTCGAACCCAATGAACAATGGACAGATAATGTAAGGATTTTGGTCTCCAAAACACACTTGAAAATATAATAAATATGTAGAAATTGCCCTGATGACTCTTTTATTTATTTAATAATTACTGAAGTTCTTTGCTGTTCCACTCTCTCAAAATTACTAACAATCCTCCACTTTCAATCACCCCATCTCACTTATATATCAGCGACTTCAACAATACCATTCCCTTAGCTTATACTATTCAGTTCTTTTAAATTCTCATTGGTTTTGGTATGATATTCTTAAATCCTCTATCACTTTAGTTTGAGGCGATCTAATTAATATGTATCAAAAGTTGACTTCACCTTATTGCTTTATTTAAAGGCGATTTAATACTAACCCTTTATAACCCAATATCACCTCATCTCAAGGTGCTTTAATAATCACAAATAGTCATCATGGTCAGCGGATTATCACCAATCTACCATAGCTATTCAGGGGCATATCATCCACTCATATCAGAATCTTGACATTACTCCCTTGACTGAACAATAAGTCTCTTATTGTTTATACATTGAAGGAACTTTGCGTGCACACAATTAATAATTTGTCACTAACTGGGTCTTTGTTAGTGTAGGCGTCAATGCCCTTTTTCTCAATTATTTCAAATGAACCAATCCAGAAGTTTGCCAACTTATGTTTCCAACCAAACCCATGCTGGTTGTGGAACAAAACCATCTCACCTTCTTGGAACTGAGCTAACCCACTATGCTGTATCTGGTCAGCAGCCTGATTCTTGATCTTTTTGGCCATTCTGAAGGAGAACGCTTCTGTTTGCATATTGATCAACGTGTTGGCTAAATTAGTCAATTAATGGTGGGGATCCATTCTGCCAGTATCCTCTATGCATGCATAGAGCAATGCCAGAAGAGAAGGTGTCATCCATATAATAATTGGAAGGGGCTCTCCCCTATGGCAGAATGATAGCTAATGTTATAGGCAAATATGGCGGTAGACAGGAGGGAACACCAATCAGAGGGTGAATACGTTGCCAGCTTCCAGAGGATGTTCACCAATGTCCCATTGACCCGTTTGACCATTTTTTTAGACTCAGGATGACATGGGGTTGTCAGAAATCCGCAGATGCCCATTAGCTTGTTCAACTTTGGAAGGATGTGTGAGGTGAAGTTGGTCCACTATTGATAATAATGAACTGAGGGTAGCCATGCCGCTGGATAATACATTCTATTATAAACTTGCCCACTGTGACCGCTCCCAAATTAGGTATCACCTGTGCTTCAACCCACCTGGTTAAGTGGTCAATCACCACCAGAATGTTCTTAGACCAGTGTCAGGATTCTCTATAGTTTAAGTGAAACCTCAACTTGGGGTTTCCAATTTATTACTTACTTTGGGCAATCTTAACTAACCCTTACTATAATTAATCTAGCGCTCAATGCTTTGCTAGGTCTAAGGCTTGAGAGAATATTGATTTTAATTTAGATAGCATTATTCAAATCAAATTGACTTTGCTAAATTCCCCAACTGATTAACTGGAGAAATCAATATCAAAGTGCTCCACTATTCGATGATCCAGCCTGATAATCCCATTTTAAATATTATTCTACCATGGAAAAAACGAATCCTTTAATTTCACGTTATCTAACATTATGTCCAACTTTATCTTATCTTATGAGTCCTTTATCTGTTATCTACTTTTTTTTAGTACTAGATGGTCCCAACCCATATCTGTTATCTACTTTCATTTATCCTCTAAAAAATTTTCAAATAATATTTTCTAATCTGCTCCCAGTTCAAACAGGGTTTGGGCTGATCGTTCCTTATACCCTTTTAATCCCTTGCTTTATTAGCACTATATAAGGTGCAAATAATTTACTCAATAAAATAACTTTTTACGCTCTACCTAATTTTAGGCTCTTTTTAGTAAAAGTTCATTCTCTTGGGACCTCTAAACTTGCTTAGTTAAGTCCCTCTTACTCTTTCTATTCTCCATCTTAGCTAGTTTTGAAGGACCGGCCTTCTGATCTTGTCAGTCCCAACAAAAGTTGTGCTTTTTGCCAGGTACCCTTCCAAGCTGCACCCAGAGCTTAATACGCTCACCCTTGGATGAACTCTCAAAATGTCAAATCTTCATCAAGATTCTCTTGATGATATGAAGTCTAACTTGCTCTCACCCTCAAACAAGCTCAAAATTATGAAGATATAATCTGGACAATGAGGATCTATTCTAACTGCTCCTCAACGACCTGGAGGATTCTATTTTTGAGGAAACCTGAAATATTGAATGGGTCTGCCTTTCAACTTTTTCTATAACCAGACTGATCTAATAGGAGATTGTGCTGATGATGCTGCTTATGACCTCAGCCTAATTGAAGCCAGGAGCTCCAAATGATCAGTTGGTTAAAAACTTTTATAAAGTCCAAACAGTTATTGAAGAGGCTGAAAACAACTTTTTCCTGAGCTTGACCCAAATTTAGGAAACAATACTTCAGCATTTTCCTATAAGAAAAAAACTAAACTTAAATTAATTGAACTTGGGCTTGTTACAACAGACAAATCAGATGCTATCAAAGCCATAGTCCAAGAAAATCTCAAGCTAAATTTGGCATCTATGACAGAGACTCTCAATTATCAATATGAAGCTGATGAGCTAAATGCTTTGGCTTTAAAATTCATTATCTTCTTTCAAGGTTACTGAATTCACCAAATCTAACCCAAAACTACCTCCTATTGATGAAATGCCACCCAAGTGACAAAATGACATCTTGCCAAGGTTCACTGCTGTTCCAATGATTACTTTGGTTCAGTTAAACCTAATGCCTTAATGCTTAAAATGGTCTCCTTCGCTTATCCTTTAAAATCCCAAATTATTTAATAATTGTTTGTTTCATACTAACCATTTAGGCATTCCCATTAATGATGATGAGTCGAAACCCCCAAACCATCTCAGGTATCTCAAGATGGTCTTGAAGAGCTGTTAACAAACTGCCAATTTAAACTTCCAATTGCAATAACCCCTCTTAATGATGAGGCCCATTTTCATAGATCAAAATTAAGCCAAATTAAAAATTTTAGGCTGAATCAGTGATTAAGCCTTAAAACCTAATCTATGATGAACCATCACCTGGAGATAGATTAGATATTGAGAATCTTAATTGTCTATCCAATTTAAATATAAATTTTAAAATTCTAACTAAATTTAAATAATGGTGGTTAGCCTGGCAGGGTAAAAACTGCCTCCACCCTAGTGAAGGTTTTGTTCAATACAAGTTCAAAACCTGTACTGGCTAGAAAAATTCTTGGTGTGGTATATTTGTCCCAAGGTCAACCCACCCCAAATACTTTTAACTAAAATTAAAACCAAATTGCCTGATTCAGATTTTACACCTAACCCAATTGAAAACTTTACCAATAACAGCAGCCTCAGGGTTAAGATAAAAGCCAAACCACCTATCCAAAAGCTAAGGAGAATTTTTTAATTAAAGTTTAAATTAAGCCACCCAATCTGAATTTTAAGGTCAACCAGAATGATGGCCAAGCCACTTTAATTCAAACATATATGAATTTGATTAGTAATATTCACTGCAATATTAACTTTAAACCTATTCTTGCTGCATTTATCTCCTTGTCCTCAGCTTCACGCTCCTCATTCGCCAATGTGGGCTACACCTCCTTTATATTAGTTTTTGACTCTAACTGCCCCAATCGCCTCAAGATCAACATCTAACTCTATTTTAAACCTAAGCCTTCACTAAATGCCTTCAATCCTCCTAATCAGGTTTTGGAATTTGAAATGACCACATAAACTAGACTTCTAACTGATTAATAAATTTGATGATTAAGCTATAATTATACAGTATTTGTAACAGCAGTTTACTGATGAGATTATCGTCATACATCATCCCCAATGATATTAGAGGTCACTGACTAATGAGATTATTGTTGGCAATTATCCTGACGAAATTAAGCAATAATACATTATAGGAGCAACACCCAATATTTAAATTAGAGGGAATCATTAAGAGAAAAACAAATGGAAGTCGTCAGAAACTACCAAAGCGTTCAAATGCAGGAAGTAGAGAGTAGGATCATCATTGGCCAAAACAATTAGTTTTAAGTCCCTGTTACCAATTGTTTGGTCGCCAAATAGTTTAGGATTAAGCTACGTAAGAAACTCAAGGCAACAACAACAAATGAGGTTTGGTGCCTAACACTTGAGGGTCAACCCAGCATAGGAGCACGAATAATTTCCAGCGGACAGCTGAAAAGTTGTGTCAATTTTAACTATAAAAACTTCAAATATTCCCCAATAAAAGTGGATAAAAACTTGATAATAACTTAGTTGTTCTACAGTAGTTGTTTAACGTTACTCTTAAGAGAAGAGTGCAAGGATCAGATATCCTTATGTTGGGTTTATCAAAATCTCCACTTGGCTCTGCAAGAAGGGAATAGGCAAAGTGTTCCCTACCAGTACAAGAACATCTTCAAGATGAAGAAGCACCTGTCTAGCGTTGGACACTACACTCAACGTGGCTTTTAGTCAATCAGCAATAATAATAGTCTTCATACTATTATTGCCCCAGTTTATCAATTTTAATCAAACAATCAATGCAAGGATCCACGAATTTGTGCAGTTGAAATCTTGTGCCAGAAGCGAGCAACCAGCCAGCGCCCAGATTTTAATACCAGCCCTTTTGTCCTAACGCCAAGTTTAAAATTACCAAAACTTGGGTTTTTCACTTCTCCAAGATCAAGCTTTTTGAAGCAAATGAGTTTAATATCTATGAAATTATTTTTCACATTAACAACTGCCTATACCAACTTTTTTTGTTCAGTGGGTCAAGGTTTATACCAAATTCATTAAGGCATTTTAATTATAAAATTTGAAAACTTTATTGGCACCCCTGGTTGAGGCTTGGAGGGGGCATTGTCAGGATTCTCAATAGTTTAATTGAAGCCCCAACTTGGGTCCTTTAACTTTTTATTTACTTTAAGCAATCTCAACTTTCCTTTACTAAAATTAATTTATCGCTCAATGCTTTGTTGGATCAAAAGCTTGAGAATAGTATTAATACAAAATTATTAGCAATGGTCAAATTCAATTAACTTTGCTAAATTCCCTGACTAATTAACTGGGATAAATCAATATCAAAGTGCTCCACTATTTGATGCCATAGCCTGATAATCCCATTTAAACCATTACTCTACCCTGGAAAAAACCAAATCCCTTATTTTCACATTATCTAACCTTATAACCAACTTTATCTTATCTTTTGGGTCCTTTAACTTTTGTCTACTTTCATTTATCCTCTAAAATAAATTAGATAATATTTTTTTAATCTGCTCCCAGTTCAAAAAGGGCTTGTGCTTACTGTTCATTGTATCCCTTATTTTAACCCTTCTTTATTAGCACTATTTAATGTGTAAATAATTTACTCAATATTATAACTTTTTGCGCTCTACCTAATTTTAGGCTCTTTTTAGTAAAAGTTCATTCTCTTTATGGGATCCGCCGAGGACGCCACAAATATTTCTCAAAATATGAAACTCATCTCTAAAAAATGTAATAATAAACGCTTTTTTAAGTTCTTTATTTTTTATATTATTTATGCGGGGCAAGCCAGAAAAAGCCCTCCTATTTGATACTAGTATTTCATATTTAACCTAGTTTCCAATATCAGGGCCATGAGAATTTAAAACTATAGTGTCAAAAAGCTTAGTCATCCAAATTAGAAAGGATAGGCTTAGGCCTATCAGAACGAGGGAAAATACTCTGGGGTATAACAAACCTGTAAGGTAATGATTTGATAAAATGCACTCAATCATTGGTGGGTAAAATCTTCACACCTCGGGGGACCTCCACCACGCCTACAAAAGGGGGTCCCCGCTTAGGAAGTGGTATGGAATGGGAATTGACTGAGGGGGAGCCATGTGGTGGATGCCTAAATTCAGCTGAGGAGTCGGAACAATCCAACTACCAGTTTTTACCTTAGTACGCTGATTTTAATTATAAAACATGTTTTCCCAATGGGTAGGGTTCCACTGAGAATCCGCCTGGG
This sequence comes from Massospora cicadina, assembly GCA_022478985.1. Taxonomy (NCBI): domain Eukaryota; kingdom Fungi; phylum Entomophthoromycota; class Entomophthoromycetes; order Entomophthorales; family Entomophthoraceae; genus Massospora; species Massospora cicadina. The sequence goes on from JAKSZP010003950.1 coordinate 287,209, forward strand.
GCTTTTGGCCAATGGTACTCATATCCTCATTAACCATAGTATTGTTAGAAGATTGGACATGTAATTGGCCAATTGTAGTAGTGGATTTAAGGCATTTTTACCTCCAACATTCTTTTTTGAAAGTTGATAAGGAGAATGTCTGACATTGCCCCACTCAAGAATGTTGGGGGGAGTGTAGGGCCATAGGAAGCGGCCATGTACCCAGTTTATGGTAACTCCTGTAGCCAAAGACTTGATAGAATACTCATTTCCTCTCTTATACGTAATGGTAAATGGCCCCTCCCAGATTGATCCAAGTTTGCCACTTTGAGGAGTTATGTGATTGTGGTAATATAAGACCATACCCGACACTTGGAATGAAGGTAGGGGAACCCAAAGCTCATTGGCAGCTTGGCCTTCTTTAGTGACCGTTTTGGCTAGGTTGTTCATAGCCTCTGATTGAAGCTGAATGATGCAGTTAGCTAACCTTCGCATGGCTTTCTCATGCTCCTCTTCACTAGATAAGACATCCTTAGCTAGAAGGGCAGGTATGCCTGGTTCCCTGCCATACAAAACTCAGATAGGGGACATTTTCAGAATCCGGTGATAGCTAATTCAGTAAGCCATAAGAGCACTAGGGAGATAATGATCTCAATGAAGGTGATCAGACGAGGCCATTTTCTGTAAGATGGAAACCAAAGTGCCATTTGTTGCTCCAAAAAACAATTGGTTGATGGGTTATATGGAGCTGAGAATAGTTGCTGGGCTCCCATGGAGGTAGCCAAGATTTTGACTACTCTGGAGGTGAAGTTTTTTCCATTGTCGCAGAGTAGTACTTGAGGGCACCCATGTCGAGTGAAAATATTTTGAGGAATAAAGGTGGCAGTGGCCTTAGCAGTTTGGGCTGGAAGCGCCACAGCTTTAACCCACTTCGTGAAACGGTCAATACCTACCAAGATATATCTGTTTCCACCTGTAGTCTGAGGAAGCGGCCCTATTATGTCCAAGCTTATGGTATGGAGCAGCTGTTGTGGGTTATTGGCTGATATTGGTATCTAGTCTTGAATCAAGACTGCTTCTTACACGTAAGGCAAGCATCCAAGACTTTAATGATGGCTTCCATGATTCCCTCCCAAAAGTAATGATCCTTAATACACTCGTAGGTTTTCTTTGCTCCTCCATGGCCTAAGGTTGGATGAGCTTCCAGGATAACAGGTACGCGTTCCAAGGGACGTAGGTAAGGCAACCACTTCGCCCCTACTTTTTTATACAACTTCACATCATACAGCTGCTCCGCTTCACTGTTATCTAAGTGGAGGATGGGCAGCCGAGTTAACCCATCAACATTCATGTGATGGGTTCCAGCGTGGTGTTCAATCTTCATGTTGTAATGCTGGAGCTTTAGAGACCAGCAAGCTAACCGCCCCGTAGGGTCCTTCATGTTTTGCAACCATTTTAAAGATACGTGGTCCATAATCACAGTGAAAGAGGTCTCATACAAGAAAGGGCGGTAATGCTTCACTGCTAGTAGAATGGCAAGACATTCCTTCTTGGTAACACTATAGTTGCGTTCCGCCTTTGATAGCATTTTACTGAAATATGAGACAGGATGATCTACCCCTTTTTCATCCAGTTGGGCTAGGATGGCCCCAACGGCGTAGTCTGAGGCGTCTGTAAACAAAATAAACGGTTTTCCATAATCAGGATGCCTTAGGATAGGCCGTTTTTGTAGCAGCAGCTTCATTGTTACAAAAGCAGCCTTCTGTTCAGTGCCCCATTGAAAAGGGATATTCTTCTTCAGTAAGCGAACAAGGGGCTCACTGAGTTGGGCAAACTAAGGGATGAACTGATGGTAATACCCCATCATCCCTAGAAATACCTGTATATCCCGTAGATTTTTTGGGGGGGCATTCTGGCAATCGCTTCAACCTTATCTTGTATGGGTTGGATACCCTCTCAAGAAATGGTATATCTGAGGAAGTCTAATTTCCTTTGGAAAAAGGTACACTTCGAAGGTTTTAACTTGATATTTGAGTTTTGTAAGCGTTGGAACACCTCCTTCAGGTGATCAAAGTGTTTGTTAAAGGACTTCAAGAATACAGTAAAGTCATCAAGATAGACGATGACGCAGGTTAACTTAAGATCCTGCAAAATGTGATCCATCGCATGCTGGAAAGAGGCAGGTGCATTGCACAACCCTTGGGGTAATCGCATGGGTTGGAAAAGACCTTCACTGCATATCAAAGCGCATTTCTCCTGGTCTTGGGGAGAAAGATCCATTTGCCGTTAGCCACTAGCCAAGTCCATGGCATAGAAAAAGTTTGATCCTGAAAGCTGGGCCAGGGCATCATCAATGCGTGGGATAGGATAGCTATCCTTTTTTGTAAGATTGTTTAACCTGCGATAGTCCATAACTATCTGGTGACCTCCATGTTTCTTCTTAATTAGCAAAAGGGGGAGGACCAAGGGCTTTGCGAAGGAACTAATAACCCCACGTCTAATAACTGCGTGAGTTCCATCCTCATCTGCTGTTTCTCCACCTTCAACTTGTGGTAAGGTTTTGACCTAATGGGATGGGCATCACCCACATCAATGGAGTGGCACCAGCCCTTCATGTGGCTATAATCATTGTTGACTTCGAGAATATATCACTATACTCATCCAGGTGAGTATGCACTTTCTCCAACTCTGAGGTCAGATCATCCGAGATATGGATGTTTGGTAAGGTACATACCAGGTTATCTGCGGGCAGGCCTAAATCTGCCATTGAGCCAATGGAGTGGATTTGTTCAACTTCCTCCACAGGGAGTAAAAACCCTCTGCCCACCTCCTGGTGCTTTTTTACAATTATTTCCTTTTCAGTGAGGTTTCCCAACAGTAGAGTAATAGGCCTCTGGTAGGCTGGGTCTAAAATGCCAGGCAATACTCGAGGCTCAAAAGGGCTAACACCCTCAATTCTTAACAGTTGTAGTAAACAGTGGCGAGGGATTTTGAGAGTGATTTTTGTGTCTATCACCCGTTGTTCACCCGGCTTAATCACCACCTCATTGGCTGCATAAAATGGAATACCTTTGATATCATCCACTGAATCAGGAGATTACTTTGTATCTCTCCCAGAGGTGGTATAATGTAAAGGTAAAGCGGAAGGCGGGTACTCAACAATACAAGAGTATTCCTTCTTGCTGGGTTCTTTATTGGCTAGAACTAAGGGGAATTCATAATTGAGCAACGACAGGAACCCCTGCTTTATATTGATAATACCTTTATATTCATTTATAAACTGAGTACCTATGAGCATATCATAGGCGTTGTTATCCAACGCCACTGCAGAGGCTGATAGAATAAGCTTCCCAATATGAATTGGAAGGGACGAGTAAGCGCCAAGTGTGCAAGTGTTGTAGGGACTGGCGGTTCCAAATTCTTGGTTGTACTCCAAGTCAGGCGCAAGTTTGATCTTTTTCATCAACTTGGAGGAGATTACATTCACGGGGAGCCTGTATCTAGGATGGCCATCACCCAACCTTTTTGGATAACCACTTTGACCTTAGTAAGTTCTTATAAAAATTTGGCGATAGTGCTAAGACCTCCTTGAGATGGAAAGCGGAGGTTAATTTGCGCGCGGTCTTAGGGTAATTTTCCAGGATGGACTGCATGGTATGTGCCATGCTGGAGAGGGCGAATAAGGTTAGACAAGACCTCATCCGCATTGCTAGCATGTCAATAATGGCTGGCTCACCTAGAACTTTATGGAGATATGTCTCTTCAGGTATGGTGGCCTCATCTACTCCTCTAGCGTTCAAGCGATTGGGGACTTCCACTTCAGCGGGTACTCTTATGATGAATTAGCCAACCTCATCTGTACCCCCTCAGAATCATTGCAGGGGTATTGGTAACAAGAGGTATTGGCATAAGTTGTTTAAATGAGTCAGGCACATGAGATTTGTTGGCAATAGGTGTGCCTCTCCTACACCAATATTTCTTTTCCCTGATCATGTTTCTCCGCATCAGCTTTCTTTTTCCAGCACACAGCCTCTTTGTGTCCAAACTTGTAGCAGTATTCGCACCAAGGGCGTTCAGGACGTTTTGCTTTGGGTTTTTGCTCCTCAGGACCCATTATATGAAGGGCTCCTTCTTGTCTTCAATAGTCAGGACCTGAGGCTTGAGCTTTGGATCCTCAATGGCTAAGTCAGTGACATCTAGTAACGCCTCCTTGATATCTTGAATGGTACGGAAATAGCGTTTAACTGAGGTGATGTGCATCGCCAAAGGAGGGTGAGATGCCACTCCAGTCAAAACAGCGGCTACAGCGTCATCCAAGGTCAACATCTTTGAAGTTAACAACGTCTGTGCTTCCATATAGAATCGTTCTGCAAAGGTGACCACTGACTCCCCTTTTTGGATACTCATACGCATAAAGGCTTGCTTTTTCATGCTTAAAGCCTGTTTTGAGTCAAACATGTTTATGAGGCTTGTCTTTGAACGTCGGTTTGAATGAACTAAAGTCATTCCTGGTAAGGGTATGAATAGCTGGAGCTTCTGTTTCTGGGGTTTCTGAGTGATAGTTTAACTGGTTAAAAATACGTGAAAGGCGATCGAACTGGCTTTCATGGCTTCAAGCTGGGTTTTCATTTTGGATAGGGCTTCTTGGGGCCCAGATTCACATAGTCTCAGTTGAGCTTCGATCCCCAGTTTGTGAGTTTCAAGATCTTCCACTCGGTTCTCCAAAGCATTGACTTAGAAGCAGAGTTGTGACACCAGCAAGCTTAGGTTTATTTGAGCAGCTTCCATGGCTTTCACGCGTTTCTTCAGCTCTTCTTTCATTTGTTTACACCCTTCATCGTCATGAGGGTGTGAGCTTGGGCCTTGTACTCCATCCTTGATCTGCTCATACTTCCGCTCAACCTGCGTTAATTGACTAAATACTTCCTTCAACAGCACAGGGCTTTCCAGCGAAGCTTTTATCACTTTCGCTTTGGTTTCACATTCATTCAGGTGATGCGCCAAATATTTGGTATTTCAAACGAGGCTTGAGAGCTAGCTCCTTTTCTAACTGAACAACCTTGGCCGCAAGGGTGGAGGTGATGCTAGATGGTTCAAGAAGCAGATGGCGTTTGAGCTCATCAACATGTGAAAAGGCCTGGGTTAACTGTCACTCCACCACAGCCATACGCTGTTCATATTCAACTTGAAGGGCGGAGATGAGGGCTAAAAGGTCCCAGTGCATTTGCTCATTGTGCTTTTCAAGTTCTTTAGCAAACCCCACAGAAACGAGCGAGTGCTAAGGTGGAAGCATTCAGTTCATCCCTAAAGATCTTTATGGCCTCCTTGACATACTATATGATCCCAGTGTCCATGGTAGCAAGTCGGTCATTCAGCTGAATGATGAAGTTGTGATTAGCTTCCACACCAGATCTGACTGCTCCAAGGTGTTCAGAGGTCAGTTGGTACAACTTATCATAGGCTAGATTCAGAGCTGCATGGGTATCTAGGTGTCAATGTAGCTCTTCATGATGACCGGCTAAGAGATGCATCATGTGGACCAAGGCGGGGTGAGCAAACTTGCGTACATAGGTGGTCAAATTTGTGAGCTGGCTGTAGGTCTCCAGGAGTACACTAGTCTCATAAAGAAACAAGTGGCGTTCTTCTACCAACAACGCTTGTTCACGGGATGCAATGTTACCAGGGTTAAGGATGCCATGGGTAAGGTCTCTCACGGCTTTGGTGGCTGGCCAAGTGATGCGGTGAGACTCAGGTATTAATATGCGCTCAAATTATTCTTCTTCAAATGACAAAATGGTAGGGCTTTCCATCCGATCATCATCTTCAGCTCCTTCTCCATTTTGCACCCAACGGGTGACACTCTCTATTGCTTTAATACTTTATCAAAGTATACAGGGTGAGCCCCTGTAGTGAGCACCAGTTTGTTGGATCCGCCAATGGACGCCACAAATATTTCTCAAATTATATGTTACTTGCTTTTAGAAGCAAAGTAATAATAAACGCTTTTTAAGTTCTTTATTTTTTTTGTTATTTATGCGGGGCAAGCCAGAAAAAGCCCTCCTATTTGATACTAGTATTTCATATTTAACCTAGTTCCAATATCAGGGCCATGAGAATTTGAAACTATAGTGTCAAAAAGCTTAGTCATCAGGTTGGGACCATCTAGTACTAAAAAAAAGCTTAGTCATCAAATTAGAAAGGATAGGCTTAGGCCTATCAGAACGAGGGAAAATACTCTGGGGTATAACAAACCTGTGAGGTAATGATTTAATAAAATGCACTCAATCATTGGTGGGTAAAATCTTTACACCTCGGGGGACCTCCACCACGCCTACAAAAAAGGGGGGTCCCACTTAGGAAGTGGTATGGAATGGGACTTGGCTGAGGGGGAGCCATGTGGTGGATGCCCCAAATTCAGCTGAGGAGTCGGAACAATCCAACTACCAGTTTTTACCTTAATATGCTGATTTTGATTATAAAAATGTTTTCCCAATGGGTAGGGTTCCACTGAGAATCCGGCAGGTTCTTTCGGCCAATGGTACTCATATCCTCATTAAACATAGTATTGTTAGAAGATTAGACATGTAATTGGCCGATTGTAGTAGTGGATAGGGCATTTTTACCTCCAAAGTTCTTTTTCAAAAGTCAAGAAGGAGAATGTCTGACACTCTTGGGACCTCTGAACCTTCCTAGGTTAAGTCCCAATTACTCTGTCTATTATCCATCTTGGCTAGTTTTGAAGGACCAGCCTTCAGACCATTTCAGTCCCAACAATTGAATAGCTTTCATTGGCAGAGGTCCAACGGCATCAATGGAAACTATCTGCTAGGCAAAATATGGTTTTACTAATAAAATGTAGTTTTCTGGTGGAACAGCTTTTCCACTTGGCACTGGTGGCGACAGGAAATGGTTTCAAGAATGTCAAAGTTCATGCTTTCTCAGTAATACTACAGGTGCAACAATTCCAACATCTTGCAAATGCCACCATGTCCAACTTCCTTATATGCGCTCATGATAATACTAAGCCGTGCCAAGGATCACAGGAAGTTTACCTTAGAATTGTCAATCTGCTTGCACAGTTCCACATTCTGTTGGAAGGTATTTACTTTCATCTAGTTTAATGCTTTTTACTTGGGGCGTTTTGTCATCATATTTCCCGCTGAGAACCTTATTGTACATCACATTGCTGAGATCTGCCATCTTAGCAAAAGTTGGCAATCTTGAAAGCAATCATTGTTCTGATGTTTTGCTCCCTAAGCGGAGGATCTTGAAGTCATAAGCCTGCTGATTAAAAGTACATTGGGCTAGACGCCCTTCAGGCTCCTTGAGGTTCTGCAACCAACATAACAATGTGTGATCCGTTATGATATAAACTTTACCATGCAAGTAGACCCTAAATTGCTTATACATTTAGATTACCACTAAGCACTCTCACTTGGTCACAGTATAACTATGTTCATGGCAATAGAAGCTTCAACTGCATTATAGAACGGGATGCTCCCCCCCTCATTATCTTTTTAAGAAAACCTCCCCAACAGCAGAAGGAGGCGCATCCATCTAGACAATGAACTCTTTATCAAAATCTGGATATCTTACACTGGAACACTGATCAGCGCCATCTGGATTGTGTAAAAGGAGCATTGATGGCGTTCTGTCCATTTTAACACAACATCCTTTTTTAACAACTCAAATAGTTGCCCTCCAATACAGCTGAAGTTGAGGATGAAGCGTCGGTAGTAGCTGACCATTCCCAAAAATACCTATATGTTACGCTTACTGTTTGTTATAGTCATTTTTTGGATGGCCTCCACCTTGGCCGTCTGTGGTTTCAGCCCCTTAGAGTCTACCACAAACCCCAGGTATTCCATCTGGTCCTTGAATAAGTTACATTTATAAGGCTTAATCTTGATGTTTGCCTCAGCGATCAGCGGAATACTGCTTCTAGATGAACAAGGTGCTCAGAAAAGGTTCAGGAGAAAACGTTGGTGTTGTTGAGGTTCACAAGGATGCATGACATCTTCATATTACCGAGGATAGTTTCCATGGCTCATTGGAAAGTAGCTGGGGCGTTACATAGCCCTTGAGGCATATGGGTCAGTTGGAAAGGCCCTTTGAATATGATTATGGCAAATTTACTGTTCCGCTGCAGGAAACTCAATTTACCAGTAACCTGATATCAGATCCATTGCTGAGAAGTAGCAAGCTACTCCTAACTGATCCAACGCATCATCAATCCAAGACAAAGGATATGTGTCCTTCTTAGTAATACTGATGAGCTTTTGGTAGTTTAGCACCACACAGTTGGTACCATCCTTCATTTTTACAATCAGATGGGCGAAGCCCACGGACTCTTGAATGGTTTGAGCATCCCTTGCTTCAGCAACTTATCAATTTCCTCAGTGACAACCTCTTCAGCTGCACTTGATTGGCGGATCAGCTGAGACCTGATGGGAGGATGATCCCCAGTGTCCAATTGATGGGCCACCCCTAAGCGCACCCTAAATTATGGTCATCTATGGCAAAAATCTCCTTATACTTCTGAAATAAAGCTGAACTTGGTCTTTTTGTTCTTTTGATATCCCTATTAAATTCACCATAATACCACTGTCATTACTCTGGGCTGCGACTTAACAGTTATGACCAAATTCATCCAGCAACCTGAACTTGTGAACCTGATGGAACTCTTCAACTGGGGTCAGGTGTAAAAATCCCACTACTTGATGCCAGCGGATTTGCATCTATTTGTTCTGAGATTTTCTAACAAAACCTTGATCTCATCATAGCCTGGGATTATGATACCTGGAACCACATGAGGCTTAAGCCGCGTTTTTCTGATAGGTCCCAATGACCTCCCCATAGAGCCCAGTTGGAACTTTTACCTCTAACTCAGTGTTCACTATGACTTGGTATCTGGCAGGAATAGATATAGTCCCAGAAGCTCGGAAGGGTAGTCCTTGATATTTTTATATCTGCTGATGAAGGGCCTAGGTTTTGCTCTTTAGTTGATGGTAGCAAACTGGAATCACCCCGTCACTATATGCAAGATTGATATGCCCCATGTGCATCAGGTCCTTCAGCACTCTGCTAGAAGTAAAGTAAATTAGGATACACTGCCCCAGAATCTTTAAGGTCTCTTCCATCATATCAATGACAGCACCAACTTGTCACAGGAAAGAAGTTCCAATTAGCATGTCATAATTACTTTTTGGCAGCAATATTGCCGGAGCTACAATGACAATTGTCAAACCACAAAGTTAGCATGCTGTACGCCCCCTCAGAGACTATGCTTTGCTCCAGCAGTCCCGTACCCCATTTGATGTTTCACATATGGCTTTTATGTCAATTTCGCCACCAACTTGGCAAAACTATTTTGATTGGGGCGCGTGTATCAATCATAGTACAAACTCGGTTTTTGCTACAAATATGCACAGTATGTACACTCATAATAAGAATAGTATCGACTGTTTAATATGTGAACATTTAAGGGATCTCTTTTTCTGAGAAAACTCAACATCCCCTCCCTAACTTTGGGGTATTCTTTATCAATAGCGCCTACTGAAAGGGTGACGTTTACTCCTTTCATGGTTGGCACATCTGCAGCTGGATCCTGCTTGTTTGAAGAAGCTTGGTTAAACATATAACAGGCGAATGGCTTCAGTTGCTCCTGAGGTCTTTCATCCACCGCAGCCTTGGCTTACGCCCATGTCAGTACATTCACTCCTCCAACTGGTTGCTTGTATTAAAATCCCGTCATTATAGAGGGACTTCCGCTGGATATAATACAATTAGTTTTGGTAAGGTGTTTGGGGTTGGGATAGCAGAGGTAGAGAGTCCTGTCTCTCATCCACGCCATCTTTTCCCTGGTAGTATTGATCCTGTTGCACGTAATGAACTCAAAGGTTAGTGCAACTACAGGCAAGGTGACCAGGGTGACCACATTCAAAGCAATTAAACCCATAAGGGCCGCGCCCTTAGTTCTCATAAGAGGTCAAGGTTGATAGTTTGATTGCTGATGATCAGTGTAACCAGGGCCAGGCCAATAGAATGATTGCTGACACTTGACGTAACTATGTCTATGTCAGTAGTTTAGTTGCTGAAAATATTTTTTAACATGGCCGGAGTGGAAGCCATATGCTGGAGGTAACTCAGCTGAGGATGAGGTGCGGGATTATAATAAGGCTGTGGTTACTAGGCGGAATATTGGCAGGATGGGAGTATCCCCCCAAATAAGAGGGTCCAGTGACAGCGGTGGTATGTTTCCACTCTGTATTGTGTGGAGGAAAGGTAGTGGACAGATGGCGCAGTAATTGAATAATTTTAAGTAAAGGTACATTGTCATCCAAGATTGGAAACATGACATTGTAAAGCTCACAATATGGCTTCTCTGCAGAGGTCATTGCAATACACTCATCAGTTTCTGCTAAAACGCCTGTCCCAATTATCACATGAGCTTTTGCCATAAAACGGTCATCAAATTCCGTGAGAGTCTTATTATTGTAAAACTCAATAGTCAAGAATTTCGCCTTTTGTTGCAACTTTTTTAGGTACCCCCAAACAGCCGCAGCACAGTATTTTTTACTTCTTGGTATGTAATGGAGCTGCTTGAAAGATAGCAGATGACTTTATTGGCACTCCCTACATCCAAGGAAGAAAGTAACAGTTTAGCTTTATTCTGATCTGAAGCGCATTCCACTGCAAACTTAAACTTCTTAAAGAAACTGTGGGTATTCACATTGTGATTGAACGGAGGCAGCTTATTGATAAAGATCTCCTCCCACTCATAACCACGACCTTTTGGGACTTACTAAGGAATGGGTCAATATCCATAGGTGGTCTCTCACTGAGGAGCTGAGCCAGCAGATGTTGGGTTGTCTTCTGATTTATAGGAAACATGGACCTCTTTGGTGGGCAGTACTGCCATCACTTGGGGGAATTGGATTTCCAATCCATAATCATATTCAGAGCTGACTCCTGGGTGTAGTAGCTCGTTCCAGCATCATATTCTTCATTTTATAATTCTCCCCAAGAAGCCCCTTGTTGCTCTTCCTATTCCTGATGAGGGGGCTGGGAGGTACTGTTCAATTTCCGCTCTGTGCAATGCAGTCATTCAGCATTGTCATCCAAGCAATTAGTGGGTTGCTTGTTTTGTTGTTTAAGAATTTTCATTTGACTAAACGTGCTGTCAAGCTGGTGTATACCGTTGTTCCACTCCTTAGGAAGCTCATCTCGTTTTTGAGCACCTCATCTAAAGCAAGTTTTAGTTCCTCATATTTGACTGGTGCAGTGTTTTGTGAAGATTCCTCTTTTAAGCAGACCTGATGTGACATGGATAGCGACTGGAGATTGAATTTTTTTAATGGTTGATCAATGGGCCCCATGTAGTGAGCACCACTGTTATAATTTTTGGTGACACCATTAGGATATGCATAAGGGTTAAACAGGTCAAACCCACCAAACATGGACGGATGATGTGATTATCGTTGGTCCTCCAAACACACTTGAAAATATAATAAATTATGGGACAATTGCCCAGCTGACACTTTTATTTATTTAATAATTACAGCAGTTCCTTATTTGTTCCACTCTCTAAAAACTACTGACAATCCTCCTCTTTCAATCTCCCCATCTCACTTATATGTCAGTGACTTTAGATGATACTATTCCTTTGGCTTAGACTATTCAGTTCCGCCGTATTCTCATTAGTTTTGGTATGATATTCTTAAATCCTCTATCACCTTAGTTTGAGGCGATCTAATTAATATGTATCAAATGTTGAATTCACCTTATTGCTTTATTTAAAGGCGATTTAATACTAACCCTTTAAAAACCCAATATCGCCTCATCTCAAGGTGCTCAAATAATCGTAAATAGTCATCATGGTTGGCAGATTCTCACCAATCCGTCATAGCTATTCAGGGCTTATTGTCCAGTCATATCAAAATCTCGACAGTATGTAAACCATATTAAAATGATTTAAGCATCTTTAACCAAACTTAAAAACCTAACAAAAAAGTTAAGATACATGGGAAACTCTTTATGAGTAAGTAAATATGATTGCAAGAGGTTCAAGTAACTAAATCTTAAGAATAATAGCCAAACAGGCGAAACCATAAAGTATTAGTTAATAGCAACATCTTGGGCAAACATTAACGGATTTTATGATAGTTTCTACCCTTAAATCAGGATAAACATATATAAAAGTTGTGAGAACAAACTTCTGAAGTTTCAAAGATATTGAAGATATTTTTGAAAAGCATAGCTGACGATAACACCTCAAAACCAGCAAAATTGGTGATACATCGCTTTTGTATTTTTCATGAATCCAATACAAAGCATCATAAATTTGTAAAATCTTAATATATAATTAATTCTTTCTAAAAAATAGAATTTTGTATAAATTAACTTAATTAAGGTTTTTTTAGATAGTATACTTATAAGTAAAGACAATTAATTAAGACCTAAGCTATATGTCAAAATCTCAACTCTGAAGCTATCATCTTAACACTATCCTAGATGTAGATCATTACTTGTCAAGAAATCTTATATTATATATTTTATTAAAACAAAACACCACATATTCAGCTATTTGAAAAATTTTAGGGGAGATTTTGGGGTAGACCCCAAATTTGATATACAATAAAATATTTACTTAACAAATAGGCCCACAACCCACTTCCTTTATATGACCTTAGAGATTTTAGTAGTTTAAAGGCTCTCTATTAGGTCCTTTAGACTTGGACTTCCTATATTTAGTGTTGGCGTTCAATTATTGAATTTGAGTTACTCTTGTGACACATACAGGCTCTTAAAGATTAGAAAGACTAGTTCAAAGACTATGATACACTCAAGCGCCAGTTTTTAGCAGCCAAAAATTCTGCCAGTACTATAATGATTTTACAGTTGTAATAAATTAACTTAAAGAGGAAGATATTACACTTGAAAATTATATGTTCAAGTTTTAAGAGATTTTATAAATGACTGACTAGTAAGAGGAGTTATGAGTATTGTACTTTCAACTGAGATTGGAATGAGGTCTATACAAGTTAATCTGACAATGCCTTTCACGCTACCATTGTAAAAAATTATTAGATCAACCAGAGCCTCAAACTGAATGTTAGCGTACTGGAATAATGCTGGGTTCAAAAGCACTGCAAGAAAAATATACACAAACCTTGTTTTCTCATTTTAAGATAATATACAGTCATATTGAATACTAAGTGTGTATTTAAGCTTTGGTAAGGAGAGCTTAAAAACTATGACTATGTTTGAAACTGGTAAGCAAGTACTTTAACTCAGAGCATGAAATGAGATTTCTGGTTTGTATTTAACGACCTTCTATGAAGTAAATTTGAGAATGGTGAATGGTTAACTTTCTGCTGCTTGCATTACATTGATTTGACATTTAGAAAGCAACATACAAGTTGAGTTCTAAATACTGACTAGTTTACCACATCCTGAAATACTTGAGTTAAATTGATGGACTCAGTTGAACTACAGAACAATTATGTGAAAGAACTCTATCACAAATAAGCTGAATAATATATAAATTAAGTGCGCTTTAGAAGGAAATAAATTTCTGTACTTGTCAGAAAGAAAGGTTCAAGGAGACCATTGGAGCTTTGTAATGAAAAAATTGCAAAAGCCTCTCAAAAATAAATACACTGTTTGAAGAATAGAGGACAGATAACTATTCACTCATGGACTCTTTGGCCATGCAATTGATTTACAAAAAAAGCATCCTGCCCTTGAACCAATTAACAATTGAAATCAGTAGTAACAGTTGCTCTGCGTGAATACAAAACTTAAATGAGAAGAAGTTTATAGGGTGTTTATTTTTCATGTTTGTTGCTTTTAATGTTTGTTAGTAAGAAGAATGTGGCACTATGACCATGTGTAAACTACCAGAAGCTCAAAGACATTAAAATCAAGAATTGATATCGTTACCTGATGATGATTGCCTGAGCAACTAGTTGTCTGGGCTTTGATCTTCTCTTATGTTTACTTGAAATATGTATTTTAACATTTTGGGTAAAAGTATGAGATGAGCAAAAATGGCATTTAAGATGTGATTTGGCATGTATGAATATCTGTTGATGCCGTTTGGGTTGTGCAACGCATCTAGCAAATTCCAACGGATGATTAGAATGGTGTTAGGGTGGCTACAAGGACCATTTATGCTTTGCATACCTTGAAAGTATCTTTATTTACTGCATGACGCCTGAGGAATAATTATTTCACTTGAAATGGGATTTTGAGCAGCTGGTAAGCTACAACTTACATGTAGAACTATTATAGTGCCAGTTTACTCCTGAGTTAGAGTATTTTGTCTATGCTGTAAGGAAAAAACGGTTTTACCATGACGCTTAACAAAGTTCTAGCAATCATGTCATGGCCAAAGCCTACCTGAAAGTAACAAGTTTGCAGTCTCTTACGTTTACTGAAATTTTAGCCAGTATTTTATTGAGCAATTGTCTTCCATTGAATAGTCCTTGATCTTCCTCACCTCAAAATCTGTGCCATTTATGTGGATCTTAGCAGCGGAAAAAGTTTTCTTCTCTAAAATCTCTTGTTTCTGCCCTGAGTTGGTAACTCTAACTCTGTGAATTCATTTGTTGTTTAGACTAACCATTATAGTTTAACAATATGGGGGTTTTTTACATACAAAAAATGATTTTCATCTACATCTCGTTGCTTATTTTTCAAAAATCTCAGAACTGCATAGTGTAAATACTCTATTTACAACAATGATATGTTGACTACTATCCAAGCGTTGAAGCACATGAGTTGGTACCTGTAGGGGCCAAGCATTCCATGAGGATTATGACAAACCACAAGAATCGCACATATCTCTACCTTAAAACAGCTGTACCAGTGGAAAGATAGATGGGCCATTACTCTGACATATTATAGCTTATATATTGGTTACAAACCTAGGAAGAGTAATGTGGTCCTAATTCTCCAAAGCGTTGGCATGACATAATATCTGACAATGAGGAGAATTTTTTTATAACACGCTGGTGTTTTTGAAAGCAAAGGGCTTAATGAACTATTTTCCATATAGTATTAGTTGGCAAGGGAATAAATTTTTAAGTTCAAGATGCCAAAATGTTTTTCCAGGAAGTAAAGAATGACCTCAGGCAGAAATAGGTTATTACATGTCATAAGAAGAGATAATTGCTAAAGTTCAAATGTTAGAAAAAAAGATCTTATAAATGTTTTAAAAGATAAAATGTTTATGGTGTTATAAAAGATCACTATGATGTATCCATGTCTGGAAACCATAGAAGAAATAAGATGATGCACCACATTCAACTTACCTTTTGGTGACATGGGTCTGATTAGCGATGTAGCAAACTACATGAATGGATGTGAGACATGTTATTAGACTAAGTCTCGTAAATATCATTTTTAGGGTCAGTTGGAGCCTCTTAAATTGCATAGAAGCCTTGAGAACTGACATATATGAAATTTAACCTGAGTTATCCCTTCTTCCAGGTTTAAAATGCGATTATGGTAGCTGTTGATTGATTCACCAAGATATCTTGCTCCATTCCTACAAATATAAATGTAACTTTAAAAATGTCCTAGTTTTTTATGAACATGTTGTGCTCCAAAACACCATAGAGAGGTTTTCTCAGGCCGAGGGCTAAATTTACATCATGACTTTAAAAGAAAATTATTAGACCTCAATCTTAAGAGATCTTGTCTACTGAGTACCATCCCCAGGCTGATGGACAGGACGTGAGGCTCAACTAGGTTCTATAGAGGTACATAGGATATTATGTAAACGTGTAACAAGATAAGTGGGCTGTACTAATGACAATGGTACAGTATTGGTACATCAACCTTGGTCACACCTCTACTGGGTTGTTGACCTTAAAAGCCAAATATTACTATGATGTTAATGAAACCATTTCCTGCCATGGAAATAGATTAGGAATTAAAGAGGGAATTTTCCAGGAGAGACTATGATCAAGTTAGTTTAAGAAACATAATTAATTTGAAGAAATGATAAACCTCAAAAAGTGGAGCTCGTCACTTGAAAAATCATTTGACCTGATCTGGAATGATGAAGGTACAATGTTCATCCATATTTGAGTAGAATCTCGTTGCCCAAAAATGATTTTGTTTCTATCTTGTACTCTAAAAATTTCCTTTGAAATTTTAAAAAGATCTTATCATGACAAGGTCACAATATCTGGAATGAATGTATTCCAGGCACATCCTATAAATGTCAAACATTTTATTTATTAATAGAGTATGCCACCTATTAAAGTTTTGACCGAATTACTATCACTAAAGTTTGTAATTTACTTTTAGGGAAGGTAACAAAGAGATCCATGAAAGCTATCATAATTATAGATTCTGAAGGCTTTAATGAACTGGCTAGTTATCTCTTTTTTCCATTTGCTAACAAACTGATGCTTTTTTCAAGGTTCCTTTCAAAGCTACCTGTTTAAGACAAATCTTCATAAGGATGTTATATTCCAGTGACAATCATTTCACAATCCAATAAGAATATGAGTGTTACCCAATGTTTTAACTCCAAAAAATAGGAAATTCCTATCTTTATTACTAAAAAGTTACACATAAGAGCTTCAATGGGTTTTACTATGGCTCCCGATATTTAAACATACCAAATTCAACCAGCTTATGTGGCCAAATTTTTAGATACCTATATTATTGTACACTACAGTTTTTAGGATGAGCCAGTCAAGCCCGCTCATCCAGAGTCGATCAAAACTTATTCATCTATACACATCTCCCGCCATCTCAAGTTTTGCTGTGTGAGTTGACCAAACTGATTCCTAACTCTTAAATTTTGTTCATCTTTCCCTCTATCATCAGTTGCAGGTCTTAGAATTGCACCATGAGGAGATAAAAAGCAAATGATATTACTAAGCAATATAATTTTTACCTATTGAGTTGTAAAACTCCTTCCTAGTTTTGCTGAGATAATTAAAGCCATTCATGATGATTAAATAATATTGAATGACTTACAAGGTCAGATTATAAGAATCAACGATGAAATTGGTAAATTTATGGAATGTGGTTACCTAATAAGTTTCAAATGCCTATACCTCCTGTTGTGGGCGTGGCCACAAATGGATTACTGGATCATCTCTCAATCAGTGAAATGATTAAAGTTTCACCCCCAAAACTAGGGGAGGTGCAGGCAACCAACCCACCATTGTTGAAGATGGACGAACTCTTTAATATTCAGGATTATTAAGATTTCTTCCCCACCATCAATGTGATATTAAGTGAAACGTTTTTTTCCCTGACAATTCTGAGGAGTTATTTAATGAAGATGACAACGTCACCCAAGATTAGTATCAAAATTGAACCCTTTTATACCTTTGGAATTCCAAAGTAATTTTGCAATTTGTCAATGACAATATGATGACTTGACCAATTTACCCTAACGGGAAAAATTGAGGAACAAGGGTGAATTTTACCAGATATAAAAACAACTAATTTTGAGAGTCGCTCAAAACCACAATTTGAGGCGCATCACTGGGCGCCATTGATTGAATTTAGAGGTTGACAAGCATATTACCAGATTTAGTAATAAATCAATATTTGAAGAAGATGCAACCACCCAAACACAGAAGTGGGGACAGATGAAAGGGCCCATGGATATCCAGGTTAAGGGGTAATCACCATGAGAAGGAGCTCACATATATAAGAGTTAGTGCACATGGACAAAGTCAAAAGAGCAGCAGTTAGACGCCATTCTATAGGGGGTTATGAAAATCCCCCATGTTAATATCCAGGTTCC
Source organism: Massospora cicadina (assembly GCA_022478985.1). Taxonomy (NCBI): domain Eukaryota; kingdom Fungi; phylum Entomophthoromycota; class Entomophthoromycetes; order Entomophthorales; family Entomophthoraceae; genus Massospora; species Massospora cicadina. The sequence goes on from JAKSZP010003950.1 coordinate 304,970, forward strand.
TAATCTATTTTAAAATATTCATTTATTTACTATTTTGCTTTTTGAGAGAAGTACAAAATACTTCACTTTTTACATCAATAAAAAACCTTTCCATAGAATCTCAGCTTTATCCTTTTCTGTTAACACTTATAGTTGTTTAAGTGAACTAATATAAAGTAGCTAGTTTGGGAATAGCCAGTGAGCAGAATACACTAGCCAGTATGAGATCTGCTCTGATTGTACAAAACACTATATATCGCAGATGACATGGAGCTGAGCTTCCAAGGGAGAGGTTGGATTGCTTATGCTTAGTCCCAAGGGCAACGTATAGTGAACATGTCTTAGAGTGTCACTAAGAGATTCACCATGGGCGCAACCAGTTTACCACAGAGATCTATAATACAACGGGTAGCATCAGAGGAGAGTTTTCTCTACAAAGATGATTGTGATCTAAGAGAAGGTTTTCTGATGCCTAATATGCATGGAGTAGACCCCCTGAGAAATGAGTCAGCCTCACATGTTAGGTGATCTGAAGCCATCAAGCTGACTGTCATGCTCATTACAGGTTGGCATCATCAGGCCCTAATGAAGATCATGAGAGTTCTTATGAGCAGTTTGACAATGAAGTGGGTATGAAAGTATACTTTATGGAGAGGATTCTTCTGAGCTCCTGGTGAGGGAGGAGGATACAGTTCATTAAAGACTCATAACCTTGAATTAGAAGTGCACAATCTATGAAATGTTCATGATCGCATCAAGGAGAATGATAGAAGAGCACAAATCGCCTCACTACCTATTGTGAGAAAATCATCACCTACTTTTAAAACTGGTATATACTCTTAAGAATCTAAAGGAGAGAATCATATTTCTCGAAGAAGAGATCAGCAAAACCATCTGTGCTTTGGATAACTATGGAGAGCGCTTGGGACATCATAATATACCATTTGCAATAGAAAAAATATAGACGAGTTGAAGGCACTAATGTGTACTATACATGACCCTATCTCTACTCAAATAGTAATTTAATCAGAGGCACCTATATGGGTCTCTCAACATAATGCCACAGCTGTTCAGAGCTGCTACACAACTGACCATGATGCACTCTAACCTTATTAAAGAAGATCCTAATTTTAAACTGTACTTAAAGACCATGTACACTCCTGGGGAAAGAACTTTTACTGATTTTCTCCAGACTTTGACACCATCATGGACGGTTCTAGAAATCGCCAAAAGGCTCCTCATGTGCAAGGGTGTATGAGCCATGAGGCTCATGAGATCCTTAATGAAAACCTTCGACCTGGACTATCCTGGACTGGTGAAGGTACGTACTTTCAGAGTTTGTTATTAGCAAGACGTCCATAATAAGAAGTAAAAGTTAATCCTGATGGAAATGGGCAAGTATGAGTCAGTGAAACTATGCCTTACACTACTATCTAGAGAGTTTTAACAACTGCGGACTACAATAACCATAAATTTACCTACCACGAAAACGTTCAGCTGAGCTCATTGGAGAAGCATATTAACCTAAAGATGCATATGGCTTTAGCGGTAAAGAGTGCGACATCCCTCAAGGTGCTTAAGGAAGCTTTACTGAACATACAAGGGACGTATAAAACAGATTACAAGGCCTTAAGAACACCCTTTTGAAGAGTTAGCACAGCATCTATGTCACTAATGATTAGGGCGACAAATAAAAGGATAGGAGTTCCAAACCACCTGAGCGTTTGCCTCTTCTAGAAATACCTGCAAAAAGTGCATTCAACCTGAGTACTTTTAATGACTTGACCATTACTCGCCACGGAAAATAAGAAAATAACCCCTAAAGAGGATACTCCCAACGCTGTAAACCGGGTAATTCTCCTTACTGAAGGTGAAGATGCTCACGCAGATGACAATTTGGCTAGTGCAGGATACCACGTGGCTAGGGCATCTAGCGCGGTGGCTGTTTCTGATAGATTAGGGTCCACTGTACTATAAGATTTAAATCAAGCAAACTATTTCTGGCGCAAGCAAAAAGCCTATTTGGGTCATCAATTCTGTTGAGAAAAGAGAGCAGAAATTATGGCTACCTTCAATAACTTGGCACCAGATGACGAGGGTACAGTTAAAGCTACAACAAGCGCTGTCACTCTCAGACAGTTTGAGGAATCTGCTACAGAATATTGACCGCTGGGACCCTTTTGGCAAGAGCGTGACAAAAGTGAAAGTGATCATCTAGAAGGTGCGTGTCTTGGAAGTACTGCACACTGAGGCTCCAATAAAAACCATATCATCTAAGATTATAAAAAGCTGAAGTTTATGCCCAATATTGATTATAACTTGAAGCACCACACCGTAGGACCAGATGATACTGTGCTCTAGGAGCATATTCAGTGTTACTCTTACACTTTGGTTGCATGGTCCTAAAATCGCCGGTAGTGGTTTTATAAAATCACCACTAAAAACTTTTTGATCAAGACAAAGTTATTATTGGAGTTGTAGCAAAGATTAGTTTCACATCCAGCACTGTGAGCATTTTTAGTTACCAGCTTCCGCTGGTACTTAAGGATAAAGATTTTAAACTGCATAAACAATGGACATTCCTGGCAGAAACAGATTAAGCTATCTGCCTTATCCACTACACCCTGACTGAGAAGGGTGTGAAGTTGTTACTGCCTACCAGGTGTGGAAGAAGAACTTCCGCTGAGCTCTAGAAAGACTATAGAGATTTTACCAAAGATTAATGGCGAATGACCCTGTCAATTAATGTGAAGATTCCGCTGAGTACCATCTTGAAAGTATAAAGCAACGACATAATCCACAAACTTGAACCCAGAGTACTACCCGGGTTCTATGACATAAACTACTCTGGATAGTTGAGCATCGTTTTGGGGAATATCACTACTCAACCCATCAGAGTCAAAAAGAGACAAGTTGGTGCACTTCCACAATCGAATAGTTGCCAGTACATTAGATCTGTACATGCAGTAGGGGAATTTAACGAGTTCTGGTTTGGGGATAAAACCACTAAACAAAAAAGAACTTGATGAGCTTTTGAATGAGTTCAGAGACAACTTAAGTACCAAATCCAATGACTATGACCTATGAAAGTGTGTTGTCCACAAAATGGACACCGGTTCCACTATTCCATTCAAATCTAAGCCATACTGCAACTCAAAATCAGAGTACACAGATATCGCTCAAGAGCTGAACCAACTAGCTAAAGCAGGGGCTAATCAAAGTGTTAAAGAATCCGTTGGCATCTCCTTTGTTGCTCGTACACAAAAAGGATGGAACCCATTGAGTAGTCATGGACTACCACCACTTAAAAGATATAATTAAGAAGGACTTTTACCACTTTTGCGCTTCATTGACACTCTGAAACGTCTATGCGGCTCAAAGTACTTTTTGGCGATAGATTTGGCTAGCAGCTACTGGAATATGAAGCTCTCATCAGAAGATCAGAAGAAGTGCTCCCTTATCAGTAGCCAAGGGTTTTTGAGCCCGTGAGGATGCCACAGGGGCTCTGAAACACCCCTGCTACCTTCCAGCATGTGATGGATCTCATTTCAGTGAACTCAAGTTAACAAGTGTGTTGAAAAATCTTAATATCACCATATTCAGATGAACTTTCCAAGAGCATCTGTTACCTTTAGAAGGTCTCTACATGGCTGCGTATATTTAATCTTATGTTTAACCAGAGTAAGTGCACCTTTCTCAAGATACAGTTAAAGTTTCTTGTTCATAAGATCATCCCCTAGCATAATTAAGCATCAAGGTGAAAAGGTGAGTCATTGTGGCTTTGGAATCACCAATGAGCCTGAGGGAAATTCAAGTGTTCCCTAAAATGGTGGGATATTACCAGCTGTTCATCCCCCAACTCATGTACTTGGCGTCAACCTTTACATACCTGCTCACCAAGGGCCAAAGCTCAAGTGTGGCCTGGAACTATAGCAGGCCTTCATGAAGTTAAAGGCAAGACTGGTATAGTAGTCACTCTTGGCCTACACTGGTTTCAGCATAACTTCTATCTTTATACTGATGCCAGAGATGTAGGACTTGGCGCAGACTGGCACAATTGGATGAAGATGGGGTGGAACACCCAATAAATTACAATAAAAAGGTGTTCAACAAAGCAGAGAATAATTACACGGTCACCAAGTGATAGTGCTTGGAGGTGATCAGAGAAGTCAACCACTTCATACCTTACTTGTACAGTTTACATTTAAGGTAGTCATAGAGCATGTGTCGCTCTGATGGTTGCAGAACATGAAGATCCTGACGGATTCTTTTCCCGCTGGCCCATACTCCTCCAAGTCTATGGTTCTAAAATCATAAATTGAGCAGGAGACAAACATACAAAACGTATGACCTATCACAGTTACCAGTGTTCCATTTTTTTTACACCAGAGAAATCAACTTTATGTCTTAATTGGGCTATCAGAATTGTCCTGAAAGGACAAAAAAAGAGGAAGTTAAAAGCGTCTTGAGGAGACGTTCCAAAAAACACCCAACATGACAATGTAAATCTACAGAAGAAGATTCAGAACATATGGTACCCCTATAATCAGCCTAATGAATGCATAAGTTGGTGGTTGCCCTTAAGCACGTGGGCCATGTAAGATTTCAGAAAGCACTGACATACCTGAAAGAGAGATATTACTGGGAGTGTATGTTTAAAAAATGCACAGAGCCTTGGAGTTTTGCATACCTTATGCGAGTTTCTGCCTTCTGGAGTAGTGATTTAATTTTACGCTGATCCCCCCTACAACACCCTTCAGCAACATATCAATCGATATTTGGGATCTCTGCCAACTTCCTCTATCAGATCCAAGTTCATCTTAGTCACGATCAACATCTACACCAAGTGGGTCAAGGCCTTTAAGGTCATAACATATACTGAAAAATCCACCACTCGCTTCATGTACAAGCAAGTCAATACTAGGCATGGTTGTCCTCAAGTTTTACTTTCAAACAGTAAGAAGAACTTCATCTCAGACGTGGCTAGAAAGTTGATGGCCCTATTGAAAGTGAAAAAGCAGCTCACAACCCCCTACACTCCATCCTCAAATTGAAGCATTGAGTGATTCAATGGATCCTTAAAGAGGTTTTGAAGAATATGGCTCTCAATTACAAATCAAATGGGATCAGTTGCAGACCCAGCGTCGTTGTCTTACTGGTTGAGTCACAACAAAGTGATTGGTGTGTCCCCTTTCAAAGCCCTGTATGGGTGCTAGGCAGCTTACTGACCCTCTTGGCACTGAGCATAACAGCGGACTGGAATTACCTGCTGCCTGAAAGCTATTATGAGGAATTAGCCAGCACTTTTTTATAATCCAGTTGAAAGCTTCAAACAATATTGAAGCGACTATCCCTCAAAGTCAATAGGGGAGTCAAAGACAAACTTGGCTACCGAGAGTTCAGCCTAGTGAAAAAGGTTTATCAAATGTGGGGAACACATCCAAAGAAGTTACAAGCCATTTAGGATGGTCCTGCTACTGTCTTAACGAAGAAAGGATCTGAATGTGTCATCTGGGATGATGATACTAACATTCTATTTAATAAAGTACATACCTGGCACCTAAGGACATTCCCCATTATCATCTTGTAAGGAGAAGTTTCATGGATAAGGCTAGGAATAAATCAGCGGATCATTTTTCAAACAGTGGAATGAGTAGAACACACCCCAAACTGACGGAGGTGCAGGCAATCAGCTCATCATGGATAAGAATGGATGAACCCCTTTTATAGATTTGGGAAAACCAAGAAAATGTCCTCACCATCATAATTTTTATGCGAAATAATTTTGACCTGATACTTCAGAGGATTTATTTAATGAAGATGACGACGTTGCCCAATATCAGTATGAAAATTAACCCTTTTTTTACCTTTGGGGAGCCAGAATAAGTTGCAATTTGCCAATGACAAAATGAGGACTCGACTGATTCACCCTACAGGAACAATTGAGGCACAAGTATGAATAATACCAAATCAGGAAACCAACTAAATTTAAGAGTCGCTCAAAAACACAAGTTGAGGCGCATCACAGGGGCGCCATTAATTGAATTTAAATTTGACAAGCATATTACCAGATTTAGCAATAAATTGATATCTGAAGAAGATGCAATCGCCCAAAACCCAAAAGCAGGGACAGATGAAAGGGCCCCTGGACATCCAGGTTCATGGTAATTACCGCAAGAAGGGGCTTGCAGTAACAATAATTAGTGCAGATGATTAAGCCACAAAAGCAGTAGTTAGACGCCATCTAACTAAGGGATGTTTAAATCCCCATATTAAAATCCAAATACCTACTTTTTTCACAATATTCATTTATTTATTCTCTTGCTTAATTGCTAGAAGTATAAGGTACTTCACTTTTTATATTTATATAAACTTTTTTATAGAATCTCAGTTTTATCCTTTTTTCACTTATAGTTGCTTAGGTGAACATAACGCCATTAGCCAGTCTAGGATTAGCCAGTGAGCAGAGTACAGTAGCCAGTCTAAGATCTTCTCTGATTGAACATGACACTCTATATTGTATATACTTTGGAGCTGAGCTACCAAGGGAGAGTTTACATTGGCTTCTATCAAGGCCCAGAGGGCTAACATATATTGAACATGTCTAAGAGTGTCACCAAGATATTCTCCATGGGCGCAAACAGTTTACCAAAGAGATCAATGCTGAAATGGGTAGCATATTAGGAAAATTTGCTCTATAAGGATGACTTTGATCAAGTAAAGATTGGCTGGTGCTAATCTGCGCGTAGACCCCCTGAGCAGAGATCCAGCCTCACATGTTAAGTGAGCTGACTTCTCCATTCACTAACAATAACCAATTAGTGGTAATTTGAATATCCTACTAATAAACAACAAAAGACTTATGGTGCCAGAATCTGGAGTAATTATTAAATAAACCTTCTCATTGAACTAGTTGAGCTACAACTCTTGAAAGATTTTTCATTTAAAAAGAAACCTATGTACCTGAGGGCCCTATGGGACCCATAAGGTAAAGAAAATTCCCAGACCACCTGAATCTCCTGGGCCACATGGACCTCCTAGTACTATTTCAATATTGAGCCTCCCCATGGGGATGGTGTTGGATCTCCATAAGATGAACTGTATGAGATTTGGAATGACAAATGGGGTCTGAAGCTTAAGTATTTAAGATGATTATTTAAGAACTATCTAGACCGCGAAATGACCTTGGAATTTCTTTGAGAGGGGTCACTAATGTTTATTGGTTATGTGCCAAGATTAAACCTGCTTAAAATTCTATTTATCTTCTTAAATAGCAATATTGATTAAATCAAACTAAGATACAAACCTTTGAATGGCGATTTTAAAAGATGCTTTAAACTTGACAAGAAAGTTGAGGAGTACCGCTAGATTCAAATACTCTAATTGGTAAGGCTTCTATCAGCCATGTCAGCCAATGGTCTGAAGGCCTTTAGAGGACCTCATCTTTCTTACCCAATAACTTAATTGTATTTGAGTACAGGTTGACATACATGAGACTGATCAATCTGAAGGTAAACGACCTCAAACTCCAGTTTTAATGTGCTCACAATTCCAGTGGTACTTCTAATCCTATACCTAAGGAAACATATACTCTGGGTGAAGAATATACAAACATTGATACGTGTACAAAGGCGTGATGGAAAAGGCCACCTGTAAGATATGATTATAGTTTTATTTAAATCTGTCTCAGCTGCATCACCCAAGACATAAGTTACCATTTTTCAGAAATGCGTTACTTGGAAACAAATGAAGGCGGTGCTTATAAAAAGTGATTTGTAAGCAATCTGACTTTTACTTAATTAAAAGCAAGTCTATAAGGATATACATCTTATGTTGGGCTATTAAGTTTAGTAATTTGCTAACTGTTAACTATATTCCCAGCCCTGATATCTTCTAAAAAAATTATTTTTTCAATGCAAACACTGCCATGCTATATGCTCTATCTAGAGATTACAATATTATACTACACTTTAAGACCGTAAAGCAGGTCTTTACTTCATTCTTAATATAAAAGGAGCCATCTTGGAACTTCTCAGTCCAGAGCTATATCAGAAATTGTTTGTGAGCAAACTTTTCCCTCATACTCATATAATTGGTTAGGATACAAAGTCTCAGAATAACAGAAATTTCAGTGAATACTGTGATTTTCATACTATTAAGAGACCAACATTCAAAGTTGCTTTATGGATCAGAAAGAATTATCATCCTAGGGCAAGAGGCACTATATGCTGACGATTCTCACATGACTCAACACCAAACTAAGATTTTTAATGGAAATTATGTTTTGTAAAATCAGCCCCTGATGACATTAATATCTATAACAAATTAGGTTGAAATAAAGTCTCAGTTCATCGCATTCTTATTTTATGAAAACTTCCATTTATTATGACAATCCCCTTATTTGAAAAGCCTACTTTTTGGTCCCAGTTCTGGTATAAAATTCATTAGAGTTAAAGTAATGGTTCATAAAGTGAAGTTCTTAGGTATACAAAAACACTGGTTCACCAACAACTTAATTTATTCTTGCCTTATATAAGAATTGAGGTTGCCCTAACTTGAACCAAACCTCAGATTATGGTACTCCAGGGTCCTATTTTACTAAGTCCCTCAGAGCTTATTCCTTTCTTTTAATATATTAAGGAACCCTAGTGGCATTTTCTCATGCTATAATTTAAGCAAATTATAGTTTATGACCTCTTCATAATCACCCAATTTCAGTGCTAGTATGATATAAAAATATATGAGAATCAGTATTTTCTTTGTTATGCTGTCATATTTCCTCATTATACAGAATTTACTAAATAAAGGAGGACTAAATCTTGTACATTTATTTTGTTGTATCCAAAAAGTCTATATTATCAGGACTTTACCCTATTAGATGGAGGCACAACTTTCAGGATTTTGTTTCATTTATTTATATAAATTAATCTCGCACAATATTTGTTATTGTTAATTTAATAAATTGATTTTTATTAGGATTGTATCCTGAAATTATTGTTAATCTTTTTTTATAAGCAAATGAATTAAAACACGAATCAAGTATGAAATTCCCTACTAGTGGTCCACTGATAGGATTTAAAAAACTTACCTCATTACTTATATTACCCTATTATCATATGAGCTAGATGCTCTTCAAACTCACTAGCCTAAGGCGGGATTTTCCTATCTATCCATTTTATATTTACAATTATCCATTTTACCTACATTATATAGTTTTTATTTAGTAAAAAATGATACTTGAATAAATTATTTTTACTTTAGAAAATTAACTCTAGTTTAAGGTCACCAAACCTGTGTGCCAACTATTCAGGTCTCAGATTAGCTTTGGTCCCTCTATCTACATCAGTTAATATGGACTAACCCTACCGCAATTGATTCTATATTGACAGGATTCTAACCTTTAAGCACCAGCGAGCAATTAAGTGGAAATATGACATATAGATGACTCAAAAATCAGGTTACAAGGCCAAAAACCACTATTTCCTACCCTCAATCTACTCTGTGGAAGGAATGACATTATACTCCATCATTAAAGTTATCACAAAATATTTCATATTCTTTTGTAGACTAGGATTTTAGGTACTATAACTACAAATCATCTACCAGAGATTTCAGAAGAAGATATAATATTAATCTGAGAGGTTCTGGCTTGTCCTGGGGTGCTTGATATGGCGTATCAATGGCCATTATGGTCCTCATGGCTAGCTTCAATAATTTTCCAATGCCTTTAGTTTCAAGAAGACTTAAAGCCTATGTGCTGACCTTACCTGTCAAACAGTCTTAATCTATATTAAGTTTTAATCATTGTCAGGCTTGGTCCTAGAGAAGTCACTTTTAACATTAATGGAGTATAATTAATGTTGGTATTACTTTAACCTTCAAACAGAAAACGGATGGCGGACAGTATAATCAATAAATATACCAATATCTTTTGAAAGCACTTGGGGATTTGGTATATATGTGGGGTAAAGCATAAAGTACATATTGGAGATGACCAAAGTATACAAGCTAGGCCTTTCTAGAAATCAAGGTTGAGGAAGCTTAAGTTGTTTAGGAATTAAAGCAACTGGTGTTAAAAATTATGTTAAAACCCTCAAAAAGTCCGTGGGCCTTACCCTAACTCAGGTTAAAAAGAAAAGAGTGACGCATTATGTAATGATGAATTACCGCCACTTAAATGACTTAAATGTAAAGATAGCTATCTCTATTAACCAATTAAAAACTAAATCTATTGTCAGGATCTTAATTTTTTTCAACTATGGATTGAAACAGTGATAATTGTAGGTTGAGCTAACCCTAAGGTCAGATAGAAGTTTGCACTGATGTCCAAGGAAGAACTATCTGAACTGGCTAGCATGCCTTCAAGTAATCTTCAATGCTCCTGCTACCTTCCAGAAGGTAGTGAATTAATTGTTGGGGGACCTCATGATTTCCTACCTACTATATTTTGGATAATTTTATGGTTTTATCTTGCACCTTTATTAGCTATCTTGAGCATATAAAAGATGTTTATGAACAAATTAATATGGCTTAATTAGAAGTAAAGCTTAAAAATATATGTTTCTTTTAAAAATGGACTTTTTGGGCAAAAGGTTCTTAAGGAGGGATCTTACTTACGCTCAAAAAGGTTGCTCTGTTCAGAAGATGTCCTAATTAAGGATTCTACGTGATATACAAGCGTTTATTTGGATGGTTAGTTAATATTTTCAGTTAAACTCTCATACTGGTAAGCTAGCTAGACTTTTGGTTTAATTACTTTAAAATTAAGTCCCTTTCCATTTGGATGAATCAAAAGTCCCTTTATTAATTTGGAATGCTATTCTAACAGCTCATAATTATGATATATCTTTATTCGAGGTATGCCAACCAGGGGATGGATAATTATGATATATTATGAGATAATAAAGCATTTATTTTATTCGTGAATATGAGTATGCATCAGTTGGGTCTATTTTATATCAACATGATTTCAATCAAGTTGATAATTAAATTGCAATATTTAGTAAGACCCTATAAAAGGCTGAAAAATATAGCATTACAGAGAAAGAGTGTTTGGCGGTGCTATTAGCTATCAAGAATCTTAAATCCTTCCTGTATGGGAACAATATACTATTATAATCAAACGTACCTGTTTCATGTGGTTGAAATAAATGTTGGACTCTGATGGAAAAGTGGCTTAGTGGGAAACTAAACTACTAAGTATGTTTTTCAATCACATATAAAGCAGGTGCTATTCATCTGAATACTTATAGATTTTCTAATGAAGATATTGGCTCTATACGCCTCCAAAGAAGAACTTTTCCTTAGAGGTAAATAAATAACATAGACATGGATTCAATAATTCCCCAAAAAAGGACAGGTTGTGACTGATGTTTCCACAACTCGTATAGAAGAAGGACTATCATATAAAAGATAGACCTCATTGCTACCATTTGTATGATCTTTAGCCAAAACTTCAACCATCATAGAGGCGACTATACCGTTGGTCATTGTTTTTACAAATAAATCATATATTGACTAAAAAAAGTAATTTGTAGAGTATAAATAGTCTTTTTATAATGTCATTGCTCATGTATTATGTGTATGCCAAGGATGGCCCTTCCAATCTGATATATCAACATCAATTGGTAGTGTCAAAAATCTAGCATGCTAAGGAATAATCTGGCTTCCATTGTGAGTATTCAAGTACCACAACAGTGCCTAAAGGCCACAAGGCACAGCCTTTCTGATAATCTGTGAATAAGACCTGCCAGGTGAATTATGGAAAGTATTGGCAAAAAAAACTTGGCTCCTGTGCCAAGTTTCATGCTTAAGATGGGAAGCATGTGAACCTAAGCGTTCAATAACTAAATTTTGGAATTCACACCCATAAGAGGGATCCTATAAAGAGGTATGGGAGGTCTCCTTTTGTTCCTCTAATGCTTATACCAGTTTGATTCTCACCATAATAGTTGTTGTAAGCATCAACATTTTCTCGTTGAAGTTTACTTTTAAGCTAAGTGTAAATGGTGGTGGTTAATTCAGGTGTTTGGTGCACTGGTGCTAACCCTTGCGCCTCTTTCATACCTAAATTTGTGGCAGCAAAAACAAAAAACCAGTTATGGCCACCATCATGCCTTGATAGTAAAAATGTAACACTTTTGTCATGATTTTGACCATATGGAATCCTCCAATGATTTAGCGTTATTTGGAATGATATAGCCAAACCTGGAAGAATGGTTTATTGACTAAATTCATGTTATTTGGTTCAATTGCTGGTTGGTTGCTCCCCAATTTGGGTGAGCCAAAATTAGTATTCCGCCAAGTTTGGTATTTAGGTTCGAGTGGGGCCAATCAGTGGCCCCAAATTAGTATAAGGATCACCAGTGACTAATAGCCAAGGATGATCCAATTGATATCAGTCAGCAGAATCAGTTGTCAATGCCAATGGCCATTCATGGTCTGTTGTGGGATTTCCATTGGAAAGCCAATGTTTCGCTCATCCATGAATTTGCTGCCTGATTATCCAATGTCAGTGGATCCAACAATTATGGGTTCTAGGTGGCTGAGGTTGTTTCTGGTGCCTCATTATTATCAAGATAAAGATGAGAATAGATGTTGGTGAGATGCTGAGATATTCTGAGTCAAGCGAGCAACTGAAGTAGTTTTGAGTGCATTTATATCAATTTGAAGGTAAATCCAAATTTGATATTTAATTAGATTAATTATTTATATGGCTCACTGGCAACTTAAGGCCAAGGATAAGCCAAAACTAATTTGGACATTGGGAAGGACAGAGAATGAGGGTTAATTCCAGGGAAGAGATAAAGTAGAAGAAGTAGTAGTAGAAGAAGAGAAGTGGTTGGCTTGAAGAACCAGCGGAAGAGCCAATAGGTCGGTGATGGGCGCAGTAGCCCTTTTGTAAATAGTATAAATACCTGGCGCTTCCCTTTCAATAAAGATCTCCCTTTGCCTATTCTACCTTTTGCTATAATTTTATATTTATTTCGTTGGTTGTAGTTTAGGTTAAAGGGGATCCCCAAAATGGCACAGGTGACATGTCAAGGGGTTAGCCGGTGCTGCTAGCCATGACACCTAAGGTAAAACGGCAAGGGCTGGCCAATCTTCATAATAGTTAGCCTGCCAACTAGCAGAGCCCAAAGTCAATTTTCTGTAATTGGTGCTCACTACAGGGGTGACTCTGCTGGTTGGTGCTTAAGTAGCTGATAAATTGGTGAAGAGGTGGCAGTGATGTGCCACGGTGGTTTGGTTCCAGCGATTGTTGGTGGCAGGGAGGGGCAAGCCCTGGATGCCTACCTCACACGCTGAGTTTGGAATTAGGATGACTACCATCTGATTAAGAGGGAGAAATGTCATGATTCTAACCAGATGGAATCCTCCAATGATTAAGCGTTATTTGAAATGATATAGAAAATCCTGGTGGAATGGTTTATTGACTGAATTTCGTGGTATTTAGTCGATTGCTAGTTATTTGCTCCTCAATTTGGGTTGAGCCAAAATTAGTATTCCGCTGAGTTGGTATTTAGGTTTGAGTGGGGCCAATCGGTAGCCCTGAATTAATAGAAGGATCACTGGAGACTAATAGCTGAGGATGATCCAATCAGTCAGCGGAATCATTGGTTGACATCAACAGCCATTCATGGTCCGTTGTGAGTTTTTGGCGGAAAGCCAATGATTTACTTATCCATGAATTTGCTGGATGATAATCCAATGTTGGCAGATCCAAAAATTATGAGCTGAGGTGGCTGAGGTTGTTTCCAATGCCTAATTTATTATCAAAATAGGACATGAATAGATTTTGGTGAGATGCCAAGATAATCCAAGTCAAAGCAAGTGACCAAAGTTGTTTCCAGCGCATTATTCTTAATTTGAAGGTCAAATCCAAATTTGACGTTTATTTAGATTTTTTATTTATATGGCTTACCAGTGACTTAAGGCTGAGGATGAACCAAAACTAATTCAGACATCAGGAAGGATGGAGCAAGAGGGTCAACGCCAGGGAAGAGAAAAAGTAGAAGAAGAAGTAGTAGAAGAAGAAGAGAAGTAGTTGGCTGGAGAACCAGCGGAAGAGCTGATAGGTTGGTGATGGGCGCAGTAGCCCTTTTGTAGATAGTATAGATACCTGGCGCTTCCCTTTCAATAAATATTTCCCTTTGCCTAATCTACCTTTTGTTATAAGTTTATAATTTATTTTGTTAGTTAGGGCTTAGGCTAGGGGATCCCCAAAATGGCGCAGGTGACATGCCAAGGGGTTAGCCGGTGCTGCTAGCCCTGACGCCTAAGGTAAAACAGCAAAGGCTGACCAGTCTTCATAATGGTTAGCCTGCCAACTAGCAGAGCCCATAGTCAAATTTAAAACAGTGGTGCTCACTACAGGGGGACTCTGCTGGTTGGTGCTTAAGTAGCTAAAGGTTGTTTAAGAGGTGGCAGTGATGCACTGCTGTGGTTTGGTTCCAGCAATTGTTGGTGGCAGGGAGGGGAAATCCCTGGACGCCCGCCCCACACGCTGGGTTTGGAATTAGGAGGATTAACATCTGGTTAAGTGGGGGGAAATGTCATGATCTTAACCAAATGGAATCCTCCAATGATTTAGCATTATTTGGAATGATATAGCCACTCCTGGCAGAATGGTTTATTGACTAAATTTTGTTTTATTTGGTTCAATTGCCGGTTAGTTGCTCCCCAATTTGGGTTGAGCCAAAATTAGTATTCCGCCGATTTTAATATTTAGGTTTGAGTGGGGCCAATTGGTGGCCCCAAGTTAGTATAAGGATCACTGGTGACTAATAGCTGAGGATGATCCATTTGATATCAGTCAGCAGAATCAGTGGTCAATGCCAATGGCCATTCATGGTCTGTTGTGGGATTTCTGGTGGAAAGCCAATGTTTTGCTCATCCATGAATTTGCTTCCTGATTATCCAATTTTGGTGGATCCAGAAATTATGGGTTTGAGTTGGCCGATGTTGTTTCTGGTGCCTCATTATCATCAAGATAAAGATGAGAATAGATGTCAGTGAGATGCTGAGATATTCCGAGTCAAGTGAGCGACCAAAGTAGTTTCTGGCACATTTTTATCAATTTGAAAGTCAAATCCAATTTCAACATTTAATTGATTATTTATCTTATTACTTATATGGCTGACTGGCGACTTAAGGCTGAGGATGAGCCAAAACTAATTTGAACATTGAGAAGGATGGAGCAAGAGGGTGACTCAAGGGAAGAGATAAAGTAGAAGAAGAAGTAGAAGAAGAAGAAGAGAAGTGGTTGGCTGGAAGAACTGGTGGAAGAGCCAATAGGTCGGTGATGGGCGCAGTAGCCCTTTTGTAAATAGAATAAATACCTGGCGCTTCCCTTTCAATAAAGATCTCCCTTTGCCTATTCTACCTTTTGTTTTAAGTTTATGTTTATTTCGTTGGTTGTAGTTTAGGTTAAAGGGGATCCCCAAAATGGCACAGGTGACATGCCAAGGGGTTAGCCGGCGCTGCTAGCCCCAACGCCTAAGGTAAAACGGCAAGGGCTGACCAGTCTTCATATTGGTTATCCTGCCAACTAGCAGACCCAAAGTCTATTTTCCGAAAACTTTTATTGCCTTAGTGGGTGGATTTCAGGACGTGGAATTTAGGGGTTGAACACGTTTAAAAAAAGGGAGTTTTAATTTTATAATAAAGCTAAGAAACAAGATTTGCCTAACAACTTATAAAGTGTAGGCTATTGGGTACTATCACTAATGGGATGGGGATGATGGCTTAGTAAGACAAATGTATTGAGATGTTCTTTATAATTTTCAATAAATTTATTTTAAGATTTAATCTTCAGACTTATAGTTTTAATTTTAAAACTTTGGGTTTCATAATTATGTTAGCTGTGACAGCTTCAGAATTCGTTAACAATAAAATTCTCATTTTAGTTTAAACATGGTTGAACCTTTGTTTATACTTCTTTTATCTTTCAAGAATTTTTCACATAGGGATACCCCAGGTACCAAAATATTTTCAACTGATGGGGCAACAGATTAAGCATTTGTTTGGAAGAGGGAATTGCTATTTGTGCAAGTGTTAAAATGCCTCTAAACTCTGTAAAGAACTTCTTATTCTTTATCACATAATGTTCTTCTGAATCATTGGTAATAAAGGGCTTGTGTTTGTGAGTTTATTGAGGAGTGGGGAGTGCTAAATATGGGTACAGCCGCCACAAACCTTACATCTGAGATAGGTCTCAGGTCGTTAAGCTTGGAAAGAGGCATAGCCCTAGGGTTGGTACTCCTCTTGATTCTAAAGGGGTACAAAGTCCTGTCCAGTTTGATAGCTGTGGCAAAAAAACCTTACATTACCTTTTTTAATAAAGATCCAGGGTCCATATCGCCCTATCTGGCTTCACCAAGGCATAATTATTTGGGGAGTTGACAGCACAATTGCTTCAATGGCAGTTGTCCTGCGTGGGGTGAGTGATGGTGATCCAGGCTTTTTATGAAATCTTTAATGAGTTCTTGGTAGTCTTTATAATCTTTGAAGGGACCCAGATGTTCTTGTAAGCTGGACTCCCTTTCTAGGATATTAGATAGTGAAACCCACGTTTGACTAGTCATGAACCCAGAGTTTATCATATTCAAATTTTGGAGCACCTTTTACCATCTTAGGCTCTATTTAAGAGGTTTTTGCCCCTTGAACGGAGAGATTAAAACATGAAATGAGGTGTGTATCTTTCAGTGCAAAGGTATATACGCATGGAAGGGACTAATAAATATTACCTTACTGATGGGGAAGGGCCCATCTTTCTTACAAGACAATTTACTGCACTGAACCTTAAAGAAAAGATATTGGTGTCTACCACTACAAGGGCATCCATCTGATAATCAGGGGCTGTTCTACATCTCTTATCTGTCGATTTCTTTTGCATTTTTTGTGGATTACTAACTGTTTTTGAACTTTTTTAATGAACCACGCAAATATGGGAAGCAGCTTTTTTGTTGGTATCTATTGTAGATTTGAAGGACAATGGTGAAGGCAGGACTAGACCTCAAGTTGGCTTACAATGGTGATTACCCTGTTGACGAATGCAAAGTGTTGTTATAGGAGAACATAGCTAGCAAAAGATCAGTTTCCTAAGTATCCTAAGTCATGGCGACGTAACATCAGAGGTATTGCTCCAGTGACTGGTTTGTCTGCTTAGTTTTCCTGTCTGATTAAGAATGGTAGGCTTATGACCTACAATGCTTGATGTTCAAAGTCACATCAAGCCTTAAGAACCTTGGTGTGTATTGATGGCCTTGGTCATTAACTACTTCTTGTGGAGTAACAAAAAGTGAGAAGACATGGTTAAAAGGGGATGTTCCATATCCTCCTTTGGCATCTTTGTTAAGCGGGGAATGAATAGGGCATATTACGTATATCTATCAACCACCACAAAGGTGTCAAATTCCTTTGACGTAGATAAGCTCATAATGAAGTTCAATAATAGATAGGTCTAGGCCCTTCTTCTTGTTGCAAGGGGTGGATGAGACTTTTACATCCCATTTTATCAGGTTTGAAATGGGCACAAAAATATTTTTACCAATTAGGAACCTTCTTTGTGAGTCCATATCATTTGAACCCACATTTAGTCAGATTGATGCACTTTTTAACGTTGGGGTTCCCCATGGTGGGGGATCATTATGTTCTCTTATGATGTGGAAGCTCAGGAATGAGGGAACCCAGATACAATCACAAAAATATAAAATTTACTTGAGGTGGGTCGACCTTGGGACAAATATACCACACCAAGAATTTTTCTAGCAAGTACAGGCTTCAAACTCAAAACCTGCACTTAGGGTGTAAGCAGTTTTACCTGCTCGGCTAACCACACTTTACAATCATAAAAAATATAATATCCTGTACCTTTTGGGATACCATCCAGATGTGGCTTTTCAGTGTCAATCTTGGCTAGTAGGATTCAATCCTCAGGGTATAAAGACTGTGATGCCAACACAGCATTAAGATGTTAACTGTTGGATTTAGATAAGCATGATGATGTTATGGATGAACTAACATCACCAACTGGATCAGGATATGTGACAAGAACGTTGGAGAGTTTAATAACAAAGAGTTTTATTCTGGGACGCGGTGTGAAAGGAGCTACTGAGGCAATGGCGGGAGGTGGCGGTGCCACAATGGGTTATTGGGATTACAGTGACAAACTCAGAGTCATCATTAATGGCAGGCCCCATTAGGAGATTACGGCTAAGGATAATTGCTAGGATATAGGTGTACCCTTTATTAACTTATATCAAAAGAAAAGTTTGAGAATGTCCTGGTGAACCTAGGTTTTTCTGTGAGCTGAATTCTGTGTCATGTGATAGTATATGACAAATTTGTGGCCAGTATGCATCAATACAGTATGCTTTGCCCCCTGTAATAGATATCAGCAGTGCATCAAGAACTGGGCAGCGGCAGCTAACTCTTTATCATAAATGGTCCATGAGCGCTCTGTAACATTAAACTTCCATGAAAATACGCCACATTGTTTTATCATTCGTCATGTTCTTATAGCAAGAGAGTACCCTAAGCCATACTGAGGCATCACACGCAAAAATAAAAAGATTTTCCTCATAACTGTGGCACAGAATTGCCAGTGGTAAAGGCATCATTAAATTGTGTCAAACTCTTGTTGACACTATGGCATTTAGATAAATGGCGCGTACTTACCCGTCCTATGATTTAAGGGCCAGGTAAGCTCGTAAATGGCTGGCAAGAACTTTTTTAAAAGGATGACTGAGCCCAGGAAAATGTGGAGCTGTTTTTGAGTGAATAGGAGTCAACAATGATTTAATGGCGTCTAACTTTGATAGAGCTATAACATGTCCTTCCTTTAGCATAAGGTTTCCAAGCTGAACTTCAGCATTGTAAAACTCACTTTTGGAGGATTAAACAAATAATCCTGCTTTTTAAAGTGCATCAGCCTTAGTCATTAAATCCTTGCCATGTTGCTTGGAACTAAGCGAGTATAATATGATGTTGTCAATGAATGCAATTGCGCAGGTAAACCTGAGGTCACGCAAAGCGTCATCAATGAGGCGCTGGAAAACTGTGGTGCTATATTAAATACAAAGAACATTATTTTAAATTAAATGGTACATAATGTGTGCAAATCACATTCAGCCATTCCTGGCCAGACTTAACCAGCACTTGGTGGAAATCATTTTTACAAGTCAAGTTTTAAAAATAATTGGATTTCAAAATTTTTTGGGCAATAAGAAGCCTTGAGGTGTAGTGGGTATGGATCTGGATCTGGAACTTTAACATTGTTCAAATGGCCATAATCCACATAGGGTCTCATGGTGCCAATGATCTTGGGAAAAAGATCACTGGAGATGAAGCGTGGGATGTTTTCTGTATCATCCACCCCTTTATCATCATATTGTTAATCCATGTTTATAAATCATGATCATCCTTTGCCGTGTAAGGTATATGCTCAGTTGATCTTGATAAGGTTAAACGTCAGCTGGAAGCTCAGATCATACTCTGAGTGGCTTAACAGATGATTGGCTCTCTCTATATCATAGACAGCTTGAAATACTGAAGGATTAGTGGTATAGTAGGTAAATAAGGCCGACATTAGTAGAGGAATACTTTACTGTTACTACCACAGCATTCCATAGTTCCCATTTTGGGAGAAGATGGATTTCACATGCATGAGAGTTAAATTTAAGGGATAACATGTCCCCCTCTAAGTTAATGTTCACCGATTGATGGCGCCACCAACCCAACCCAACCCAAAAATTTATTGGGTATAACAGCTTTAAAAAAACGCAAAATTAGTCACAAACTCATGATCATGGGCAATTAACAAAGAGGATTAAACATAGTAAGAGTGATCATAGGAGTATATAAAGTACCCAATGAAGAATACCTGTTGTAAGTTTAAGGTTCCAGGCCAGAATAAGCTACATATCAATAAAATTCACTGTGTCTTCAGTGTCCTCCAGGTCATTATATACTACCTTACGTTTCCTTACTGTAATATGACAGTAACCAACAGATAATCACGGTCAAATTTATTTTGAGTCATTTGGCTACAGACACTTGGTCATGACTTAATGGCCATATGAGCTTTATAGGGTTTTCTGTAACTATTTATGAATTGAGAGGGCATTGCTGCTTCCAAATAATATGATAAGGGTGCTGATCAAGTCAAAGGGATCAGACAGGGGATGAAAAACTGACATATTTTTGTAGATTGGGTTTAAAAAATGTTAATCTCAACCTGCTCTGCTTGTGAGACTAGGAAGGTATACAGCTGGGTCATCATAATTCACAGAATTGCCATTTCTCCTTACAGGTTGTTTGAAATATCATCATAGTAGTTTTAATATTCCTGACTGGAAAAAAGTTTGAACCATCAAGGTCTCCCTTATAGTAGGCAATTATTCAGAGTAGTCATCAGGGTGATAACAGGTACTCATCTGTTGGGCTACTTTCCCCATGATATCGCACTGAGTATCATAAGCTTCTTCCACAAATTTTTCTGGTGCAATGTCCAACAACATAATAAACTTATCAAACACTTCTGAGATTACACAATAATGCTTTTCCTTATCACTAATATTTCAAGCTACCAAACCCATCTTACTAATGAGTGTTGGGGTATCTTAAACATCCACTATCGCTGTTCCTTTCTCATTGGATTTAGCTGCAGGTTTGTTTGCTTTTTTTAATATAGCTTCCATGAATTGTAATTGCCTGCCCATTGATATCCAGGTTGAGCTGAAATTTGATAGGATGTTTTAAAATCTGCTCCTAACGTTCCAGGATCTGTGTCCCAAGCATCATGAGAACCTGAGCCACAACTCAGATAAGCGTGGAAAGTTGCAATAGTAAAATCATCAGGTAAGGCCTAGGCCTCAGCTAATTGGTAAGAAGTTTGTATGTGACCATCTAGTACTAAAAAAAAGAAGTTTGTATGTGTGCTTTTAAGCTAGATGTATAAGCTTTGCAGTTAAGCAATTCAAATAGTTTTTATAGCGTGATAGGGTGTGACATTAAGCGCGGATATGATGTTAAGTTGATAAGTTCAGGCTCCCTACTGGGAATACTTATATAGCCTTGTGCTGACTCAATCCTTTGCTTCACCTTGTAGAGCATCCAGCTGGGTTGACTGCTAATCATTGGTAACATCATTATTACTTTTAAGGCTTTCACAGAGGTTTAACTCGGCCAAAATTCCTGAAAACTTGTTTTAATTCTACTGAAAACATAGGGTGAAGCACTAATTACTGAAAAATTACAAGCATAAGAGCTTATAAAGTTGATTGTAGGCTTTGCCGCATGTGTAAACAAGACTTGTTTTATGGCTGTGACAAGAGTGATCCATGACCAACATATGTGGAGCGCTCATTACTAGCCAGATAGACTTTGTTCTGTTGCTTAATGTCACAAGGTCAGATTTTAAGCTAACGTCTGCAAAGCTGCATTTAATGGTTGAGTTATAGTGTTGGAAATCTGGCGTGCCAAGAAAAACGAGTATTCCATCGTGGGTATTCAAGGATCCACAACAGTACTAAAGGCCATAAGTCAACGCCTTTCTAATAAACTGGGAATAAGACCTGCAAGGTGAGAAATACGGTGATTATTGGCAAAAAACATGGCTCCTGCGCCAAGTGTCATGCTTAAGTTGGGAAGCATGTGAGCCCAAGCGTCTAATAACTGACTGTTAAAATTGGCAAACTTAAATTGAGTCTTTGGAAAGGTATGGAAGGTCTCCTAATGTTCAACTAAAACTTCTACTGTATTGTATTCATCATAGTACTTGTTGTAAGCATCATCATTTTCTCAAGATAGTAATTGTCTGAGCTAAATGCAAGAGGAGTGGTGAAAATCTGTACATTTCATGCACTATAGCTGTCCTTTGCGCCTCTTACATACCTAAGTTTGCGGCAGCAAAAACAGAAAAAAAAATAGTGAGATGGCAGCCATCAATACCGTGATAGTAAAGTGTGGATCTTTTAATTTCCTTAGTGAGAGGCTTTCCAAAAGGAATTTTTGGGTTATACATGTTTAATAAAAGTGTTTCAAATACTTATACAAAATACTTAGAAACAACAAGATCCAGCAACCTACAATATACATGATGTTGGGCATTATACTTAATGAATGAGGGTGATGGGTTAGTGTGATCATATGCGTTGAAACGTTCTGTGTTAATTAAAATAACCTTATCTTGGGTTTTTATTTTCTGACTTTGGGTTTTAATTGGTAAACTTTGGGTTTTAAAATCATATGAATTTAATGTGACAGCTTTGGAACTTATTGACGTGATTATATCCCACTTTATGTTCTTCATGTTTAAAATTTGCTTATAATGCCGTTCCCTTGAAACAATTTTCACCTAAGGTTGCCTCAGGTATCAAATTATTTTTTAACTGATGGAGCTACAAAATAAACCCCCTGTTTTAAGATAGAATTGTGCTGTTATTCTAGTGTCAAAAACACTCTAAATTCAGTACAGATTTACTTGATTTAGCATATAATGATCTTTTAATTATTGATAATAAAAGGCTTGGACTTGAGACTTATTTAGGGGAGTGGGGGGAGCCAAACAGTAGTACAGACGCCACCCATCTTTCATCTGAGATATGTTTAGGTCATTTAGTTTGGCGTCATGGATGAGATCACATCTATATTAGAAAATAGTTCCTTGACCTCAGTAAGAAACCTTAACTACTAACAACATCATTTTTATGATATACAGGATTGAGTTGTAGAAGAGAGATTAGAACCCTTTTCATAAACCATGGTAAAATAAATAACTTTATATTTGGTCAGGATGACGCCAACAAACTAGATTTTTCAGATGATGAATGAAATTATTTGATACTCATGACACTGAAGATGACGAAATTCATGTCCTTTTTATAAGTTTAGGTTGGAGAAATAATTTTCAACACCAAGGACGGAGAAATTTTAGTTAAAGACAATGATTATAAGATTACAAATGACCCATCTGATAATAGTTTTTTGGTTAAACAATTGACCAGAATATGACTAAACCTGAAGAAAAAAATTCAATAACATTTGAGACCTGAATTCCAGATGCCTCAAAAAGCGCCGCCACCTGAGCCCCAAATCACAAGATCCAGAAAGGAAATCATGTTTTTATTTGAGTTATGATGACTAGGGGATGGATATTACCAATTGCTCAAAGAGCTAAAAATAAAAAACTTAAACAACAAACTGAAACTCCAAAAATGAGCAATACAAAACAAAAAAATGAATGAAAACTCAACCAACTAGGTGGAAAAGTAAAGAACTGCTTATATATCATGGTAAAAGGGCAGGGGGTCAGGGGGATTGGCTTGGCGGCGTCTTCCTCATCTTAGAGCATAGCACAACCCAAGGCAGAGAGCAAGGACATAGGGGGCATCAGTGGTATGCGGTTCAAGCATCCAAATGAGTGGATTCTCATAGAGATTTCTGTCCTTAATAAGGCTGCTAATATAATTTGCAAAGGCCTCCTCAGCTTGAATGAAGGCATCAGGAAGCTTTACTAAAGTGGCAATACTGGTGTGGGTAATCTTGGATTTAGGACTCCGTGATATCACTGTAATATTATAAATGACATCATTAGATGTTTTATAGAATTTAAGAATATTGCTTTTTCCCAGCGAGACAATGGTTGAAAGGATATTGGGAGAAGGTAAACCACTTGCAATCATTACAAATGACTTTGTAATAGCTTTGCAGAGGGGCTACAATCTGGTTTGGCAGCTGCTTCAACAGCAAGCTGATGATCACTTTTGGTATGGAGCATCATTTTTCTGGTGTCATAGAGATGATGGGTATCTGAGAGACATAATCTTAATCAAGAAAATGCCTAAGTTTGAAATTGGATGGTTTAATAAAATCATACAATTTATCAATTTTAATCAATGTGCCCCAAGGGTTCAAGTTGAACTGGATCAAGGCATTGTCATAAGATTGGGGTTGGGTTGGCAATTGGGAGGAAGCTTGGGAATAAACCTTAGTCCAAGATTCTTCCTTGATTAGCTGAGGGAGTTATGTTCTAGGCTGAGGGAGGACCTAATTGGCTAGCGCAGTAACCACTGCTGCAGCAGGATTTGGGGAGGGGTGAATATTTGTGCTTGAGATAGAAAATTGTTATGAGCTCAGCAGCAGATTGGACGCTGGTGGATGTGGGCTTGGAGCCAGTGGAAGCTTTAAGGGAGGGGCATTTACTCTTCAAGTGATCAAACTCAAAACATGATGGGCAGATTGTCTGATCACCCTTAACGCGGGCCAAGAACAGATGGTCAGAGGCAGAAGGAGAAATAGAGCGATGAGGAATTAATTGATAATTTTTTGAGTACTAGGGTGTATTGTGGCAAATGCCTGGGGCCCTGATAGACGTGTGGCCCCATTTGGGAACACAAACTGAAAGTTGGAGTCAGAGCCTTATGCAGTCAAACCAACCAACAGCTCTTGATGGAGCACATCAGGGGAAGGTGGATGGGCAAACCATCAAACTGAACCACCATATTGGTGTCCAATGGTAGCTGAATCTAGTGATTGGTAGAAGGATTCCTTGGAATACCAGGGGCACATTTGCCGTTGTGGCGGTGTCAGATTTTCAAGTAACGCCTAGATCAAAAATTCCTTACAAGGGCAAAAGTTGATAAAGCTGGCAAATTACATCACTGCCTGTGCTAATTTCATAATAGCTTTATCTGCATTTAGGAAAAGTTTTTCATATTTGACCCAAAGTCCAAAATGCATGTTGCTCCAGGGGAGCATCAGTAGGCTGCAAGGCACCGCCTGGGAGCATGTGAGGTGGAGGTCAAGATCCTTGGGAGTTACAAAGCATCCTAATGATTTAGTAGGACTGGATAATCTAGTACAAGCGCGTTTTTCACCGGATGAAAAACTATGGAGATTTTACCACTACCCACACTGTAGCAGCTTGGAGGGATCCAAGGACATTAGGGTGAACTGATGGCGGGAGGGAAAAAATTTAATTTTACTTTACTTTTTTAATTTTTTCAAAAAGTAATGCCAAATGGAAAGAAAGTATTATAGGAAATATGTCAATTACTGAAAATGATGTTCCCACCCCTGACCAAGGAGCGGGGATTACACAAGAAAGACTCAATATCCTGGTTCAGGGATGTCTACAGTGAGACAAAGCTCATGTATATAAGGAACTTAGCCAAAAGTATGCCACAAGTATAGGGAAATCTAAAATTCTCACTAGAATTTCATCATGAACTTTATAATATCTCCAATACCCTGTTCGCTCTATTTCAAATATTCTATCTAAAATCATGTTTGAAGTATAAAGGCTTCATTTTTTACTTTAACAAAAAAGTTGTATATCTACAATCTCAAGTCTATCTTATTTTCACTTATTTTTGGTTTAAGTGAATAGATATCCAGTAACCAGTCTAGGACAATAATCGAGAAGAAGATACAATATCCACTCTGGTATCTGCTAAAAGGGACACTTGTGAAGAGGTTATAATGGTTGCTAGAAACGCCAAGTAAGAGGTTAGCCAAGGATTCCGTTGTATCTTTTTAGGAAGACAAAGTACCAGGTTTATGACAAGAAGGCATGAGATTGTCCATGAAGATATCATCTTTGGGGTGAACACCAACTACATCCAGTAACACTTACTACATCAGGCAATAAGATAAGAGTCACTCATTAAGAATTGCATTACATCCTCCATCTCATCAAAACCACCTTTGGTATCTAATATATGTACAATACAATCCCTAATCATAAATTCTCAACCCCAGTTAATAAAGAAAAGGTTAAGGCATTGAGTCTGGGGCTCACTTTAGGTGTGACACCTTCAGACTAAATGGACAAAGAGCGTGCAATGTCACAAGAAATGAGTGCTATTATAGTTATGGAGACTTACCATGAATAGATTCCTATGAACTCCTGGTGAGGGAGTAGGATAACATTAAAGCAAGGCTTAGAACACTGAAATTGGAAGTAGGGATCTACAAACACAACATGAGCATGTCAAGTAAAGCGCTAGAAAAGTGCGCATTAATGAACACCAATTTGAGGTAGAACTTTCACTATGAGCAGGTTTAAGTCCACCCTGAAGGCTATTGAAGTCTGACTACTACATCTCAAAAATGAAAAAGCATGAACATCTGCATTTAAAAGAATATGAAGAACGGCTAGATCAGCATGCACTATTATTTACACCTTAGAAAGAACTCAAAAGACCTCAAATCCTAGCTACAAGTGAGTCCACAACCAGAAACAACTCTATTCAGAGCAGCTACCCATCTGAAAGACACCAGTATTGGCCACAAAACTGACCGCTACACCAACATGCATCTTTTGCAGTTTATCAGCTAAAGAAAAATTAATTAAAACCCTATCATAAAGATTATGTATACTTTTGGCGAAGGAATCATAAAAGATTTACTTAAGATGTATGAGAGCAGCAGTTATGGCGTGAGTTATTAACAGAAAGCTCGCCATGTGAACTTTTTTGTGTCTCACAAGGCTCAAGATATTTTCAGTGCAAGCATATGGCCATAACTAACTTGGAATGATTTTAAAAATATCTTCTTTTCTGAATTTGAAATCAATCAAGACTTTTAGAACATGAAGCTTGGTAAAACTTGTTAATAGAAATGGGAAAGAAAAAATTAAATCACTATAAACCTCACAATATCATCTCAAATCACAGTAGTTATGTATAACTGTTGTGATAGACTTGCCTACTTAAAATATGGTGCTAATGAGTTTGTTAGAAATTCATCTACTTTGAAGATGCATATAATCCTAGCCATCAAGGCACGATTTCACTGAAACCAGTAAAAAAGTGCTACTTGACTAAAAAGGTATTTAAGAGACTTAATGTGAAGCCAATAGACAACCACCTCAGAGAATAAGAAAAGCTGTCAACGCCACTTAAAATAAAAGTGAGAAACCTTGATACTGTGATGGTCAAAGTGTTGATTGGCTACCGCATTGCCTTCATATCCCCCTGTAGGAATAGTAAGGTATTATATGAAGACTCAACGGCTAAGGAGATTGTTAACCAATTGATTTAAGCGTTTAAAGGTGGTTTTTTAAGGTTACAGGTTCCTAAATATTGAAAACCCATCAGCAATTGATTAGAATAATATCAAGCATATGACTAATAATCCAGTTTATAGAACATTCTTCTGAAGCCTCAAGAATTCACATTGCATTTGGAAATGCTTCTAGAAAAAACCAGCGATATTTTAGAAGCCTCAAACCCCACAGTATAAGCCTGAAACCCCATGAGGTTTACAGCAACATTTAAGCGGCCACCCCTATAAATATACCAATAAACGTTAATCAGCTTTAACTTTGTCTTCTAGTATTTTAGGTATAAAAATATAAAATAAACGTTTTAACCTTATCTGATAAATAATTCAGACGTATATTGGTACTTTTATTTGCCTAATAATGGATTACACCTTAGATCTAGAAAAAGCCACTTCATCCTTGTTCCCCCTCTACAGTGGACATACCCTACTACTTACTATCAGCACATGCTTACCAAACATCACAGGGTCTCTTTGCCAGATATACCAACAGCAATCAACCTATGAAACTTTTCTGGAGCATTACCAATTCTTTAAACTATTACATGGGCTTTAATTCCAGACTGTTTCGTTACCACGTGGAGAGAACCCTTTTGTCACATTAGTTGAAGTTTTTAAATTTTTTTGGTGTTGTACATGATGAAGGAATCACATGGAATAATTTTATCTGTTTATCAACATACATCCACCCTCCTCGTGGTTATCTTCTCAATCATGTTTTTTCTCAGGGAAACAATGAGGCTTCTCCCATTCCATGAACAGATGCCAGTCCATGCAGCCGCTCCTGCCTCTATGATCAATTCCTTTGAAGAGAGGGCCTGAAGGCAATTAGTCATAGAGAAAAACTTCTACTCAATGAAACTTTAATCCTGATTGATGAAAGCCTCAGGAGGCATTATTGCGACATCACTGCAGATTTCCAGGTGATGGCCGCTCTTCCTCCAAACCTATCTGGCTGGTTCACGGATCTCCTGGAGATGCAGTTATCTCTACCAGCCACATTTGACAAATGCCTCCAACACTTGTAACAAGCAGCCATGCTTAATGATTCTTAAGACTCCGCCTGGTCCGCTCTTCTATCACTATCCTAAGGCCTTATGTCTGTCAATAAATATGCCCACATTTTCCACCCCTTGCCAACGCAGCCAAGGTCACCCCCTCTCAAAGCTCCAGGATGTTCCTCCTGAACCTTCACCCAGACATCCTATCCACAACGGTGGTCACCTGCTTAGGCCCAACTTATCTGAGTGATTTTGTTAGCCACATAATTGAAAATTCAACTTGCCTTAGTCCAAACAAAGATTAAGCGCATACTTTGCATGAAAGATTTTGCGGCCACTGCACCAAGTTATAACCTGCTGTTGTTCTACCCATATGTCAGAATCTGTTCAAGTGACGCCCTCCCATTCTGACCCCGCTCCAGCGAACACTGCCCCTTAAGCCTTTCTTGCCCTCTCCAGAGGAGCAAAGACCCACACTTACAATCTTTTCTCTACTCCTACCTGAGTTACACAATAGATAAAAATTGTGCTTCGCCTTATTTCTTTGTGCCTATCACACTTAGTTAACATGTTGTCAGGATCTGAGATTATGAGTGAATCAAGATCCCTACTTGTGAATTGAGCCCCAATAAGTCGACTTTTAAGCCCTCATTATTGAAACTTATTATTAAAGGCACTGGTTATTATTTCAATCAGGAAGCATCACACACAAGAAACAATGTAGATGACTTTTGAATTGCACATCCGCTTCCTGATCTTAAAAGGCGCGAATCCCACCCTTTGCGGTCATGTGGATGATGCAGAACACTTAGTGCATCAAACAGGTAATCAATATAGAAGGTTGTGAAAGATCCTTAACACACAGGGCCATTGAGATCCTTTTGGAATCATGTCTCCCCTCGCCCTATATTTATCAAGCTCTTTTTTTCTAATATAGGAGTCTATTTCTCCCCGTTTTTGTCTTCACTAAACTCTCCAATAATTTACAGCTTTGATCCATTTGTGAACTTCAGCTACAGTCAAGAGAACTATTATGCTAAAAGGCTGGTACTCCTTAGAGAGGATCTGAGCTGTCCAAGTAAAACGTCTCACAATAAATAGAGAATTATAGCAATCAAGAAAACCAACCTACAAATCAGTTAAGAAATGTAACTTGATGGATATTACCTCTCAGTTTGAAGCACCTCCCTTACATCCTGAAAGCCTAAAGATTTGGGTTACCTTCTAATTTACCTTACAATTAAATAATCATGATCAGGACCATCTCCAATATGAGAACCTCAATGAGATCATTCGGCAACTATTGAATGGCATCTACTCTGTAAGAGGACGCTCCTATCACTTCCGCGCCTCTTCAGTGCCTTCCATGATGCAACTTTTATATACTTCAGCCTTATTCCCTTGGGAGTATTGGCTTTGGTTACTAAACGCAATCTCCAAAGCTTCATTCATACAGCCATACAGCACATCCTACAAGTAGTTTGATTGCATCACCATGAAGTATCGTGACAACTTAGGCTTACTCAAACACTACACTCAATTATTGTTATTTTTATAATGCAGTCTCATCCATTATTCAAAACAATTTGGAAGCTATTATTAATAAATGACGGTTAAACAATGAGGCTTATAATCAACTCCTTATGCTAGATAGCGGAATTTCAGTTACCTTAGGACCAGCTTTGTCATAATGTGAAGCTCCTTGAGTCCGTCTTGAGCCAACACCTCAACCAGATTGAGGACCTTGTGCGGACCCTTTAGCAGCACTACTAAGAGTTAGCCTCCCATAATATTGCCTCTAGTAGTGAAGGGTCTGAAGGGCCTATGGGACCATAAGGACCCAGATTTCCCTGTGGGCCCCTAGGATCTTCTGGTCCCACAGTGCCTACTCCTGGAAATCATACCAGATCTTAGAGAAAAGACGTTCTAAGGCACTTACTGCCTTATGGGATCAAATATGCAATGTGGTTCAAGGGTGTAATCTTTGAATAGAAGGAGTCACTCTCAGCCCCAGAGTCTTGATTGATGCCATGTTGGACAAGATGTATAATTACAGTGCATTTAACAGCTCACCAACAACTTCATCACTCAACTTGAACAAACATATCCTCAGGTTCAAAACTCTCTTGAGGAACTATGAGAGTAAGCTGTTCCTAAAATGTTCCGAAATTCAAGTGCTGAAGGAGCAAGTTGCCCATAAAACCTCCATTACCTCTATAAACTGAAATTTGGATGAGATCCAGGAGGATCTAGCTGGATTAAGATGACAATCGGATCAACAGGCCCCTTGTGAATATGAGGAAACCAAAATATCTGAGCCAACATTGGTTTTTCCGCCAATACTCTTTCCATCTCTCTTGTGCCTAACTTTAAGCCTAGTTTCAATAAAAAATTACCCCAGGGCAGGAAAGTATTACCTCCTTCATGTATGCTTATTAAAGCTTAATGGAATAGGACACTGACTTGTCAGAAGGTGAATCACATCCACTCCTTCCTGAATAGTACCACATAAGAGATTATAACTCCCCATTTAAAGGAATTTCACACCTTGGAATAAGTCCGTACAACCCTAATCCAGGAGTTTGGAAGCAACCAAACCTTGTCCAAAAAGAATAAGGCGCTCATTGGAATTCATTTTAATAAATGAGAAAGTCATGTGGAGTTTTCCGCCGATTCTGTGACAAAGTTAACCCCTTGGTAACCACTAATCATATTACCTTAGACAACGCCATACCTGTGGTCATCTCCATGTTGGGATCTTATCCTGAGGTCCAAATGCACATTATTGTCCAGAAGAACAGCTTCATCTGCATTTGGAAATTGAGGAATTAAGTAATGAAATTCCTACATCTACCTTTTATCCCAAGTTCTCCATATTCATCTCTTCCATCTGACCTCAGGTCTACGTTGTTGAAAACCAGAAAAATCCCAGACCTCAATTATTCTCCTGCTATGGATTCTGTCATAGAGCTAGGAATTTTTGGAAGAGACTATCCAAGGAGGTGGGAAAAGGGCAGTCAGCATGAAGGACGAAGAACATCATTCTGACATCCTTGTACCACATCAAGAATGTTTATCAACCTCCAATTAACTTAATGTTGTTGCAACAGAAGAATACAATGCAATACCCTTTGTTATTAAAGAACATGATACTGCTTACTTTTATTCTGATAAATCTTTTACGTTCCTCACTCTACTCCCTCAGTTTAGGAGCTTAGTTACATGAGTTGACATTTGCGTTCACAAAATTTCTGTTTACACCATTGTCAACAGTGGCTCCCCTGTGAATGTCATTTCAAATAAATTAATAAAGCACATTAGATTGCTCCTGACTTGCCAAATTACATGGAATATGGCACAACTGGGCCACAATGCATTTGGTCCATTAAAGCTTATTCCTTGTTACCCATTCACTTTAGCGAGTTTTTGTGAATATCGCGGCTTCAGCATTAGACAACCCAAGTTACAACATTATTCTAGGGACTCAGTTCCTTAGAGATATAATGACATCATGTACTATGATGAAGGATTTTTATCTTAATAGGACACTGGGTCTCATTGGTTTTGAAACATCTCGTGATGCC
The DNA here is from genome assembly GCA_022478985.1 of Massospora cicadina. NCBI lineage: Eukaryota > Fungi > Entomophthoromycota > Entomophthoromycetes > Entomophthorales > Entomophthoraceae > Massospora > Massospora cicadina. Next base: position 336,603 of record JAKSZP010003950.1, read on the forward strand.
AAGAATGAGGTCAAAGCTTGGGCTTGCTTGTTGGAAAGCAAAATCTGTATCAACTGACTCAAATATCATGTAAGGAGTTCTCAAGTACTGATACCCCCTCCTTTGGTAGATGTCCAAGAGGGAATGCCTATTTATTTTCCTAAGACGATTAATATACTGCAAAAGTCCCAGGTCAACACTTATACCCAGGTACATATAAATATTCCCTCAGGACAATTGCTGGAAATACTGCATGGATGACCCATCCATCAATGAGGTTCTAACTTGTCCAGGGACTTTATATCCTGGCTATAATGGATCCATATTGTTACTGCTGGCTAACCTTATTGACAAACCCAGGACAGTGGGGCCTAATACTCCAGTCGCTTATTTCTGCATCCTTTCTGTATAGGCCATTGATAACATCCATAGCTTTGGAAGTCTAAAAGATTTTGAGCTATAATAACCCCCATCAGTAGCTCTAGTCAACGCCTCCATCGTGCAAGAGCTCACCAGTGAACAACAGATTCAGGTTAAGAAATTACTGAAATAATAAACGGACCTTTTTAAACTCTAACTACGGTTTTGAGAAACAAATGGTGTTCTATATCACCTTGATACTGAGGACGCTCAACCATATTAAGTTCTGTCCCTAAAGAAAAGGTAAATTTAGAGAAGCTCAGGTAGCTGTTGATCTCAAGCAACTAATTAAGCCGGGCTGTTGGTGCCTTTTCATAGCCCTTTTGCCTATCCTCTCCTGCTACTTTATAAGCAGGATGGCAGTCATCATGTAGTGATGGACTATTGAAGACTTAAGTCAATTACCAAAAGGACAGTTGCCCCCTGCCCTGATTCATAGACTCTCTCCACTTGATTCCTGGGTTACATCATTTCACCGCTATGGATCTAGCTAGCAGATATTGGCAATTAGAGGTAGCCCTGAAGATCAGTCCAAATGTGCACTCATATCCAATGAGGGATTATCTGAGCCAACGAGGATGCCCAGGGACTTTGCAACGCGCCTGCCACCTTTCAACGCGCCACGTATGGGATTCTAGGGGATATGAAGCTATCCTTTGTCCTCGTGTACCTTGATGACGTCACCATCTTCTCGCAAACCTTCAATATCCATGTGACCATCTCTAGTAAGTCTTCAATAATCTTAAAAAGCCTCCATTAAGCAAAAGCATTCAGAGTTCTTTTTCTTCCAATCTAAAATGGAATTTCTTGGACACAAGGTCTTGAAACATGATGTTAGCCTATCCCAGATAAAGTTTCTGCCATTCAATAGATGTCACGCCCTTAGAGCCTCAGTGATATTCAAAAGTTCCATAGCATGTTGGGTTATTATCATCAGTTCATCCCTCAGTTTTCCAACTTAGCCAAACCTTAGTCTACCTTCTACAAAAAAATGTACCTTTTGGGTGGCGGCATGAACAGAAACTGGCGTTTAATGCGTTGTGGAACAATCTTTGTATTAAACCTATCTTAGAATATTAGCGTTTTGACCAACCCTTTTTCTATTAACTGATGCTAGTGATTTCGCTGTTAAGGTCATCTTAACTCAACACAATGAAGATCAGGTTGATCACCCGGTGGCTTACTTTAACAAAACCCTAAGCAATGCCAAACAAAGCTTATAGAAATTCTAAGTGTGAGTGTATGGCTGAGTTATTGTCAATCTAGCATTTACAGCCCCACCTATATAGCGCCCATTTCACTGTCATCACTAACCATTCCTCGCTCTGATGGCTGCAGAAGATGAAGGACTTGGATGATCAGTTAGCAAGATGGGCCTGTGCCTGCAGAGCTACAATTTACTATTGTCCATTGTGCAGGAAAAATTTATCAAAATGATGATGGTCTCTTGAGAATGCCAGTACTTACCACTATGACCCTTGTAGTAGAATGACTGTATGACCTAACTGGCCAGCCTAAGCGATGGGATTTGAAAACTCTTGAAATCAAAGTCGAGCTTCAAAAGAAGACATGAGACACTCAAATTAAAGAGGAAGTGCTGTATAAGAAATAAACAAGAAATGGTTCCCTTATATTCATCCTTCTTCTCAAAACAATGTATTTTAAAAAGTACACGTGATCAAGGGACACAATGTAGTAAAAAGGACCCATAATAATTAAAAAGATGATGCTATTGAGATTAGATGGTTGAGACCATCCAGGATGTTCTGGAGGCTTTTATACCTTGTCTATCCCAAGATTGGGCTAGTCCATGGTGTCAACGTTCAGTCGTAGCCCCATCAAGCCCCATTAATGTCATCAGCATTGATGTGGTGGACCCTCTTCCCACCTGGTTACACAGCATAAATATATTACATTAGCCAAACCGTCTGACAAAATTGGTTGAAATAAATTTTTCCCGCTACCACCATGAAAGCCACGTCCCTATTCCTTAATTGATCCGTTTTTCACGCATCATGGATCTTTAAAAACTTTACTAACATACAATAAACTTAATTTAACTCACAGTTAGTCCAAGAACTAACTGTGCTTTTTGAAAATTAAAGTTTCACCGCCCCTACAAATCCTCATCCAATGAGGCAGTGGAACTTGATAATAGAAACTCATCTCTATTCTGCAGAAGTTGGCCACCTTTGACCTTACACGCTGTAACCATTATCTACACAGTGCCTTGCTCGCTTACCAAATAAGCTACTATCAAATAGTCGGAGTGTCCCCCTTTGAAGCTCTATATGGGCGTACCCTCAACTGAAAGTAGCGTTCAGCCCCTACCCAATACATCCATGCCTGAGAACTCTTATTTCACCATGAGGTCCTTAGCCAATGAGGTATTTTGGCTTTAAGCCTCAGCCATTCAAGGTTTTGTCGCCATCACAGAAAGGGAGACGTCCAAATTTAAATTCAGCTGATCATCCTTAACAACTTTTAAAATAGGTGACCCAGTTCACTTTAATCATCATTGACCTGGAGGTTGACAGAATAAGCTCAACATTCTTTGGTCTGTATCCTACAAGGTCACTTATAAAGTGAACTCTGAGTATTCCATTGCTAACATCAATCAAGGGACAGTGATAAATCAAGTACATTTTTGGGCTTGCATTTTTGGGCTCAATGATAACATGTCTAAGAAGCTCAATAGTCGATACTTGTAGCTGTCTAAGACGCACAACAAGTATAACTTTATTTTAAAAGGTACCAAGTTCCGCTTATGTCATGTCAGCTAAATATCCTTCCTATGGTAAGTACGTCATAATGACTTATTGAAGTCAAGTACCAAAACAAGATATTAAATTAGTGAAGTACCTTTATTATAGTATAGAATAAGAGTTTTTATATGTCACATCTAACAGTGCAAACCCCAAAAGGAAAAGGATTATTAAATAAATAGAGGGATAATCCAGAAGGGAGACTTTTTGTCAGGCGATGAATTCCAGATGGTATAATTCATTTGTAGCTTATTTTTGATCGGTCAAAAACAAATGGTGAATGTACTAAGATGGATGAGACTTGATAATGTTTAGGACAATTGTTGAACAGTTTTTTGATTCTTACCCTATATGTGGGTTCATCTTAATTTATTTGCCTCATGTGCCACATTGAATAATATTTTCCTGAACTTCTCGGTGATCCTTCATTTCAATTAGGCAGGATTTCATATTAAGGTTTTTTCAGGTTCAAATTGATCTGATGGACTTTTCCTAGTATCAGTTTGAGCCGTACCAACTACCAAACTCTTCTATGAATTTAAATGAGGTAATATCTTTAATCCCCCTTCGCAGGTCTAGGTGGTAGTTCAATTTTAGGAGTCAAATGGTTGATATTATCTCCATCATGTCAGGTATCCAGATATATGATGAAGCTTACCCATAGGCACACCACAATGCCCATGCATTGCTAAGCCACAATAAATTCTTACACTCAATCCTGGGTCAAAATTGGAAGGCTTGTTTTTATAAATCCTCCATATTGGGACCTTAAGTCTACCTACTTTACTTGGACAAGTCTTGACCTAGACCTAAAATAGACGTGGGAAGGATTCCTACTCCAAATTTCAACTATTGGTATTCTTGAAGGGGATTTTGTCCTGTTATACAAATCTGTTTTCTAATGAAGAACATTGTAAAATGTCCTTACCATTAAATTCCCCTTCCCAAACTACTTTAGAGGTAATGTTATTAATTAGTTTTAATGTTATACTAATTTAACACTTTTTAGTTAGAGTTTGCATTTAACATATCCTTTTTTAGGTTTAAGGGGTTTACAATGACTACAAATATTTTACCCCCATCTAATTGGGTAAGAATTATGTATTCTTTACTTTACAACAATTACTACCTCACTTATGATTGACTAGGGCTGGAATCTTGATAAGATGAAAATATTTTACCTACAACTGTTTAGGTACAGCAAAAGAGTAATCACAAAGTCTTGTCTTTTCTTAAAACTATAATTTGGTTCCAAACAATATTCCATTTTTTACAATCTACAAGCAACAATCTGAAAATTTTAACACACGATTTAGTACTTAAATCCAATTGAAACTTAACTATTATTGATGGAATCTAATGACCAGATTGGAGAATCAAACGATGAAATGTTACCCAAATCAGCAAATCTATTTATCCTGAGTTATGTGATCTTAGTAAATCAACATAAAACCAGAAAAAGCGTGATATGCCTCCCCTTCCACGTTTGATACTCTAACTCATGTGAGTTATGCAAGCAAGTTTGACAAGAAGTTTTGCATCTCATTAATTAGACCCTTAAAATGTATCCCCTAAAGATTTTTTCACGCCAAAAAATATTTAACCATATTAATTAGAAAATAAAAATACCTTATACTATCTTGCTTTATTTACTTAAACTCTTCCAAAGGGTGTTTAGCCAAGCGGGTAAAACTGCTTCCACCCCTAGTGCAGGTTTTGAGTTCAAAACCTTTACTGGCTAGAAAACATTCTCAGTGTGGTATATTTGTCCTAAGGTCGAACCACCTCAAATAATTTACTTAATTTCTTCCATCTACAATAAAATTTAAGTTCATTAAACTTAGGACAACATTAGTCCCTTATCTCTTAGGCAGATGCAAAGTACTAAGCATACTGCACCTGTTATATTGTTGGAATTTCAGGTTAGCGCCAAGAAAGTGGCTCAACTAGTCAGAATTCCTAAAAGGCTCACAAAGAGGAAGGATGAGTCAAGCTATATGTAGGATTCAAATATGTTTAATATATATAGTAGTGGTGTTTTTTATGACAAGACTAACCACTTTTAAATCTAAATGTATATATTTATATATAGTCAGTTTAGCCCAACTCCTGGATTCCCGCCTTCAAGCTGAACATCTTGTTGTGGCGTTAGTTGAGGCTATCATCCAGGCTGATCTTAATGTAAGTAACCGTTACTTCACACTCCTCCAACCCCACCACGCTGATGCCCCAACGCCCCTGATCTCAGCTTTTGTCTGCTTCTACAACCAATATGCATCTTCCACAAAGCCTCCGCTTGAAGAAGAGCTTCCTGACCTCCCTCCCTCTCTTACATGGTGGGTTAGTGGTACTCTGCTCGCTATCTGGTTTATAAAGTTTCATTTTATTTTGCCTTGTCGCCTGTTTTGGGCTTTGTTGCTTTAAAGCAGTAATGTCCATCCTCTAGGTGACGTGTCTCAAATAAATTCAAATGTATATATATTTAAATAATATGCTCCTATGATTAATATAGGATGATAGTTATATAAACCCAGTCTTAGAATCAAATAGCTATAACCAGTAGCGGATAAACTGTCACATTCTCACTCTGTTTTTATTTTTGTTTTTGAAAACAAATAATAGATATAAAAAGTTACATTTATAAAGAGTTTAAATTTAGATTTGTTTAGACAATATCTAGGCTTATAAAGAGTAAAGATGAGCCTAGATATGTGTAGAATTTAAACCCATTCATATTTATGCAATAGTAATATTTTTATCACTAGGATAACCACCCTCCAAATTTAGATTTATGTCTGCTTATATGATATACTGCTCTTATACAAATAAGGGGATAATTAATCAAATCATTTTTAAGAACCCCTGATTAGGCTGTAACATTTTCTACTAAACCACCACCAACTCACTCTGATTTTTAAATCTTTAAAACCTGAATAACTAGTTTAGGAACTGCTTAAAAATGTAATGGTATAAAAAATTAAGTTTTTAACAGCAGCCAGGTTTACAAAGAGGCGGACCAAATATCAAGGTTATATGATACCAGCATAAAGGTATTTAGAATCTCTATATAGTTTCATATAAAGGATAGTTCATTTTCTATAGGTTTGATGGATATTTAAAATTATGTTTTTCTAATCATTCAGATTATATGATTGCCCTTTAAACATGAGTAAGACTGGTCTTGGCAATAGTCTAAAGCTAAATTTATCACATCTGTCTAGAAGGTAGGGCAGTTTGATATAATTACACATGGCACTTAGTTTAGATTGGTTAGATAAAATGAGCTTTGGTATATATAACCCACAAAATAAAAAAATCAGTTTTGGGTGGTTCATTTCTTTATTAATACTCAGATGCCTTTAAATCCTAACTTGAATTTTACTTGTTTGCTTTAATTATGAGGACATACCTTAGTTTCGCCAAGATAGTTTATATCCCTGCCTCAAGTTGTACTTAAAAAGGTTAAAAATCTAATGATGGGATATAAGCTTTGTGTTGTGCAATAAATAAAAGGTATTCTGTAGTTAGATAGTAACTATATGATACATTTGAGTCTAGAAATTTCCAATCATCAGAATCAAAATCCTATCTTTATCTTTTAAGACTAGTGGAGTTACCCATCATTGCTTGGGTTTATTTATTACCATATCAACCAAATGTTCAATAATAAACTAACTTAAAAAACCTATATAAAAGTCTACCAAACCTAACTCTAAGTCTTAGCAATACAAATATAAATTTTAATTTAAATAGGTTTTAAAATACCTTAAACATTATTATATAACAGAAGATGTCAACAGAACACAAGCTGGGCTCAGTATTACTCTGTTGAATTTTATCAAGGTAGCAATATACCCTTGCTTTTTAAAGTAAAGCAGCCAGATTCCTGTATATCTGGAGACTCAACATCTTGGGTTGCGTTGAGAAATTGTTATGACTGGCTGATAAGCCCCACTTAGTTCAGCGGATTGTATTTTAATTGATGAAGGGAGCTTTGAGATTTGTGTAGTCAATTATGTCGATTTAAAGCAAGTTGATAAAGGTGATATTAGCTCTTCAAATAGAGTGAATTCTTCTGGAGCCTCAATGATGAGGTGGAACTAGACGAGTTCTGGCAAATGATTGATAGCAAAGCCAAAGGGTCTAAACTGACCAAAGCAACAAAGATATGAGTGGGATGTGAAGATAAGAGGGGGAGGTCTTTTAGAGAAAAGAAGAAGAGAGTTGATAGTAGTAAGAAGATAGAATTTTGATCAGAAAGAATCAGCTAGTTATGTAAAAAATTAGAGCAGTGTGGTAAAAGCTATTGCTTCAATCATAGAAAAGGTAGTACGTTCATTTCTTGGACCAAAAATCCCCATATTTTATGTTTGTTGCTCATTGAGCTCAACCCTGTGCAACCCTTATGGCGAATAATAACCATATTGCCAATTTAATACCAGTTGAGCTCACTACAGGGGGGCCAATGATTAACTCACTGAAACTCCATATTTGTCAAGCAATGGTGCAGCCGGATCAACTTTATGGGGTACTACCCCAGTTTATTGAGTTATTCCAATATGCGGAACTAAAACTTGTCTTGGATACACTACTCCAGACTCAAAAAATATTTTGCAGGAAAATAAAGGTATATGAATCAGCTTGACAAAGCCTTCAACCAACTGCACCTGGTTGGCTTCCAATCAGCCAGCTTGCTGACTTCTTGGATGACACTACAAAGTGGCTACACTGTGCAGAGCTTAAATTGAATAGTGTTGCAAGAGAGGGAGAGATCTGTAGTGACAAGCTGCCCCTGTTTAACTTTGATGGAAAAATACGCGGATTTTAAGCGGTTAGAATTTGTAGTGTAGGGGGCTTTGAATCAGCATAAGGCCAAACTGTTGTTGTCCACTCTAGATGCCGAGAGTGCAGACTAAGTTATATGTTACCTTAAGAATAGCATTGTAACATATCATAGGTGAAGGAAGTTGTGCTTTTCCTGTTTGGGGGTGTGGAGAAGATGGCGCAGTGCAAGGCCAATTTTTTAGCAATACAATTTCAATAAACGTATCTTTGGTGGAGTTTGTGGAGCAATTCACATCTGAGGCCCATGTGCTAGTGGGAGCAGATATTTTGACCAATGAGCATGTGGCCATTGTGATAATGGCAGCTGGTAAGCTATATTAAGAGCTGCATAATGCTATGGCCCCCGTTCTTAAAAAAGATGTGGCAATATTGCAAATTTTTAACTATTTACGCCAGTTATCTATAACTTTTAGTGCTCCTTGTCGGACATTCTCTTTCTCAGCTTAAGAAAAAGAATGTTGGAGGTATTAAGGTTCTAGAATCTGCTACCATGATTGGCTCATCTCCCACTCAAACTTCAAATAATATTGTGGATATCAGCAATATGAGTACCCACAGTGAAAAGACCCTAGTGGATTCTCGGTGGAATCTCAACAACCAGAAAAATACAATTTATCATAAAAATTGGCTTAAAATGGGAAATATTAATAATAGAAATACTCCAACTCCTCAGTTGAATATGAGGAGTATAATATCGCCCAGATCAGAACCTCTGAAAGGCAAGAAGATTTTACCCTTTGATGATTGGGTGTGAGTTAACCAATCATCGTGAACCAAGTCTAACCACCGCTGAGGTGCAAAGTTTTACTCAAGGATGATAGGGTAAAAATTAGCCAATCATTACCATCTGAGTCTGACCATTGCTGAAATACTTAATCATTACCAGTCAAGTCTGACCACCGCTGAGGTGAAAAGATTTTACTCACTGGTGATTGGGTACAATTCATCCAATCATTACTGCACGGGTCAGTTTTGCCTCAAAAATTTTATCTTTGTTCTGATAGGCCAAAAACCTATATTCCCTAATTTAAACAACTGAGCTTTGCATTCTTTTACCTCAAATATTGATGGTCTTGAAAATCAAACTAGTTTAAATAGGAAAAGCTAGTATTGACAAAGGGACCTTTTCTGGTTTTGCCCAGCCTCTTTAATAAAAAACCTAAAAAACCAAAATAAGTGTTATTTTATACTTTTATTAAAAAGTAAGTTTCTTTCTCTAAGAAATTATTTGTGGCCTTTATTAGCAGATCCCACAAATTGGTGCTCACTACAGGGGTTGAGCCCCCTGCATACTTTGATAAGTATTAAAAAGAAATGGAGACTGTCAACTTGAGCAGCTCTCCTGACCTGCGATTAGTTGCTCTCAAGAAGCAACTAGCCAGCTCTTTCTCTCATCTCAAAGAGCTAGAGCAGCGGCCGTTCAAATTACCACTGAAGGACAGATACACTCTGGGTGAAGGGAGTGTTACTTCCTTCTTGTACGTTTATGAAGCTGTGATGGATGGCGCTATGACAAACAGAAAGTTCAGTACATTCTTCCCTGTTTAAGCCGCCAAGCTCAAGAGCTGGTTGTCCCTCATCTGGATCCTCAGCACACCTGGCCAGAGGTCAAGAAGGCCCTCTTGGCTGAATTTGGGTCCCAGAAGAGCTTACACCGGGCTAAACAGGCTTTCTTGCGTATGAGTATTGGGAAAGGAGAGTCAGTGGCTGCCTTTGCGGAATGATACTATATGGAAGCCCAGACGTTGCTAACCTCAAAGATGTTGACTCTGGATAATGCTATAGCCGCCGTTTTGACTGGAGTGGCTACTTACTCATTTCTCGCCATGCACATCACCTCCGTCAAACGCTATATCCAGACTGTCCAAGACATAAAGGAAGCATTAATGGATGTCGCCGATTTCCACAAGCCCAAAGTTTCACGTGGAGCAGTATCTTGCCCTCATGTTTTAACCATTAGAGATTCAGAGCCTAAGCATTGGGCCTTCGCTATTGAAGACAAGAAGGAGCCCCTTCAGATAATGGGCCCTAAAAAGCAAAACCCCACAAAACCTGCAGCTTTGGTGCAACTTAAACCGGACATTCCTTGGTCATGCAAAACGGAGATCCCTACTGTGGTTTCCTCTTCAGCTCAGCTAGTAGGTGCGCGCCCTAAGGGCATATCCTCCAGAACTACTGGGGTTGAAAAAATGCCGGTTAAAGCCAAGCTGATTACCCCACCTCACATGGTTGTCTCCCCCACTTCAATCAAACCTTTCCCATGGTTGTAAATACCCCAGAGGCTGACTCTGAGGGGGTTGCAATAATGTTGGGTACTACTTGTTGGGCGCTCCCACGGAAGTGGAGGTCCCTGATCGCCTGAATGCTGGGGGAGTAGATGAGGCCATCATACCTGAGGACACTTACCTCCTTCAAGTCCTAGGGGAACCAATTGATATTGATACTGCCAGCGATGCCAATGAGGTGTTGTCTCGCAATATTCACCCTATCCAGAATGGCCATACCATGCAGTCCATCCAGGAAAATTACCCTGAGACCGCATGCAATTTAACCTCCAATTTCCATCTTAAGGAGGTCTTAGCACTATCGCCCACTTCTGGGGGGATACTCACGAAGGTTGAGGTGGTCATTCAAAAAGTCCAGGTGATGGCTATCCTAGATACTGGCTCCCCGGTGAACATCATCTCTTCCAAGTTGATGAAAAAGATCCAACTTGCCCCTGACTTGGAGTACAACCAAGACTTTGGAACTGCTGGTCCTAACAATACCCGCGCGCCAAGTGCTTATTCATCCTTTCCCATTCATATTGGGAAGCTCATTCTATGGCCCCCGCAGTGGCTTTGGAAAATAGCAATTATGATATGCTGATAGGTACTCAGTTCATGATTGAGTATGAAGGCATCATCAACATGAAGCAAGGGTCTCTATCTTTAATGAACTACAAAGTTCCATTAGTATTATCCAACGAAGAACTCATCAAGAATGATGACACCTGCCTAGTTGAACACCCCTCTCCCGCTGTGCCTTTACATTACGTCACTTTCAGGAATAACATTAAGAAATTGCACGATTCAGTGAAGGTTAGTGATGGCATTCCAATTTCTGCAGCAGATGAGGTGGTGAATAAGCCAGAAAAAGTTCAGGTTCCCAAAGAACAGCCTAGAAAAGAAAAGTCTACCACTAAGCCCATGGAGTCAGCCAAGTCCCATCCCAAGCTCAAATAAATTGATCTTCCAAGAATGCTACTCCTCGCAGACCTTGGTCTAAACCATCACGCATTAAGAATGAAGAATTATGTGCTAGGAAGTCTAGCCAAGCAAACACAGTAACCAAAAAAGGTCAAGCTGCCAATGAGCACCGAGCTCCTCTACCTTCTTATCAAGTGTTGGATAGGGTTTTATATCACCGCAATCATATAACTCCCCAAAAATGGCAAACTTGGATCAAATTGGGAGGGGCTTTATAACATCATACATAAGAGAGGAGATGAGTATTCCATAAAGTTATTGGCTATAAGAAATATCATAATCTGGGTACATGGCCGCTTCCTTTGACCCTACACCACTACCAACATTCTTGAGGGGGCAATGTCAGACATTCTCTTTCTCAACTTAAGAAAAAGAATGTTGGAGGTATTAGGGTTCCAGAATCTGCTACCATGATTGGCTCATCTCCCACTCAAACTTCAAATAATATTGTGGATATCAGCAATATGAGTACCCACAATGAAAAGACCCTAGTGGATTCTTGGTGGAATCCCAACAACCGGAAAAATATGATTTATCATAAAAATTGGCTTAAACGGTAAATATTAATAATAGAAATACTCCAACTCCTCAGTCAAATATGAGGAGTATAATATCACCTAGATCAGAACCTCCAAAAGGCAAGAAGATTTTACCCTTTGATGATCGGGTGCAAGTTAACCAATCATTGTGAACCAAGTCTAACCACCGCTGAGGTGCAAAGATTTTACTCAAGGATGATAGGATAAAAATTAGCCAATCATTACCATCTGAGTCTGACCATTGCTGAGTTACCCAATCATTACCAGTTGAGTCTGACCACCGCTGAGGTGAAAAGATTTTACTCGCTGGTGATTGGATACAATTCATCCAATAATTACCGCACAGGTCAGTTTTGCCTCAAAAATTTTATCTTTGTTCTGATAGGCCAAAAACCTATATTCCCTAATTTAGATAACTGAGCTTTTCATTCTTTTACCTCAAATATTGATGTTCTTGAAAATCAAACTAGTTTAAATAGGAAAAGCTATTATTGACAAAGGGACCTTTTCTGGTTTTGCCCAGCCTCTTTAATAAAAAACTTAAAAAACCAAAATAATTTTATTTTATACATTATTAAAAATACGTTTCTCTCTCTAAGAAATTATTTGTGGCCTCCATTAGCGGATCCCACACTCCCAACGCAGAACAAAAAGGCTTTGTGACCATTACCAAATCCTCTTTTGGAAATGGACAACAACAACTTGACTATAATTCGTTGGATAATACTTAGTCAATTGACACTTTGGCGGTCCTTTCTATCCTCTATATGGTCACTTGGCTCATCCTCGGTTAAATTACAATCCCTAAGTTAATTGTAGACCTGGTTTTTGGGGGTGACGTGGAGATGTGAGCCATATACAAACGCCTAATTCTCTTGCGGCCAAAGAGTTCATTATGCAGCTAGCTTCCCTGGCAACCTGCATGCCTATTCATTACCAACAGCTATTACTGAACAGAGAAAGTTCAAGCGGGTAGAGATGAGACGCTCTACCTTTGCTGAACCAAAATTTTTTTACTTGATAAATCTAACAAATCACTATGTGTCAGCCCCAGTACTCACCTGACGATTTATTATAACAACAACCCTCAATTATGCCCCAGACTCCCCCTGGAGGGAGACAGGACAAATACAGACTTGGAGTTTTAACAAGATGTACAAAAAATCATATGCCTGTCAGATCCTTTAGCGTAACGTCATGGGAGAAGTCAGACCCTCAACAGATGTTGCCACAATAAAGGGTGTGAATGTTACAATGTCAGTAGAAAAAATCGTTCAGTAGTATCCTCATGTTGGCACTGGTATTATCACTTTTTTCAATAACAAAAAGCCCTTGGATATGCATGTGATAAACACCAATGGTTCTTCTTATCTGGGGTGTACATACTGTAATATTTTTGTAAAAAATACAAAAGCCTGAGCGATTTTAGATACTAGCAATCCAGTTAATATAATATCCTTTAAGCTTGTGGCTAAACTTTCGCTGAAGCCTGATGTAGAGCATTGAGTAGTGTATGGGACTGCGGGGGCACAAAACACTGTGACAGAGGGCACTTACAGCGCGTTGCCTCTGAGTTTTTTGGTCGATGCATCTACCCAGTGGTGGTTCTGCCTAATAACCTTTATGATATATTATTGGGGCCACGTTCATGTAGCAATTTGGGGCAGTGGTCAATATGGCAGAAGAAACATTTAATATTCTAGGGCAATGGATCCCCATCTATTTCACCTCCAACGGAGCCTTAAAGAACCTCATCCGCTCCAATCAAAATAATCTTATGTATAGCGATGGCTTGATTCCTGTTTGATATAAGCGGATGAAGCAAAGGATTAGAGCTCTACCTAACCAGTTTTATGAGTATGACGGAATTCCGCTACAGGCTGCAAGCGCTTTAAGTATACCTTCCAGGCATAAGGTCATGGTAGGAATAGAGCTTGAAAAAGTAAAAACCGAAAGGCTGTATGGTGAAAGCATGGGACCTTACCAAAATTCGCGGTTTAGACCCCATGTGGCTCTTGAACTACTGTTACCAGGGCAGGGAGAAGTGAAACTATTGATAGTGAACCTACAGATGGAGTCAATGATGGTTTAAAGGCACCAAGTGTTGGCTTATCTGCACCTGACTCCTATTAATGAGATTCACCAAATTCATGACTTTGGTTCTTGTGAGGACCTTAATCTACTGGAAAAACCTCATCTGTTATAATGACCATGGTTCTTCAGAGGCTCTAACCGGGCTGTCAGAGGAGCAAAAAGATAGGGTGATGGCCCTGTTTGAAAAATACCAAGGCATTTTCGCTTACAACAACCACAATTTGGGATGTGCACGCAGATTTGTGCAAGAGGTTGGATATGGGAGAACACTCTCCCATTTTTTGGTCCTGATATATTCATCGCTCAAAAGCTGTATATGTTGTATCCAAGGAGGTAGATAAAGTGATCAAACAGGGATTTTAATAGTCTTTAAAGAGCCCTTGGTCAATACCAGTGCTAATTGTCAAGAAGAAGGATGGCACCATCCGAGTAGTAATTGATTGCCAGAAGCTTAACAACAACACAAAAAGATTCATGTCCGCTTCCACGCTGATGACGCTTTAGATTGGCTGGGAGGTTCCAACTAATTTTCTGCTATGTACTCGATATTTGGGTACTGGCAAATCAAGTTGCCTGCGGCGGAACAGGAAAAATGTGTCATAATCAGCTCTAAAGGGTTGTTCCAGCCTATGTGCATGCCCCAAGGGTTATGTAATTCTCCAGCTACAATCCAGCAGATTATGGACACAATCTTAGGTGACTTGAAGCTGTCCTGCGTTCTAGTTTACCTCTACAATATTAGTGTTCTCACAGACATTCACTGAGCATCTCTACCACTTGGAATAAGTGTCCTGACAGCTCGCTGAAGCCAGCATAAAAATCAAACCTCAAAAGTGCCACTTTTTTAAGGAGCAATTGGAGTACCTCAGGTTTGTGTTAGACTCAAAAGGTCTTAAAGCTCAGCTGGCAAAGGTGGAAGCTATCCGCAAGATCCCTCAGCCAGGTAATATGCAGGATATCCGGGTGTTTTTGGGAATGGTCAGTTATTATCAGCGGTTCATTCCTGACTTCATCTGTATTGGAGCTCCGCTCTTTGAGCATAAGAACAAAAGCGCCATTTTTACCTGGACTGAATGTTGTCAAAACGCTTTTGATGTCTTACGGACTTCATTGGCTAGTGCACCAGTTTTGCAATACCCTGATTTTAAAAAAATTATTGTGCAACCAAACGCTTAACTTCTACTGTAGGGGCAGTATTATCCCAGAAGGATGATGATGGTGTGAAGGACCCCGTTGAGTTCTGTAGCTGAAGCTTAATTGCCATGGACGGAATTACACCATGACTGAGTGGGAGTGCTTAGCAGTGATATATGTCTATAAACAGTTCAGGTATACCTCCACGGAGTAAAATTCAAAGTGGTAACAGATCATGCATCCTTGAGTTGGTTAAAGAATCTATGAGAACCAGAAGAATATCTTGCACAATGGTCACTTAAGCAACAAGCTTATAACTTTGAGATAGTACGCTTGCTGGGGCTAAACAAAAGAACGCGGATTGTCTCTCACAATTACCTACAATTGCCATTATGGCGGTTTTGGCGGACATTATTCATGAGAAGATGATCATTGGTAAATACCACGACAAGCCGCCACAGGTGATCAAAGTGCTGAATGGGCTTAGATGGGACACCTTCTTGCGCCATGGGGAATTATATAAAAAAATGGAGAATTGACGCTGAGTTTCCTGAAACCTTCCGCCAGGCCAGCAATCATTTGGGTTGCACACAAGGCGGTAGGTCATGAAGAATTGCGGATAACATTGGAGTTTTTGTGACCGTGTTACTACTGGGAGAGCATGCACTACAAAGTGCTTGTTATCACCAGTGTCAAGTGGGAAACTCTTCCATTAGAAAACTACCTACCAGCTGGTTAAACCCCGTTTTGCTTGGCACACTGTAACCTTGATGTGAATGGCCTCTGTCAACATGGGTGAACTGCTACAAGTATATACTAGTAGCAATAGATCACTTGACCAGTTGGGTGGAGGCAATCGCGATCAGAGATCTAGGGACTGTTACCATTGCCAAATTCATTATGTAGTGTGCCATACAGCAACATGGCTGTCCGCAGTTTATTCTCATGGAAAACGTGACAAATTTTACGTTGCATGTCCTTCCCAAGCTGAATGAATTAATGGCAATCCGTGGGGTCTTAACTACACCATAGTACCATGATTCCAATGTGATAATTGAACGTGCTAATGGAACCTTGGTGAACATTCTCCATAAGCTTGTAAAATATTGCCCCTCAGAATAGAGTACCTCTTATACATGGCCATCTTTTCTTATAATATTAGCTATCAGGATCAAAGGGGAAAAGTCCCTTCTAATTGCTTTATGGAAGATATTTGGATTTTCCAGCATTGCTTTATTCCTTTGTGGAGAACACTGGCGGAGTAAAGCCACAGAGAATTGAATAACTTACTGGACACGCTGATAGATCTTCAAACTGAAGCTTATTACACCAGTTAAGCCAATAAGATATGTGATCAGGCGGCTGACCATTGTAGATGTAGCGGACTCCCACAGTTATTCATAGGAGATTATGGCTTGTCTCATGACCCACATGGATTGGAAGAAAGAACAAGCTTGTTAACATATGGGCTGGACCATTTGAGATAATTGAAAAGACAGGTTTCAATTCCTACACCATTAAGGAACCTATGGATGGTCATATTATCAACTGAGTACACGCATAGTTCCTGCTGCCTTATAAACAATAAGGGACTTATCATCCAGTCAAGGGGGATAATGTCAAGAAAATGATATGACTGGCCAATAAGCCCTACTTAGTTTGGCAGATTGTATTTTAATTGCTAAAGGGACCTTCGATATTTGAGTAGTCAATTATGTCAATTTGAAGCAAGTTGATAAAGGTGATATCAGTTCGCTAAATAGAGTGAATTCTGATGGAGCCTCAATGATGAGGTGGAGCCAGATGAGTTCTGGCAAATAATTAAGAACTAAGCAAAAGGGTCAAAACTAACCAAAGCAACAAAGATATGAGTGGGATGTGAAGACAAGAGGGAGATGTCTTTTTGGAGGAAAGAAAAAGAGAGTGGATAGTAGAGGAGGATGTAATTGTGAGAAGACATAATTTGCTAGTTATAGTAAATTAAATAGAGGTGTGTGGTCAAAGCTATTGCTTCATATTATAAAAAATTTAGTACGTTCATTTCTTGGACCAACGATCTCCATATTGTTTGTCTGTTGCTCAGTGTTCTCAACCCTGTTTAACCCTTCTAGCAAGTATTAACCATATCACCAATTTAATTTCAGGTCTAACCAGGACAAGTTTCTATAGAAAAAAAGAAGGGACCTAATGCCCCTGTGGAGCCTTTGGTCCAATTGGGGGACTTGTCCCATGTTGTTGATGAATTTTAGGTAACAGCATTGGCCACAAAGAATCCCTCCTTAGAATCCCCTTTGGTTGCTCCTTTCCTTTCTGACAAGATAATGGAGGTTTGTAGGGGGTGATCCAGACCAGAGGCCACTAGCAGCGCCTCCACCCTCCCTTGGTCTCCACCCCACCACCTTCACTTCCTTGGAAATGGATAAAATCAACCTAAAAATTTAGGAAATGATTCCTGATTCAAAAAAATGGTACAGAACAGAAAGCCCAAAATTTTGGGTTCAGGAATGCTGATCTGAGTCAAGAATTTGGTCTTATAATTTTAGAAAAAAATGTTTCAAAAATTTGTCAAAATTTGCCTCAGGGAAATACAATTCCGCCACCCTCTGATCTGAGAAATCTGCTCAGGTTTAGATCAGTGAGGGCCCCTCCATTGCGGATTATTAAATTATGTTTCCAGAGCTTCTACAACCTAGTGTATAAGCTAGCTGGCAACTCCCCAAGCCCAGGCTGTTTACCTGCAACCACATCATTGTCTCCTGCCTATAAAACCTGTTACCCCCTTTCCCTTCCACCTACCTTTTAAGACAACTGTCTCTGAAAGTGGCAGTTGCCAGTTCATTTTTCTCTTTACATTTTAATAAAAATTGATTATTTTCACAAAAATTTATTCCACGGACTCCGCCCATTTCCAAGATTTTTTCTTTAAATCCCAACCAAGTATGCCACATTTTGCGTTTTAGGTCTAATGGTTGTCAAGTGGACCCTCTGATCCTTTGATCTGGCAGCCTACCAAGCAGTGATCACAATGATCAAAGGATACGCCATAGGCACACTATGCTAATCTGATGCCTCCAAGGAGCCTTAAGATCTACCAAAATTGCTGCAATGACCTGCCTCTCCTTCAACACACAGCAGACAATATACAGGTCTAATGCCCTTTGTTCACGGTGGTCAAGAATTTAGAGTAATTCACCCTTCCAATATACCAGAAATTTATTGGAATCCGGGTGAAACAAGGCCTTCTCCTCCACTAGCCTTTATTATCTGTTAGGGGCTGAGGATCAGTCCTCTTCACAACCCCAAGGTGGAAACCAGGCGCCAGATTATCTGGGTCATCCTGTCACATGCCAATCCAGCCAAAATTGCTTTGTAAAATTGATACGTCTTCCAGATGATGCTTCTAACCCCTCAACCCCTTACAAAACACCACAACAGGTGTGAGGTGAAGCTCAAGGCCTCCCAACATTCAAATCAACTCAATTAAATCTGATTCACAAACCTGATCAGTATTTCCAAAAATTTAAAATTAAAATGCCTCTCAGAGTTTTTATTATGATGAAACTGAACCAGAAAATTTGGAAACAGAGCCCAAAGGTCGCAACTGCAAACCCAGGAGGATTGGTCATCCTCATTGCCTCTCCCACCCTTAGGAGATACCCCTGCAAGACCCGCAGTTCCCCCATTGCAGCCACTTGGTTTTCCATGGGCCTTTGGTATCAACTTGGAATTTTATTTTCCTCACAAAAAGTCATAGGTTGTCCTTTCACAAGTATTCAGAACTTCTATGCCACTGGCATTCTGGGCTTTCCACTGGGTTGTTACACATCCAGATTGAAAGCCCAGTCTTACTCTAATCAGCAGGTTCCATGACAATTTCCATACTTTACTACGAATTCTATAATTTCTATCAGATGACTGAATAGATTGTTCAAGATTTTCTATTATAGATAACTATCAAATTAGCCAGCTAAACCCATTGAACCTATCAAATTACCCAAATAGCTATAATCACTTAGAATAACCATTTTTAAAATTAAAGATCTAGTGGTAGCAGCAATGACCCCAATAGGCAAAAAACTTATATTTTTTATTTTACTTTCCATATTTTTATTCAAGCTTTTTTTAGATAAAATAATATTAAGATGGGATGGAAGGAAGCAATGATATATCCTAGATAGTATTGATTTTAAACTTTTTAAAACCTAACCCATACCAGAGTGGTAACATACTTCCCTTACTTGAAAACCACCATAGCTTTATTTTATTCTTATCTCCATACCTTTATTGTATTTTCATTATGAAAGTATAAGAGGGGATTAGAGTAGATAATGTTTTGTCTTAGGCATATAGTTTTATTACCAGTTACAAACCAAACCTGAAGAGTAGTAGCATGTTCTACTACACTAGGAAATCACCCTATCTTTCTTTTTATTTTATCTTCATATCTTTGTTCAAACTTCTTAAATAAAATAATAATAGGATATGAGGGGAGTAAATAATATTTTGCCATAGCCAGTATAAGTTTTTAACCTTTCTGAACCAAAATCTGCAGCAGAGTATTAGCAGGATGTACCCTTTTAGGATAACCACCCTTGCATAGAAAACCTATTAAGCCCATTGAACAAATTAAATAACACCAAACTGCTATCTAGAATGGTATCAATAAAAATGCTCACCATCTGGCTATAAATTAAATACTTCATATAATCTATTGTTTTGTATTTAGTAGATGCTTATAAAGCAATAAATACTGTATTATATTTTCAGATTACTAGCTTGTGTTATTTATAAAAATATAAAGATAAATTTTTTGTATTAAGTTTTTGTGTTTTTTATATATTTTTAGTCATGATGAAATTTAGCAACCTTACCTACTTGAAACCTAACGCTCAGAGGCATATACATCCCAAATTTTGTGTAGTGGGTTTTTATTTTGGGATAAATGATATCTCTAAACTGGTTTTCAAGTTATGATATTCATAGTTGACATATGTTACTTAATATAACCAGATAATAATTATAAAATTTATATTATTTTATGATTAATTTCTTAGTAGGTATATCTGAACAAAAAGTTACTGTACTCCAAATTTTAATTTCAGGTTTATGTTGTTTAGGATAAATAATAATAATTACTTATATAAATAAATCTTTTTGGTTTTTGTAAATTTTTGTAGTTAAGAATATGTAAAAAAATCTCTTTCCTACTCCATAATCCTTTAACAAACTTCATATACATAGCAAATCTCATAAATGCAGGTTTGTTGGTCTTTAAAATAATTATTTAAGTAAAAAATTTTGAGGTAGGTCAACCTTAGGACATATTTACTACACTAAGTTTTATATCCAGTACTGGTTTATAACATGCATTAAACAAAACCTTCATAACAGTAGAAGCAAGAATAACCCTGCCATGGTAACCACCCCTATAATTTATCAGATATACGTCTTAAATGTGAATTGTTTTATAATTAAAATTTATTAGGGAAAAACCCCTGATATTTCTTATATGAAAAATTAATTTATTTGAGGTGGGCCAACCTGAGGATGATACCACACCAATTAAGGGGAAATCAAATTAATCGGAAAGGAGAAAAACCCAGAAAACCTCCATGCACAGCATTCTGATAGGCCTAGAACTCCTTGGACCCTTATATGAAAATTATCCTATTGATATACAGCTTATTAATGGAACTAAAAAATTTGAACAACTCCTATGCCAAATTTTAAATATCTAGCTTTTATAGGTAAGAGATGTTTTTATATAAAACTGACATTTTATATATAGAATAGATTCACAGTTTTTTTATAATTTTTGTAAATAAAATTTTAATCTTCAAAAGCTTTTCTTTCTCGTAACAATCACTTTAGTTACTATGATTCAATTCAAACAGCAAATTTGGATAATCACACACAGGAAAGATGGGCGACTCTATCAATAAAAATAATACAACATGGGTGAGCGTCACAGCAAGCGGTGCACTTAATGGTGCAACTAAGGGCAAGAAACGCCCTGGAGGGGGACCAGGAACCCAATCTGCAAAGAAATCGCAAACTCAGACACCATCTGGGTTTATGGTATTCACTGTAAAGCACGCGCAATATATGTATATTCAGTTCAACCAACCCTTATCAAAGGTGGAACATGGGATCAGACTCTTCCTTGGGGATGAGTCACCAACCCTGTGGGAGAAAACATGTGAGGCACAGCCCTCACTTTTCCCTCACGCGGTGTATGTAGCCACCAACAACATGGGCCACGGCTGGATTGATATTAATTTCAAAACAGCCATTGAAACCAATGCCACAGCAAAAGTCTGTGTGGAAATTGCCCTCCCTGAGGGCAAAAAATTGTGTGCACCACGCGCACCAGATGGAACAAAGCAAAAACTTTGTTCATCTCTTTTGACTCGCTCCCCACCAACCTTCCTTGTAAGGTAATTTAGGAGGAGCTCCGCAAAGGTCTCATGGCCTACAGAGAAATTCAGCAACTTGAATTACAGCAATTTCGCCTGATGCCCAACCTGTGCACAGGCAAAGCTATCGCTGTAATCAATCCCTTCCCAGAAGTGGAAGAGGACTTATCCAGAATTCCCTGCACAGCAGAATTTCACTTTGAAGATGGGGGCCAGTCAGCTGCGTTCCAAGTTACACTGGAGCAAGCACCACCCATTTGCAACCACTGTGGCTCACTGGGCCACAAGGAACACGCATGCCCTGTGAAAGAGGGCTTAATGTAAAATGACTATTGTGAGGAAGCAATGGACGAAGATAATGAAAACTTCGCCAAAATGACTGACGGTCACCACCCATTCCACTGGGGTGAAGATGGACTATACTCCATCGTGGACCCAGTTACAAGCAAACAACGTAAAGCAGCACAAAAAGCCCGCAAGTGAGCAGCGGCTGAAGCAGCGGCACACGTGGAGTTTGCCATTAACCCTGGACAAATTTGGGAGGATATTTTTGATATTCACCAAACCAATCAATCAGAACAATATGCCCAGGTCAGAAAATTTCACAGTAACCTGAATGAGTCACAAAGCGACATCAGTCATGCACATATTGAGGAACAATGCAACTGCAATTTGGGCGAAAATGCGGTGCACAATTCACCAAAGTTAAACCTCAAAAATACAAAATCCAATCAACAATCTGCATCAAATCAACATGAGACCTGTGCAGGAAAAGTTGACAAATGCAAAAAACTGCAATTCCATTGAATCATTGGGTCAGATCAAAGGAACCAACAATGGCAGTGAAAGAATTGGAGTACAGATGCGGAGCATGGCCAAAATGAGCTGTGGTGGGATAGGGCCAGAGGGCTCTCCCAACCGCTCCTGAGGTGCCACGGGCACCTCAGTGTCAATAGGGATGCTAAACATCGCAGGAGCCAGGGCTCATACGTCCCAAGCCAAAAAGCTGGCATTCCTGCAAAAACCCCTTGTAGACATCTTGGCCATCCAAGAAACCCACTGTCTACAAGGGGAAGAAGAACCCTGGTCAACCAGGGTCGCACCATCACAATCAGTATGGATGTATCACTGTGGGGTGATCGTCCAAAGCAACAAAAAATTTAAAATTACAAATTCGTCATCACACTTGCATGGTCAAGTCTTGGTAGCAACAATTATGTGCCAAGAGGAAATAATTTTGATATCATGTGTCTATGCACCGTGCACTGCAACTGAGAGAAAACAATTTTTTGAAAACATTCCTACTCTCACCCTCCCACCAGATACCATTATGTTAGGCAATTTCAACTGCTGGGATAACCCTGATATGGATCAATGGCCTAATCCCAGGGGATACCCACCTGGACACATTGAATTCCGCACAATGAAGGCATCTCTTGACTTACAGGATGCTCTTCCCTCCAATTCACCACTCCTTCACATGACGCGGCCCAACATATGTGAGGGAGCGCTCATATTGATGAGTTGCATTGACCACATCCTCATCCCACAATCCCACCGCTCAAGAATCTCCAAATTTATAACAAAAAAGATCAATTTTTCTGACCATCAATTATTTACAGTGCAGTCAACGCCAACCCAATCCCACACACAGGTGTTGCCTTGAGAAAGCTTCACTAGAAGATATAAAATTGCCTGAGATATCCAACTGGGTTAAAAACACGGCTAAAAACCCAGAATTCACAACTCCATTCACTTCAGATCCCATCAGAACATGGGAAAATTTTAAAAAAGGATTTAATTAACAAAACCTGACATATTGCATCATGCAAGTACACCGAGGACACAGCTACAATCAAGCGTACCTTGGCAGAACTAGACCACCTGGAAATAAATACTCTGAGATCTGGCTATAGCCCTAACTGGGGATGCAAATGGGCAGAAATTTCTGCTCAACTTAAAAACCTCATCTTTGAACACCAACACAGAATCAAAGTATTAAACAAAGGTAAGTTATAAAGGAAGGTGAAACCTGTTTGACATACTTTTTCCACCAATTCCACTCCCGTGGAAACCAGCCTGCATGCACACAGGTCCGCAAGACCAACAGCACCGTGGCAACTGACCCTGAGGAGGTCAAGGCGGAAGTACACCGCTACTACACCAAATTATATCATGAAACACCAACAGATTCACAAAAAATTAAAGAATTTATACAAACTGCTGAGATACAAAGTACACCACCGAATTACAATATACTATCCCTTATTACATGGGAGGAGCTTTGGGAGACAATTCGCGGTGCACCACGTAGGAAATGCCCAGGGCCTGATGGGATACCCTACGAATTTTACAAAAAATATTTTCAACAAATTGCCCCCCTCCTATTGGCGTCTATGAACCAGAGCTTATTAGAAACACGCCTATTACCAGGAGGCCATGAATCCTACGTTATAACCTTGTATAAAAAGGGTGACAAGTTGGACCTGGCCAACTGGCGCCCAATTGCACTCTCCAACACTGACACAAAATTTCTAACAAAAATTTTAGCAGCTAGATTAGGCGCAATTGCATCTGACGTCCTATCACCCAACCAGTTTGGGTTTATACCAGGGCGTTCAATCTGGAACAACATACACCCTGTTGCAAACATTTGCCAATCCAAAGCAACTGGTGCCCTGGTCTTCTTGGATCAGGAAAAGGCGTATGACCGTGTTAGCTGGCCATACCTAAAAGAATGTCTACATGCCTTCAAACTCCCACCAAGATTCATAAAATGGGCGATGCTCCTAACAGAATCTGCAACCATGGCTGTATGCGGCCCTGGATTCCTAACAAACAAGATTAAACCACACAGAGGGCTCAAACAAGGGGATCCCCTCAGCCCACTGCTATACAATTTCAGCTTTGACCCACTCCTCCGAGTAACTGACTCACGTCTCATGGGGATAACCGCACAAGGACAACCAACAGTCAAGATACTGGCCTTTGCAGATGACTGCATAGCAGGTATAGCAAACAATGAAGATGCCTGACAGCTGGAACGCACTCTAGAGGAATACTCCAAGGTGAGCAATGCATCGCTCAACAAAAGGAAGACAAAAATCATCCTCTTAGGCAAATACACAAACAATTGGGCCACAACATCAGAACCTCATACCAACACACAAAGAAAAAACCAATCATTTTACTCTTTGCAACACCTCTCACCACCACTCCTGTCTGACACCTTGGAATCTGGCTAGAATCAGGGGAATATGCTAATGAGACAATGGAAGGCAACCTGTTAGAACAGGTATCCAAACGCGTCGCCTCCCTCAAGGGAAGATCCCCAGGACTAACAGGACGAGTTACAGTTGCTAACTCGCTCATCCTCCCAATACTGTGGTACCAGGCCCACGCGATAGCCTTCTCACCTACCTTTATAACCTCAATCCGTGCGCTTATCCAGGGCTGGCTGTGGCCTGGCTCTCACCCTCCTATATGGATGGAAACACTATTTGGCCCACGCTCAAGCAGAGGCATGGGACTAATAGATTTTGAGAGCTACGCCAATCACATCCTAGGTACCTGGATAAAGGAAGTTTCTTGCTCCAGACCTCCTGCAACAACATTGGTCCAGAGCAGCAAGAACTAACTTTGCACAGGCGCTCAAATTAACCAACCCACATAGTCCACCCAGACTACTTTCATACCTTGCCAAGCACCCTACTGCAACAGGTCCACATGGAACCTCCCCTCATTTCAAACATATTCTCCAAACTATCCGCCGTATGGGATGGACCATATAGAACATGGGTACTATACAGGGAAGGGGACGACCCAGCCCCCAATTCAAATTAAGAAACCCAGAAAACCACCCCCAGAGGGATTTGCTCGCAACAACCCCAAACATAGCTAGGATAGAATACCTAAATATGTTGGACATTCCCTATGATGTAACCACAAAGAAGGCAATGTGGAAAATGACTCACCACCCACTCCTACAGCCAAGGATAAGAGCAAACGCCTGGCGCTGTCTGAGAAGGACCTATAGGACAGCGGACCATTCCAACTCCCTCCACAAAACATGTGCAGTATGTGGAGGGGAGGGATCCCTACATCACCGCCTAGAAACATGCCCCCCAACCAAAGTTATATGGCAGGAAGTCGCACGCCTGCTTAAGATTTAAAACAAACAAGAATTCTCAATATCAAAGAGCTTCTTCGCGCTCCAGATCGAGCCACTGATCCCATCTACCCTCCATTCCCTAATAATACCCATTGCAATGTGGACAATCCACACAATTGCATTAGATGCATTCAAGGGCACGGTCCCAACCATTCATGGGGTTATTAACAGATTCCATGTTCACTTACTGGAGCACTTCCAAGCCTGGTTCTATGGATATATGAGACCAAGGCAAAAAGCGCTCATAGAATCATGGTTCCCACTCTGGTTCCTCCACACAGACCCTTTCCTTCACACCTGTTCCATAGCAGGGAAACCCCTCAGAATAGTGCATCAACCTCCCATACCTGGCAGTCCCGCTGGCAACAGGGGCAACTTGAGTACCCTGGGGTGCCTAATTTTATGTTTGTCAGTTATTTCCTTAGTTTTACGTATATTCAGTAATGTCCATCCCCTGGTTGGCTTACCTTGGTTAAATAAAAATCTTCAAGAACCCTAACTTACTTCAGAATCTAGCACCAAGAGGCACATACATAGCAAATTCTGCATGCATATATAATTTATTATGGGAAAATAATTTACATATAATTATTAAATAAAATTTTATTTTTTATATTTTGTAAAGTTGAATTTGAAAATCCCATATGTACTTGATAATCAAACATTCAAGCTGCACGTGCACAACAAATGGCATGAATGTAGATTTCATGGTTAATCTAGAGTACTTCATTGAATATAATTTTCAAATTTTGATTATTTTATAATAAAACTTATTAAGGTAAATCTTAAACTGGTTTTTACATTAAAAAACTCCAAAGGTATATGGTTTAATAGATGAGAAACAAATTCTGAGTAAAACCTCCATGTCAAATTGCAAATATTCTAGCTTTTTGTGGTTGTAAAACCACAGGGTTTTCACTGGTGCACAGGTTTGCCTAACAGCTAACTCTATAATTAAATATAGATTTGATAGTTGTATGAAGACAATTACCTTAGTTGAGCTTTGATGAATGGGGGATATCTGGCCCTACTCTGGTACGTAAGATTATGACAAGTGACTTCAACCTCACTCTGGAAAAATATAAAGGTTCAAGTGACTTTGGCCTCACTCTGGTGTTGACACTTAGACAAGAACTCTTTTCAACAAGAAGCAGACAAGCTTCATGATATAATAATATATAAGATATAGTTTTAAAGTGTTTAATGAAATTAGAAATTAGGGATATTTATATGTGAAAATAATGGAGGACATGTTTTAAGGGTAATTGTGGTAACCACGATGGTCTCAGCACGCCTAGATGATGAAAAGGGATATCGGGTCAATTTTGGGAAAGATTACAGCTGATTTTCATGAGGAATAGCATATTTAAATTACCATTCATATCAGCCCACATGTCAGCTACTAAACCCACATATTTTTCATGATTAATTGCTCATATTGAGCTGACTTACTCATATCCATGTTGTTGGCAAAAATACAAAAAATAGTAATTATAATTATTATTTGATATGATCCTCTGGAAATTATAATTTAGCCATTTAGTCAGTTATTATCACCAAATAGATGACATAATTAAACTTTCATCTATTAGCTTAAATAATAAGCAAAATTAACTATATGAACCAATGTTTAAATAAATTAGAGCTTAAATAATCCCAGGCTGGGTAATGTGGTCATATACAATTTCCATACATCCCCCCACTTGACCAGATTATCAGCTAAAAATTTTCCTCTTCTAATACTTCCCAATACAAGTGAGTATTGGCTATTATTTCTAAAACAGACGCCTTTCTTTTTCAAGCAATGTCACAAACTGCCCAAGGGGATGTCCTTTCCAGTCACACCATATCTACTGCCCCAAGTCAAACTGATTTGGTTAATCCCTCCTCCGCCCTACCAACAACGTTCCTATCTTTAAAGAAGGAATAGGGTTGGCCGTTTCTTCAATAAATTTTTGTTATTTAATTCCACATTCTCCTGGCATCAAGCTTAAATTTGAGTCATTACTGTTTTAGATTCATCTGTTCTAAATCCAGCAATAGCCCTTGAGCCCAATGAATTGATTCTGCACAATTTGGACCAGTTGTTCCTTCTCAAGTTGGATCTTCTCCAAGAGTTTCTGTTCTGAATCAGGAAGTTTTGTCAATCATAAATTGTGTTGACAGAACTGGCAATTGTAACAATGAGCATGTTGAGCTTACATATATGGAACTTCAGGGGATATTGACCAAAGCATTCAGTGATTTCCTTTGCCTCCTGTGACCTTAATATTTTGCCTGAACAAGATACCATGGCATATGCGCTCTGGTTTGCAGGACAAGTAATTTGCATATGGGCCGCCTCACTTTCCACATCGCCAAACTTCCACAATTCCTTCCCCTTCTTCTTCCAGGAGGCCCACAGCCGCCGCCTCCAAGATGCAGTTCATTGCATTCATGACTACTTTGCAGCAGGTGCTATCTGACATTATCTTCCCTTAATGACAATAATTGGGGGTATGCTTTGACAGCTGCCCGCACATCTCCCAGATTTGTTGTTTTCTCATATGGCTAGTGTACTCAAAAAATCATTGTCAAGCACTCCAGACTCTGCTTCTGTTGCCTGTGTCATATATAGAGATTACATGGACTTATTTGCTGATTTCATTTTCTTGCATTGCTGTTCCACCCCCACAATCTGGGGTTTCCCATCTTACTAATTTGGACATCTGAATCACTTTCTCAATCATAGCATTATTTCAGAATTCCCCTTGGGTCCAAAAATTTGGTTTTGTCTTGCTCTATCCCTTTCTAGTATCTGATCCCAGATTTACATTGGTGGCCTCTTAAATAATAATTAGATTCAACCTCCCTCCCCCAGAGGCGTTGAAGAAGGTCTCACAATTTGCAACCCTAGATTTAAAAAATAAGAATAAAAAAATAATATTACATACCTTTTTTATATTTTGTTTTGTTTTTTTTGTTTCATAAAAGTATGATAAAATTTTTTTTTAGAATTAATAATATATTTTTCTATATTTTTATATTTTTTTATGTTTTTTTTCTAATTTTAATCCTTTATATTTTCCTTCATTTTTTTGTTTAATCCCATTTTTTAAGGAATTTTCTGTGTACTCTATTAATCACATGACCATTGGAAACTTTTTTATTTGTGTAGACATCATTTGCCATTTTCTTAATAACCTCAAATGGTCCTGACCATAACACATCTAGCTTATTTTGGTGATTAAACCCATGTTTCACAATAGCTACACGTTCTCCAACGGTAAATTTCTTAAGGGTAGATTGACTCTTGTCATTGGTCTTCTTATCTTATATTCTTTTTATGATTATCAAGTTGCAAGCTTGAGATTGGACATCCACTATTATGTTTGCTAGCCACGTATAGGTACTATCTGCGCTCATTCCCTGAGACAACTTCACTGCTGAGTAGAAAATTGGTGGCAATGCTGCCCTATGGCCGTATAATAGCTTGAACAGCGTTTTTCCGTTGCCAAATAAAACTTATGTTGCATGCAAAAGTCACTGAACTGAAATTAAACGCCCAAGACAAAGCCTTACCCATGATCAGCTTTCTAGGAATAGCGGCAAGTGCCCCATTGACTTGTTCAACATCTCCATTCATTTCAGGTTGATAGGGTGGAGACACCACCCCTTTCATCCCCAGCATATCATTTAGGTGGGGAATTATACATGAGATAAAATTTGTCCCATTATCACTCAGCAATACTTGGGGACACCTTGTTGATATACCACCTGCTCCAGGATAAATTTGGTAGTACTCAGGGCATCTTTTGGCTTAAGGCGCAGGTTTTGACTCACTTCATAAGGTGGTCAATTGTTACTATGATGTAACGTACCCCACCTGTACTCACACTTAATGGACCCATAACATCAATTAAGACAATGTGACACGCAAATCCTGATTCAACAATAGGTAAACTGTCACGTTTTGATGCAGCTTGTGGAACTGACACTCCATGCAACAGGTGACATAATTGGTAGCATTGTAACTCAGGGACTCCCAATAGTAGTATTACCTAATGTGTTTGATCATCTTCAATAACCCACCCTGCCCAACAACTTTGTGGGCAGCCCAAATTATTTCTGTGCATTTCAAAAGTTTTAGAGACAAAAGCCTCTTCTTGTCTGTTATTTTAATATTGACCGTTGATAAATTTGGTCTTCTCCATTGCTTTTCTCAGCGCTTTCTGAATTTTGAATAGTTCTTCCTGTAACTCCCAACAGATCATTCGCTCAAATAGGTCATCAGCATCTTCTTGCACAGCAATAACAGCTGGTAACCTTAATAAACCATCAGAGTTCTAATTCTTGTCTCCTGCATGATGTTCTATCTCAAAGTTGTAGGCCTGCAACTTCAAAGCCCACCATACCAATTTTTTCTGGTTCTTTGAGATTATGTAGCCACTGGAGAGAGACATGGTCATTCATGACCTTGAAATGCGTTCCATGGATATAGACTCAAAATTGCTTGCAGGCATATATGACTGCAATACATTCTTGCTCCATGACTGTATAGTTCCTCTCAGCCTTTGACAGAGTTTGGCTGACATATGCCACAGGGTGTTCATCTTCATTTTCTTCTACTTGATTAAGGACAGCTCCTATTTCCATCAACGAAGCATCTGATTAAATGATGGATGGTCTCTCCAAGTTCAGATATTTTAAAATAGCACTTAACATCAAATATCTCCTCAATTCATTGAATGCAATTTGAGCCTCAACATTCCAGATGATTCCCTTCTTTAGATCTTTCAATAGATGGAAAAGTGGATAATCTATTTTTGCAAAATCCCTAATGATTTGGTAATAGTAGTTGACCATTCCAAGGAGAGATTTTTTATTGCAGATTCTCAAGGGACTGACATCTGTAACAATTGAGTTTATCTCAATTGTTACATTTTGACTCAAACTTGGATTTTCTGAAACTGAGTTAAAACGTTTTAGAAATACTTTTAGCTTGGTTGTTTTGGGCGCTGGGTTGTGCCTCGCTAAGTTGTAGATTAGGCTCATATGAGCTTAATCAATGATTTGGGTGAGGCCCCCAAAGTGCTGTTTTTATAAGGCACGCCTGCCAATTCTGAAGCTCACTTCAGAATATTAACCCTAGCATTCCCTTCCTGGGGGAGCGTTGTCAGTTGCTCCCCAGATAAGCTCTGGTTAGTGGGCCCTTTTTATTATCCTGAATAAAAAAAGGTTGTTTTAGGGTTTGCATACCTCGCATACCTGTTGGTCTTTTTTGGGTGTATGGTTTTGAGGAGCTTTTGTGTGGTTTGGTTAAACCACCCCAGAGGACTATGATTAACCAACTTGGAGGTAGGCAATGTTTGGTGCTGTTAGTGCCCCAAATCTCTCCCTACTCATTTAGTCTGCTTTGATTGCCTGTCATTACTCCAAAGAAACATTTAATATAGGTGATCAGAAACTGGAATTGTCCATCCGCTGCATTTTTCCATAGTCAAATGTGTGTTGCACACCTCCAATCCCCAGTTCAGCTGACCTCAGTGGTCACTTAGTCCTGGTTGTTGAGGAACCAGCACTGGTGGGAGCTGGTGACTGATGGCCAACCCTGGACCTGAAGTGACTTTCAATAGAAAATTCTGGTTGGGCCTTACACTCACCAGGGATTTTGTGGCACTGAGGGGACCTGTCCCAGCAGGGCTCCCTCACCAATGGATGGTCCACCCAGAAAGTAGTTGAACGTCCAGCCACGCTGTACCATGCACCCCTTTCATGCTTCTGTTGGAGAAAGCGCCTTCCTGGTTGGGATGGGAAGACCATCGCCAACAGGAGTCTGAGAAGGGGATGCACAACACAGCCACGTTCTAGGCATGCATCCCCAGGCCGGGTGGGCTGATTCCAGCAGCCCAGTCCCAGTTCGCCCTTGCCATTTGTCTTTTTCCTCAAGGGGCCCAGAGTTTATCTGGGCTAATCTTTTCCTGGGGCTCAAGGTAACTCGCCCCAGGAAGCCCTCATTGTGGTGGCCTTCCGCTGTGGGCCCCTCTTTGGGGAGGGGCCCTTCTTTAGCGGGGGGTAATGTAAAGATTGAGTTAGTCATAATTGTTACATTTTGACTAGAATTCAGATTTTCAAAATCTGAGTTAAATTAATTTAGAATAAATTTTAGCTCAGTCATTTTGGGCGCTGGATTGTGCCTTGCCCAAATTGTAGATTAGGCTTGTACAAGCCTAATCAATGATTTTGGTGAGGCCCACAAAGGGCAGCCTTTATAAGGCACGCCTTCCAATTCTGAAGCTCACTTCAGAATTTCAACCCTAACATTCCCTTCCTGGGGAGCGTTGTCAGTTGCTCCTCAGATAAGCTCTGGTCGGTGGGCCCTTTTTATTATCCTGAATAAAAATAAAGGTTGCTTCATGGTTTGCATACCTCACATATCAGTTGGTCTTTTTTGGGTGTTTGGTTTTGAGGAGCTTTTGTGTGGTTTTGGTTAAACCACCCCAGCGGACTATGCTTAACCAACTAGGAGTAGGCAATGTTTGGTGCTGTTAGTGCCCCAAACCTCTCCCTACTCATTTAGTCTGCTTTGGTTGCCTGTCATTACTCCAAAGAATCATCTAACATAGGTGGTCAGAAGCTGAGATTTTTTATCCATTACAACACCTGTATCATTGCTTCTACCTTCTGGATTTGGGGCTTAAGTCCCTCTGCGTTAATTAAAAATCCCAAGTAGTCTAATTTTTTCTAATAAAAATGGCACTTTCTTGGCTTAATTTTGAGATTTGCAGAAGCCAGTCGCTTGAACACTTCCTCAAGGTGTTGTAGGTGATCAGTGAGCATTCAGCTAAATACATTAATATTGTTCAGATAGACAAAGACACAGGGCAGCTTAAAATCCAACAAAAATCGTGACCATTGCCTGCTGTAATGTCACAGGGGCATTACACAAGCCTTGAGGCATCCTCGTTGGCTGTTACAACCACTGTGTCATGATAAAGGCATACTTCTCTGGTCCTCCAGGGGCATATCTATCTGCCAATAATTGGAGATTAAGTCCATGGTGTAGAAATTCTTGGCTCCTCCTTATCAATCAAGCACATTATCAATTCTTGGCAGGGGATATGAGTCCTTTTTCATTATTTTATTTAACTGATTGTAATATTTATGACTCAATTTGATCCCTCTTTCTTTTTAACAACTAATATGGGACTCACTCATAGGCTGGACAACAGTACAAGCATTCCATGCTCTAAAAATTTTTATTTCTTTAGCAACAACTGCCTTTGCCACCCAAGACCTTTGAATAGGCCTCAATTGAATCAGTCCAGCATCCTCAGTATCAACTCAGTGCAAATCATCCTTCATGCACCCAAGATCGTGGTCATCTTGTGCAAAAATGACTTGGTATTTTTTTAATAAGGCAAAAACTTCATCCTTCTGACCCTCCGTTAACCCAGCTAACTGATCCCTTTTTTGACTAGTGTGTGAATATTCCCGTCAGTTTCCTTTGGTAGTCCTAATTCTTCTGATTCTCCAAATTTGTGGAAGGAGAAAATCTCTGATACCAGTTTCAACTGGGCAAATGCAACTACCTGGTGCCATTTGGCTTTTATCAGAGTTTTTCCCAGATTGGCTAAAAAGACCTGAATCTCCTCATGACCAGGGGTTAAAATTCATGGGCCTACCCAAGGCTTGATCCTAGATTGTTTCCAAGGAGCTTCAATTTCCAAATATAACTGTTCCTGGATCTCCAAAGTCAGTCTAGTCTTTACAATTTGCTGCATGTCCAGCTAAATTATGACATTTTCCTTAGAACGGATCAGGATTCCAAAGTTCTCTATACATATTTGGGTAACGTCTGAATTTTCTTACCCAATCAATTTGTAACTGACAGGTAGTATTCCATCCTTATAGACTAAACTTATGAAATTATTCCTCTTACTGAGGGTCGCCTTCCCCTTGCGTTGATAAATCAGTGACAATGTCTGCCTCAGAATCATCAAAGTTTCTTTCTCAAAGTCACATTTGACCTCATACTTTTGCATGAAGTTGGTGCCAATGAGTATGTTGTAATTATGGTTTGCCACAACAATTGCCAGCGCCAATACAACAAAGGATCCAAACTGTAATGGCAGAGCATTATAGGCCCCTCAGGAAGTTGTACAGTCAGGGCGGCCTTCTGTACTGCTTCCTGTGCTCTAGATCTAGTTTGCCTTTAATCTCTTAACTAATTTGGCTGATACTATATTAATTGGTGCTCCATTGTCAATTTATTGTCCTGATGGGGACTCAGTTTACCAAAATATTTATATATTTGCGCTCAGAAAGTTAAGATAAGCTGTTCTTTACTGCATGTTTAACATATTTGTTGGCCAAATCTAGGGTAAGAATCAATTAAGCTGATATATTGGGGAACGTTTCTCAAATTGTACCAATCAGAATTGATACTTTGACTTAATATTTGCCATTCAATAGTTGGTCTCATCTTCAGCGTTTTGGACTTTTTCCACTATTTGTTGGGCATATGGGCGAGCTACCTCCTTTACAATTTTTGGGACAATCCCCTTTTATTTCAATCTTGTTATTGCATTTACATCTTGGTAAACAATTTATATGAAGAGTACTTAATTCAGGCTTGTCCGCAAATAGATCCAACTTGGTCAATTTATATATTTTATCTGGGGAACTTGATTACCTGCAGTTCTAGACTGTCCCTCGTCTAGACCACATGGTTTTTTCCCTTCCCATCAAAGTTTCTTGTTTCTCCTTGGGATGGACCAAGTTGACCTGATCCTTCAGTTTACGCTGTCCACAGTTATTGGTGAATTGACCAGGTTGTCCACACTTATTACAAGTCAACTGGGGCTAATTGGGAGGCCTAGATCATTCATACTGTTTATTTTGATTCCCAAGATTGTTAAAAATCTCTGGATTTGTCAGGGAATCATCCCAAACTCTTATTTTTTTTGACTGGTGAACAGTTTGTATGTCCAATTTGGTGCCTCAAACGTTGCTGACAAGACCTTTAGACTTTCTATCATTTGGGAAATAATGTATTTGCTAGTAAGAGTGGTCACCATCATTCAGTGAAAGTCTCAGTGAGGGCTTAATGTGTTCTTCATAGCAATCCTTTCATCAAACTGATAATTATATTAGTCACACTGAGGATCTGTGCTTCCTAACAAAGATGATCGGCAAACACACCTGCCATTTAGTACTTAAACTGAATTTTAGTGAATTCCTGCTTCTGGGCTGACATCTTATCAGACTTCCAAATTCTTTCAAAATCGCCTCCTTCACCTCCTTATAGCTCCAGTTCTCTCTGCAAAGGTAAGGCAAAACTAGATTTTGGCACAAAGTATAAAGGCAATTTATGATGATGACACCTTTCTGCCAGTTGCTATAGCCGTATATCATCATCTCAAACAAATGGAAGAAGGCAGGTGAATTATCCTGAAGGAAAATGGGCAACTTTGGAGTGCTCTTGAAATTTTTGACAACTAATGGTGCAGTATTTCTAATTGGAATTTGAGTGAATGCTG
Organism: Massospora cicadina; assembly: GCA_022478985.1. NCBI lineage: Eukaryota > Fungi > Entomophthoromycota > Entomophthoromycetes > Entomophthorales > Entomophthoraceae > Massospora > Massospora cicadina. The sequence continues at coordinate 371,735 of JAKSZP010003950.1, forward strand.
TAGTTGCTTCAGGCGTTACTTCAGGAAGTGCCTCAATGGTTGGGGGCATTTCCTGAAAAGATTGTATTGTGCTGTCAGTGAAACTTTCTACTCCATAGGTGCCAATTCATCCTCAAATAAATTCGCCTTGTGGTACTCATCCCATAAGCAAGTACACTTAGAGTCTTCAAGGTCATCCAATTGTCTAAGGTCTTTTTTCTCTCAAGACAAGCGTTTTCAATCATTTTCTTGAAGTTGACAACTTTTATATAATACCCCTTGCAAAGTTGCTTTTAAGGTTTTTATTCCTTTCTGCAGCATTGCCTCTCATTTTTGGACATTGAATAAATTTACTGTATAGCTCACAATTCTTTTTTTCATACTTGAACATTTCATAATCTAATTTAATGACTTTAAGCTTTAACATTTCTCATTCAGATTAAATCACCAATTCTAAAGCATTCTTATTGACAATTTTTAGTTCTGTGCAAAGCATATCAATTTCAGCTCTTATCTTCTCACTAAGTTTTTTGAATTTTCTCTTCATATATTTAAAGGTATTTATTTCCTGTCTCCTCTTGATCAAATTAAGCATGACTGTGTGGGTTTTGGTTCTAGCCGCAAACATTAGCTCAGTTGCATTCTGAGCTCAAATCAAATCAGCAATATTTGATTCAGCTAATTGGCAGTGTTTGTCCACATTGTGCTTCCATCAGTGATTGAACCCAATCTGGTTGATAATATCTTTGACTATCCCTCAAGGTTTTGTATTCAGCTTGGCCACCAGATTCTTCATTTGTGTGTTTGACTGCTGAACACAATGTGATGTAAAGTCCAAGCTGGCGCAAATCTGTTGAAAGCTGACGTCTTGTAGTCACATCAATTCCTGCTGTTGTACACTGTTGTGTCAAGTGTACTTGGCTAGATTGGCAATCACCACCTGCTGTCAGACTTGGATGGCTCTCATGTTTTGGGTAGTTGGCTGCTCATATTTGATAACATAACCACCAATGTTACCAATACTTTTTAGATATCCTTCTAAAGTCAAAGTGTTCATATTAAGGAAATTTTTGAAATGTTGTCTTCACTCTTCCTGTTTGCAGTGTGGTGAATAATCCACAGTTTTGATCAAGAGTAATAGCCATTAATTTTAATCCTCTCATCAGAATATTGCTAATACCAGGTAAATTTTCTTGGATTTGCTTAAAGGTGGTTTGTAGATAGTCATGACATTCTTGTTCACTCCAATTGTTGATAGGTGAGTATATTGGTGATCCACCAGCATACCCACCACTCATTGGATATTTCCTCAATGGGCTGCCAATGATCCAACTTCCTTGTTTCTTTAGTGCTCCATATTAGTTAAATTATTTGGCATTACTAAATTTGAATTACCTAACTCAAATCCTGTAGTGAGCACCACATGTAAAAACTGTGGGGGTTTCACTGGTGCACAGGTTTACTTAACTGCTGACTCTAGAATTAAATATGGACTTGCTAATTGTATGAAGAAATTAGCTTAGTCAAGCTTTGATGAATGGGTATATTTGGCTCTACTCTGGTGGATAAGATTATGACAAGTGACTTCAACCTCACTCTGGAAATATATATTGGTTCAATTGACTTCAGCCTCACTCTGGCATTGATACTTAGGCAAGAACTTTTTCAAAAAAATGGAAGTACCATTTGCCAAATGGTAAAAGCTTAAAAGCATGCTAATATATTTCAGCCGCCAGCTAAATGCAACATTATCATGGTTACTGACTTACATATTGTTTCTTTTGCATAAATATTATCATGTTTTCTACATAACTAATATTTACTATATAACAAATATGTTTACTATATAACTAATTATTATCATGTTAATATATTTACTATATAACAAACATTATCATGTTAAAAGTGACAATACTAAAGATTTATAGACTGTTTGGAATTGAAAGAGTGGATACAATGATGTCATCATACAGCGTGATGGTAAATGAAGCGTTACCAGAAGTTTCAAATGATGTTCAGCTAAAAGACATTATCAGTCAAACATAATGATAACATAACAGCGTGATGTTAACAGAAAGTGTGGAATCATGTCCAGCTAAAAGATATTATCATGTCAAAAAGCAGACAAGCTACATGATATAATAATATATAAGATATAGGTTTAAAGTGTATAATGAAATTAGAAATTAGGGAATACTTATATGTGAAAATAATGGAGGACATGTTTTAAGGGTAATTGTGGTAACCACGATGGTCTCAGTGTGGCTAGCCAACAAAAAAGGATATTGGTTCAATTTTGGGAAAGATTCCATCTGATTTTCACAAGGAAAAGCATATTTAAATTTCCATTTATATCAGCTCACATGTTAGCTACTAAACCTGATGATTTCCCATGAGTAATTGCTCATATTGAGCTAACTTACTCATATCCATGTTGTTGGATTTACCCAACAAAATAATAATCATAATTATTATCAGATACAATCCTCTGGAAATTATAATTAACCATTTGGTCAGTTATTATCAACAAATAGATGACTTTTTTAAAATGTCAATAAAAGCTTAATTGATGAGCTAAATTAAATATATGGACCAATGTTTATATAAATTTGAGCTTAAACAATCTCAAGCTAGATAATGTGGTCATATGAAATTCTCACATTAGTTTAAGAAACCTGGAATAATAGTGTCTTTTATATTATAAATATATTTTTGCTTCTTTTGTTAAATTGCTTCAAAAATTCCCTTAAGTACTTGATATTCTGACACCCAAGATGCACATACATACCAAAATTAATAGTTGTAGGTTTGTTGGTTTTTAGAATACTTTTTTTGAAAAGTTTCTTAACTTTGAATCATTTATAATAAATCAATTTATTAATACAAATTTTAACTTGATTTTTCACATATCTAAACTAATAAAAAAATCCTAAAAATAAACAGTTTCTTAGCTATACTAAAAATTTTGAACAGAACCCCATGCCAAATTTCAAAGTTTTAGCTTTTGTAGTTTAAGAGAAACCTTGATTAATAGTGTCTCTTAAAATTAGTAGTGGAGTTACCCAGCTTTTTTGGGTTTATTTATTTCCAGAAAATTCAAACTGTCTATTTTAGGTGGTATTTTAAAGATTAAAACTTACCCTGTTAATATTAGTATACACAGACAATTACAATGATTTATGATGAAATCAAAATTAATAAAAATGCTAAAAATATGACCAAGTGAGACAAAAACCCATTAAAAGATATTTGTAACCATTTCAGATGGCTACAAAACATCATAGTAGAAACAAACGTTTAGTGAAAATAAGTATAACCATCAAAAAGATTATCTTGAAAATATACTGATTAAATTAAATCTCAAATGATCATATTGGAAATAGAAATGAAAATTTTATTCGAGGTGGGCCGACCTGGGGACGATACCGCACCAATTAATGGGAAATCGAATGAATGGGAAAGGAGGATAAAATCCGGAAAACCTCCATGCGCGGCGTATGATAGGCCAGGAACTCCATGGACCGCCTTTGCTATTCGCTATCTCGGTTCGGGGCATTGGTGCGCAACGCCAACACAGTCATAATTGTCCCCTCCCTAAAGTTCCTGTACCGGAATAGAACTCGGGGGGCAGCGGTAGAGGTCCCTATTCTACTACTGGGGTATCCTCCCCTCTCATACTGGAAATAAATTTGCAATAACTTAAATGAATTAATAGCTACAGGTAGTAGAAAATAAATTAAACCACTAAATAGCTTACTTTTAAATGATCTCAATAACACACTTTAAATTTAAGAATGTTGTGCTGGGATCAAATACTAACAAGACTATTAACTAAAATCAATTTTTTGTTGTTAAACTAAATACAAATATTTAGTAAATGTTTTTACTCAAGAACTATAGACAATTAAAGTGTATACTTTACATTGAAATTATAATTTTGTAATTTAAGTGAGAATGAAAAAACTATTTAGTGAATGTTTTTACAAAATAACCAAAACTATTAAAGTGCTTAACTTTGTGCTGAAATTTAATTTATGCAGATTTTCTGCAGTTTAAGCGGGGGTATGATCACTAATATAATTCATACTATGAAATCTTTATATCTAATATGATACCAAGGTCTATATCTAATCTATATATAAATGAATGTTTCTTTGTTTATCCCATATGTGTTACTATACCATTCATTCAATTGTGATGAAACTTTAGTGAGTTGTTGTGTGAATGCCCAAAAAAAATTTTAAATTTTGAAAAGTATTATTTTTCATAGTAAAATAAAAAGTTTATTATGCAAGAAGTGAAAACCCTATATGTTTTCAATGGTATTCTCTAAATAGTTATGGCTGAGAAGTTTGATATTCAGTTGATTTTGATGGTTTCAATAGTTTTGTCAAGTGGTTGGTAGTTTTAGGTTGATTAATAAGCTTGATGATTTTAGTAAGCACTTAGTGGTTGGTTGATTCAGTAGTTATTTTGTTTCGGTAAGCTGTTGGTTTTTTTTTTGATCATTTTGATAAGTTTAATTTAGGGTTATCGAGCAGTTGGTAATTGGTAGATTTAGTATGTTTGATGGTTTTAGCTAAGTGGTTTATCTAAGCTATTATTTAAAGTCTAATATAAACAATTTAAACTGTCTTTTATTAACACTGAGTGATGCCAGGTAAAACCACTATCTGTTTATTAAACACATTTCTTTAACTCACTGTCACGTCTGTCTGTCTGTAATCAAATCTTAAAAATCTATTTCAGACACTTATTGTCGATAAAAAAATTCTGAAACTTTGCAAAGACATTGGTCATGAATGACAATATAATAATGCATCAAATAATTTTGTTTCATGTTCAAAATAAAAAAATTTTATGTATCAAGTGAAAATCCTATATATTTTCAATGTAGTCATTATATAGTTACAGCTGAGCAGTTAGAATTCAGTTGATTTAAAAGGTTCAAGTTTACCTTCCAGGCTAGCTAAAGCTTTGAAATTTGGCACAACTATGTATCTCTGATGACAATACAATATTCCAATAAAAAATTATGAACAGTATAAATTTTATAAAAAATAAAACCATTTTTAAACTGTTTACCATTTTTCTATTTTATCTAATATAAACTTGAATTTAATCATTTAAAATGGTTTTTTTAAAAACCTAAGTGACAATGGGTAACTATACTAGTTCTGGATATAACTTAAAACCCCAATATTTATGCGCTAATTTTTGTAAAAGCACCAAACAGATAATCACAGTATTAGTTCTCTCTAATCTTATTAGTGGAGCTTAAAGTAAATAATTTAATTGGTTAAAATTTATGGGTAAGTTTTCATAACTATACCTATTTTTTAGTACTAGATGGTGTCATAACTATACCTATTGAAGCAACCAAATATTAAACTCTCAGCCATAAAAATATAGCAAATACCATCAAAAACATATAGGATATTCACTTGTTATACAAACACTTTTTATTTTACTATAGATTTTCAAAAAAACCTTTCTTAGTGTCACCTGCATCACATAAGGAATCTACATACCAAATTTTAAGTATCTAGGTTGATATTTTTTGGAGATTTTATGATGGGTCAGTCAGTCAGTGTTATTTCTCTTTTATACATATAGATAAGATAGATTTAAATCTCCCTTACTTTCCACCAGGGCCTGCGCATTGCTAAATTTTTGAAGCTGAGGAGCCCTCTGACCCCACTTCTCCCTCCACCATAATCATCTAATGGTTTGCCATTGACAGCCTGTTTAGTTGGTTTAAGTTAGGTTTCAGTATCATTTTGCTCATTTGAGCCTTCTGGCCCATTTTTAACTAACTTTGAAAAAGAAGGAGTTCTCAATTCAACCTGTGTATATATTTTCTATGTTTGTTTGCACATAACTATGAAACTACAGGACCAACTTAGATGCATAAATTTCTCAAAAAAAGGATGCTCCAACTTAGGTCCATTTTACTTTTGTAAATATTGGCCCAGTATCTGACCAATAACTTAATAAGTATATCAAAATGGACTTGGAAGCAATGGATTTAATTGTGAGACCAGTTCAATGCTGGATAAACTTTATTCCAACATTGGTGAAGTGATAGCTTCAAAGCAACTTTTGACATGTTTCCTATGGCTGAGGGTATGTTCAAAATCTAGGCAAATATGAAATCATAGCAGAATGAGCTTAAATCATTAAAATTGGCTATCATCTTGCATAATTTGAAAGAATAAAATTAACTAAATTTGATAAACTGAATTATTTTAGATGGCAATAAGTAAATTTAGCATAGTTTGACCAATAAAATTAACTAAATATAATAAAGTTAAACATTGTAGATGGCAATCATTAAATTTAGCATAGTTGATTAATAAAATTAACTAAACTTAATAAAATAAATTTTTTTATTTTTGTTTATGAGATACTATATATAATATATACAATGAGTTTTATTTTTATAGAGAAATAGTGAGGGTTCAAAAGGGTATATAATATAGGGATTTTTTAACTAATTGGAGAAAAAAACTTTTAAAAATGCAATAACTTTTTTTAGGAAAAAGGAACTAGGGTTAAAGTTTTTTTAAAAAAAACCTTCCAAAAAAATTTGTAGAAAAAAACCTTCTCTAAAAAAGGCACTAAAAAGTATAAAATAATTAAGAAATTATGCCTCCTCAATAGTACAATTTGTTGAAGTTGGTGACATATTTTAACTGACTTATAATAGGCATTATAATATATATACTCAGCACTGTATATTCTAAGTTGCTTATAGTTTATACTTGGACCTAATCCAGATATAAAATATAATTTTTAATTTGTGAGTAAAATTCTACAATTCAGTTTAAAATATAGCGCCAACTTTAAAAAGAGTTTTGTTGAGTAGGCTTAATTTCCCACTTATTTTATACTTTTTAGTTCCTTTTTTAGTTAGTTTTTATTCCCAAAATTTTATTATCTGACTTGAAAAAAATAAGAGATTCTCAAGTTGACCTGTATATATTTTGTTTTTTTCTGTTTTTTCATGCATAACTCTGAAACTGCAGAACCAATTCAGATGCCCTTATTTTTCAAAAAAAGATAATGCTCCAACTTAGGTCCCATTTTACTTTTGTAACTATTGGTTCAGTATCTGACCATTAGTTTAGTAAGTATATTAAAATGGACTTGGAAGCAATGGATTTCAATTGTGAGACCAGTTCATTGCTGGATAAACTTTATTTTAATATGGTGAAGTAATAGCCTCAGAGCAACTTTTGCAATTAAATATGCACTATGGCTGGTGATTACATTCAAAATCCAGGCATGAGATCTAGCAAGATGAGCTTAAATCATTATATTTGGCTATTTTTTGCATAATTTGACCAATAAAATCAAATAAATTTGATAAAATGAATTATCAGTATATTTTTTATAAGATACAATATATAATATATATACAAAGAGTTTTATTTTTATAGAGAAGTAAGGAGAGTTCAAAAAAATATATATAATATAGGGATTTTTTAGTAAAATTGGAAAGATTTACTTTTAAAAATGAACATTTATTAGGAAAAAAAAACTTTGATAAAATTTTTTGGGGAAAAAGAATCTCTGTAGAAAACCAGCTAATTTTTGCTCACTGGTGCTTCACACTGGCTGGTTTCCAAAAAAGTTTTTAAATAAATATTAAAGTTAAATATACAGCTCTAATAAAATTGAATTTTTATAAATTTTTGTTAGGAGTATGATAAAAGGGTAAAAATGACCCCCCTCAACATCCAACCATGTAGTATTTAAAGTATTTTGAGGGTTGAGAGAAATTTGAGGATACGTTCAGAATAGCTTAGCCTAGTCCAAATTAGGAAATATAGGGGGATAGCATATCACAACTTGGGTACTCACTTCAGGGCATTGGAATGATGGAAGGAGAATTCTGATTAGCCAACATGTATCTGTGAGATAACATTTTTATGAACTTCAGCTAATCCCCATCCAAGAAATTTCTTCCACCTCAGGGGACCCCCACCAAGCCTATAAAAGGGGGTCCCCATGTAGGCGCTTTTAAGGACTTTGTAGTGGTTGGGGGAGTGCCTTCTGATGATTGCCCCAAGGTCTGTCAGGTGGTCAGAGTAATATGACCATTTGATTTTACATTTGGTGCTCATGCAGGTATCAAACTGGTGTTACCCCAATAAATGGGGTTCCACCAAGAATTGGCCAGGGTCTTTTGGCCAATATTTTGATATTATCATTTGTATTGTCATTAAACAAACTCTTAGCAACATCAGAAATTTGCAAATGGCTGACATTTTCCCTCTTCAGCTGAATTTGACCTAAAACATTCTTATTTTTCAGCTGTGAGGGCAAATTTCCAACATCACCTCCCTCAAGAATGTTGTGGGGAGAATAAGGTCAAAGGAAATGGCCATGTACATGATTGATGGTAATACTTGTAGCTAAAGATTGGATAGAGTACTCATTTACTCTTTTGTAAGTGATGGTGAAGGGACCCTCCCATATTGATCCAAGCTTATCACTTCAAGGAGTGATGCAGTTATGTTAGTATAATACCATATCAGACACTTGGAATGTAGGCAGGGGGTTTGGAGCTCATTTGCAGCTTTCCTTTCTTTATCACCATTTTTGCTAAATTAATCATAGCCTCAGATTAAAGTTGGATGATGCGCTGAGCTAATCTGCGCATGACTTTCTTGAGTTCCTCAACTCTAGAGGAGAATACATCTTTAACTAAAAGAGCAGGAATTCCAGTTTTCTGCCCATACAAGACTCAGAATGGGGACATTTTCAAGACCTGATAATAACTGACCTGATAAGCCATAAGAACACTGGGTAATAATTGATCCCAGTGAAGTGGATCAGAAGAGGCTATTTTGCAAAAGATGGATACCAAGCTTCCATTAGCTCTCTCCACAGTCCCATTGGTAGATGGATTGCATGGAGCTGAGAAAAGTTGTTAAGCTTCCATGGAAATGGCCGGTATTTTTACTACTCTGGAGGAAAAGTTTATACCATTATTGCAGAGTAGTACTTGAGGGCAGCTGTGACATGTTAAGATGTGTTGATGTAAAAAGGTGGCGGTGGCCTTGGCCATTTGAGCAGAAAAGCTTCAGCTTCCACCCATTCATTGAAAGGGTCAATGGCTACCAGGATAAATTGGTTGCCACTAGTAGTCTGAGGGAGAGGACTTACTACATCCAGGTTAATGGTGTGGAAAAGGTTGTTGAGGGGTAGTTGGTTGATACTGATATCTAGTCTTGAAGCCATACTGCTTCTTGAAAGTAATGCAGGCCTCCAATACATCAACAATAAATTCCATCATTCCATCCCAATAAAACTGATCCTTAATCCACTCATAAGTTTTCTTGACCCCTCCATGACCTATAGTGGAGTGTGCTTTAGGATAGCAGGTACACGTTCCAAGCGCCAAAGGTAAGGCAGTCATTTTGTAACCACCTGCTTATACAACTTTCCGTTCTCCACTTTAGTGTTATGGGAGTGTCAGGCTAACATTTTCTGTACAGGCTCATCCTCATCTTCCCAGTCATTGGAGGTCATTAAAAGGTCATGTAGCCTCTCCGCCTCACTATTATCTAAGTAAAGGACTGGTAGCCAAGTCAACCCATCAACATTCATGTGATGGGTTCCAGCTGGTGTTTGATCTTCATGTAATAAAGCTGGAGCTTTAGAGCCCATTGAGCTAATAGTTGTTAGGATCTTTCATGTTCTGTAACCATTTTAGGGATGCATGGTCAGTAAAAAACAGTGAAGGTAGTTCCATATAAAAAAGTGTGGTAGTGCTTTAAATCTAACAGAACAGCAAGGCACTCCTTTTCCATTATGCTTTAGTTGCATTCCTCTTTTGACATTATCTTACTGAGATAGGATACATGATGAACTACACCATTTTTATCCAATTGAGCTAAAATGGCCTCAACGGCATAGTCCAAAGTGTCAGTGAATAAGATGAAGGGTTTATTATAGTCAGGTGCCATAGGATAGGGCGTTGTTGCAGCAGTTGCTTCAGCGTCTCAAAAGCAGCCTTCTGTTTCACACCCCACTGAAAAGGAGTGTTCTTGGTTAATAGGCGGACAAGAGTCTTGCTGAGTTAATCAAACTTAGGGATGAATTGATGGTAATATCCCATCATCCCTAGGAAAACCTGAATATTCTGTAGATTTTTAGGGGGCGGCATTTTTAGATGTCTTCAACTTTATCTTGGATTGGTTGAATTCCCTTTTGATAAATGGAATGGCTGAGGAAATCCAGTTTCTTTTGAAAGAAAGTACATTTGGAGGGCTTTAACTTAATATTCAACTTACGTAGTCATTGAAACACCTCCTTCAGGTGAGCAAGATGCTCGTTGAAATTTTTGAAAATACTGTGATGTCATCGAGGTAGACAATGATGCAACTTAACTTCAAGTCCTGCATGATATGGTCCATCATACGCTGGAAAATTACAGATGCATTGTAGAACCCTTGAGGTAATTGGGTTGTTTGGAAGAGGCCCTCACTACAAATGAGAGCACATTTCTCCTGGTCCTCAGGGAAGAGATCCATTTGCCAATAGCTGCTAGCTAAGTCTATGGAAGAAAATAAATTAGAGTCAGATAGTTGGGCTAAGGCGTCATCAATGCAAGGGAGAGGATAGCTAACCTTTTTTGTGATGTTATTTAACTTGTGGTAATCTATGACTATCTGATGACCTCCATTCTTCTTTTTTATTAGTAGGAGAGGTAAAGACCAGAGGCTTTGTGAAGGTACTAACAACCCCGCAACTAGTAACTGCTGAAGCTCTGTCCTCATTTGCTGTTATTTCACTTTTGATTTTCAGTAAGGTTTTGACAAAATGGGATGAGCATCACCCACATCAATGGAGTGGCACCAGCCCTTCATATGGCCATAGTCATTATCTGATTTGGAGAATATGTCACTATAGTCATCAAGGAGAGTGTGAACTTTTTCAGCTCATCTGGGGTAAGCTTGTCTGAGATATGGACGTTGGGTAAGGTACATACCAGGTTATCCATTAGCAGGCCTATATCCATCAGAGAACCAATGGAGTAAATTTGTTAAATTTTTCACAGGGACTAACAAGCCTCTGCCAATCTCCTGGTGTTTCTTTACAATTATGTTCTTTGAGGTGAGGTTCCCCAATAGCAAAGTAATGGACCTTTGGTAAGCTGGGTCAAGGATGCCAGGCAATACTTGAGGCTCTTAGGGACTGATGCCCTCAATACTAATGGGTGCAACAAACAGTGGTGGGGGATTTGGAGCGTGACTTTTGTGTCAACCACTCATTGTTCACCAGGCTTAATCATGATCTCATCTGCAGCATAAAAAAAGGATACCTTCCCTAGCATCCACTGAATTGGGCAATTTCTTTGTGTTGCACCCCAAAGTGATATAAGACAAAGGTATAGCTGAGAGGGGTTATTCAACCAGGCAAGAGTATTTGTGCTTACTGGATTGTTTATTGGATAAGACTAATGGGACTTCATAGTTGAGTAACAAGAGTTATCCTTGCTTCAGGTTGATTATTCCCTCATACTCAATCATAAATTGAGTGCCAATGAGCATATCATATGCGTTGTTATCTAAAGCCACAGCAGGGGCTGATAAATAAGCTTCCCAAATAGAATAGGAAGGGAAGAATATGCTTAATAGCATGGTATTGTTGGGCCAGCAGTTCCAAATTCTTATGTGTACTCTAAATCAGGCGCTAGCTTTATCTTCTTGTTAAGCTTAGTGAAGATCACGTTAACTGAGGAGCCAGTGTCCAGAATGGCCAGTATTCAGACCTTTTGTATTACCACTTTAAGCTTAATGAGCGTTCCTTCAAAGTTAGGTGACAAAGCTAAGACCTCTTTGAGCTGTAAGGTGGAGGTGAGTTTTTTTAGCAATCTCAGGGTAATTATTCATGATGGATCTTATGGGATGAACGTACCATAGAGGTTGAATCAAGCCAGCTAAGAATTGGTCACCATCGCTGGCAGTCTCAATCACTTTTGGACACCCTAGAATTTGACTGAGGTACGTTTCCTCAGAAATGGTGGTCTTGTCTAATCCTATAGCATTCAAATAAGCAGAAATCTCTACCTCTATGGGGGCTCTCAATATATAATAACCAACGTTATCATAACCCCCTCAGATTTGTTCCCAAGGGTATTCTCAACAACTGGCAAGGCTGCGATGGAGGTAGGATAGATGGCCACAGGATATTGAATAGCCTTAGGGAACGCTTTCACCAGCTTAGCTGGAGAGGTAGGCACAGTAGCTTTAGTGAGCTTGTGCGGATGGATGGTTGTTACTACCTTACAGGGCTTTGATTTATATGAAGTGTTAACCTTTTTAAGTTGCATGGAGGGAAAAGTTTTGTAGGAAGAATAGGCACAGAAGAGCTTACTTTCAAATGATCAACTAGTGGTAACTCCTCAATAATGAGAGTGAGAGGGTTCACCTCAGCTTCCTTGGTTGTTGCACATGAATGGAAATTGACAACATCTACTAACGCCTCATTTAGATCACAGATAATCTGAAATGGCATTTCACTGAGATAATATAACTGGTTAGAGAGAGCTGAGAAGCTAACCCAGTTAACAGGGTGGCAATAGCATCATCAAGGGTGAGCATGTTAGGGGTTGTTGACCTTTGTGCAGTAAGGTAAAATCTGTCATGGTTAAATGACCTGATAGTAGGCACCAACCCCAAGGATAAGGCTGGGTGGCAGGAGGTCCAGAAGGTGAAACTTCAGGATCTCCCTGACCTCAAGCACACCTTGGACCAACACTGGATACAAGCCAAATATGCTCAGGTTGGTACTAGTGTGGTGCAAAACACCAAGCTCCTTGTATCAGCTCAGCGTTAAAACAGACAAGCTATTTAATTAACAATAATGGTACTATGCAGTTGATTGGGGAACAGGGGTTTGAAACCCATTCCATTTATAAAATCATGCGTTTGGGTAGGTTACAACTTCAATCAATTACTTGAATGAAGTCAGTTTCAGCGTATACTACCAATTTGGACAGAAGCATGCACCTATTGGTGCATCAATGCTTGGGACCACTTCCACAGACCCAGAATTACCCCGATGATGTTTAAATATGTTTGTTTGTGACCAACATTCCTTGTTGGTCGACTTTTCACAATAAACTTTCCCATTTTCTTACATTTTATTTATGGTTCCTTGGGTGAACCTGCATGCAAACCTCTTTAAGGAGGTCTCCAACAATATGGGACATTACATTTTATCTCAAACAAATAAAGTTTCTGGTGCACCATTGGGACGCTCTAGTCCCCTCCAGATTGAGGCACCCAAGCCGCCTAGTACTAAATTACATTTGGTTATAAACTTCCATTTGGGGTCCACCCAAGTTTAGTTGTTTTTCGTTTATCTTCTATTGTATACTGTGTTGTACACCCTTGCCTTGGGTCCCTTCTGTTCTGGCACTATATGAGGTGCCCTGTTTCTCATCCTTCTTAATGGCTTGTTCCCTGGCGGTGTGGGTTTGCATCCTGCACCACCCCTCAGGGAACAAGAGAGTTATAGAGACTCTCTTAACAAAATCATTCAGCAAAGGCAAGTAGTGATTCACCCTCATACATGCTAAGGCGCATAGAGGCCTGTTTTTTTATGAGTAGACTCTGCTTTGATCCAAATTCAGCCAAAAGAGCTTCATTCCCCTCTGCCCAAGTGTGCAAAGGGTCCAGGTAAGGTACTATCCTTTCTTGCACTAGGCAGCTTAAACAGAGAAGGATGAATTGAACTTTTTGTTTATCAGTTGTGCCGTGCATGGCAACTTCATAAACATACAAGAAAGTAGCAATGCTTCCTTTACCAGGGGTGATTTTGTCTTTTAGAGGGAGATTTAAAGGGCGCTGCTCCAGCTCTTCAAGATAGAATAAGACACTGGCAAGTTGCTGCTCAAGAGCAATGATTCTAGTTATACATGGAGCCCCTGTAGTGAGCACCATTCTGTAGGAAACCAGCTGATTTTTGCTCACTGGTACTTCACACTGGCTGGTTTCCAAAAAGTTTTTAAATAAATTTAAAGTTAAATATACAGCTCTAATAAAATTGGATTTTTATGAATTTTTGTTAGGAGTATGATAAAAGGGTAAAAATGACCCCCCTCAACATCCAACCATTTAGTATTTAAAGTATTTTGAGGGTTGAGGGAAATTTGAGGATACGTTCAGAATAGCTTAATATAGTCCAAATTAGGAAATATAGGGGGATAGCATATCACAACTTGGGTACTCACTTCAGGGCAGTGAAATGATGGAAGGAGAATTCTGATTAGCCAACATGTATCTGTGAGATAACATTTTTATGAACTTCAGCCAATCCCCATCCAAGAAATTTCTTTTCATCTCAGGGGACCCCCACCAAGCTTATAAAAGGGGGTCCCCACATAGGTGCTTTGAAGGACTTTGTGGTGGTTGGGGGAGTGCCTTCTGATGATTGCCCCAAGGTCCATCAGGTAGTCAGGGTAATATGACCATTCAATTTTATATTTAGTGCCCATGCAGGTTTTGGACAGGTGTTGCCCCAATTAATAGGGCTCCACCAAGAATTGGCCAGGGTCTTTTGGACAATATCCTCAATATCATCATTTTTATTATCATTAAACAAACTCTTAGCAACATCAAAAAATTGCAAATAGCTGATATTTTCCCTCTTTGGCTGAATTTGATCTAAAAAATTCTTATTTTTCAGCTGTGAGGGCAAATGTCTGACAACCTCCTTTTAAAAAGGCACTAAAAAGTATCAAATAATCAAGAAATTATGCCTCCTCAATAAAACCCTTTTTGAAGTTGGTGACATATTTTAACTGACTTATAGTAAGTATTTATAATATGTATACTCAGCACTATATATTCTAAGTTGCTTATAGTTTACACATTGACCCAATCCAGATATATAAAATATAGTTTGTATTTGTGAGCAAAATTTTATAAATCAGGTTGAAAGATAGCCCTGACTTCAAAAAAGTTTTATTAAGGAGGCATAATTTCTCACTTATCTCATAATTTTTAGAGCTTTTTTAAAGGAGGTTTTTTTCCATATATATATATATATATATAACAATCAAGTGATAAATAATTAAGTAATATTAAAAATATTAAACAAAAGCCTACCAAATCTAACTCTGAGTTAAAGCGATATTTATAAAATGTAATTTATATGGGTTTTAAAATACCTTAAACTCTATTATAGAATATATTATATCAACAGAGTTCAAGTTGGCCTCTGTACTACTCTTGAATTTTATCAAGTTAGCAATATACCCTTGCTTTAAGCAGTATTACCATTCGATGCTTATTTCTTACCAGCCGATTCAGATACTTTTTTAGCTTCAGATATTGTTAGATAGCCATGGATAAGTTTAAAACCCAATAAAATCTATCGCAATAACCAACCACCAACCATTTGGTAAAACCAATTGAAACTATCGAATCAATCAAAAACCACCAGCTACATACCTTTTTTTAGTACTAGATGGTCCCACCCAGCTACATACCTTAACCCATTGAGCTTATCGAATCAACTAACCATCAATTACTCAGCCAAAACCAATTAAAACTATCGAACTAAACCATCAACCACTTAGCCAAAGCCAATCTCCTATCAAATCAACCAAAAATCATCAACCACTCAGCCAAAACCAATTAATCTTGAAAACGGCCAAAAACTACCAACTGCTTATCAAAACCAATGAGCCTATCGAATCAAACGAATAATATCAAAACGCTCAGCCAAAACGATATACTAATTACTTAAAATCTTATATAGCATTTTTTTCTTATATGTAACTTTTATTCGTAACATTGTAGATAATTTAAAAATAGCATGTCACTCCCCAAAATTAATAAATTATTTGTGACATGCTTGGATTTTTTTGGTTTATTTGTTTATGAGATAATGTATCTCATCTATATATAAATACGAAAGCCCACTCACTCACTCATCACTGTAACTCAACAATGACAAGGCCTAGAAAGATGAAACTTTGCATAGATATTCATTAGATACTGTAGATGTATGATAAAAAAGGATTTTTTATTTTTAATAGTAAAATAAAAAGTTTTATATGTAACAAGTGAAAATATTATATGTTTTTTGATGGAAATCGATATAACGTTACGGCTGCGAAGTTTGATATTCGGTTGATTCGATATTTTAAATGGTTTTGGCAAGCGGTTGGTGGATTTTGGGTTGATTAATAAGCTTAACGGTTTTAATAAAGCAGTTAGTGATTGGTTGATTCGATACGTTAATTGGTTTTGGTAAGTCGTTAGTGGTTTTTGGTTGTTGGTTAATTTTAAAATTCATCAATTGCTTTTAGCTGGGTGGTGGTTGGTGGATTTAGGTTGATTCGATACCCAATGGTTTCAGGTAAATGGTTGATGACTTAGATAATTCGATGGGTTTAATTGGTTTTGGTTGAGTGGTTGGTAATTTTATATTAATTCAATATAATTTGATTCTTAATTTTATCGATAGCCATCTACCAATATATAAATGAATCGATTAGGATCATCTGGTGAACTTTAAACCCATAAACAAATCTGTGTTAAACTGGGTATCAACAAGAATTAGCCTAAACTCTACTTTACAAAAGTATCACTTTTTATTTGTTTATTGTGTATATAGGATGCATTATATTATGAGCAAATAATCAAAAATCACTTAACGTGGCACAAATACTTTATTAATTTTCAGGAATAGCAATATGTTTTTTATATAATCGTAAAAATTTTTATATCAGTTCTATATAAGATCTAAAACATGTATATTTCTAATGGTAATTATATAGCAATTTGGCTAAGCATTTTCATATTCATTTAATTTGATAGGTTCATAAATTTTGATAAAGGGTTAGTAGGGTTTGCCTGTTTTATAAGTTCAACAATTGTTTTAGCTGAGTGGTAGTTCATTTTTTGGTTGATTTGATGGGCTCAATAGTTTCAGGTAAGTGATTGATAGTTTAGTTAATTTGGCTGGCTTAATTAATTTAGGTTAAGTGATTGGAGGTTATAATATTCGATAGATTTAATAGTTTCTGAATTTATTGATAGCTATCTACCAATATCTACTTAATAAAGCACATCACTGTCGTACTGACTGACTGACATCTGAAACCTTCGAGTCTGATAGGATCAATCTATTTGGGTGAGTGGGTGAGAATTGGTGAATCTTATAAAATAGCTCCCCAAATTGCTCACCTGAAGCTAATCGAGTCTGATAAGTTTAATCTATTTGGATGAGTGGGTGAGAATTGGCAAATAAGATCGAATCTGAAACTATCGAGTCTGATAGGTTCAATCTATTTGGGTGAGTGGGTGAGAATTGGCGAATATTCTCTAATAATTCACCAAATTGCTCACCTGAAACTCAACAAAAATCAGTATTAGTTTAAGTAGATTAAGTAGTTAGGATAATCAGCTCACCAGCCACGAGGGCAACAGCGGAGCTGTTATTCTGAGTGGCTTGAGAGTAGTGTTGGCACAGCTTATAGGCTCCAATGTGAGCTTATCATTTGATAAACTAAATACCGTAGCAAAGCACGGGTATTTGGATGTTAGGTTTATTTTAAAAACCTGCCTAATTTGGTTCACCTAATTAATAAAATACTTTTGGCAAGTTAAGTAGAAGTTGATTTAGTAGGTTGGAAGATATGTCACGTACACAATGATTTTAAGTATAAAGAGATGTTTCGGATAGCAGTTTGGTGTTATTTGATTGATTTGATAGTTTTTTTGTTTGGTCAAGTGGTTGATGGCTTTTGTTCGAATCGATAGGACAGTTTAGTTTTGAGGGGTGATTAGTTATTGGTTGTTTTGATAAGTTCAGTTAGGTTTACCTGAGTGGTTGGTAGTTTTTGGTTGATTTGATTGAGCAATTAGATTTGGCTGTGGTTTTGTTTATCTATAATATAAAATCTAAATTAATAAATTGAATATATAAAATTTTATAGACACCGTAGCGAAGCACGGGTAAATCGGCTAGTACATACATATAAAAGTATTTGAGGTGGGTCGCCCTTGGGACAGATATACCGCACCAAGAATTTTTCCAGCCAGTACAGGTTTCGAACTCAAAACCTGCACTAGGATGGAAGCAGTTTTACCTGCCAGCTAACCACCCTTTAGTACATGCATATAATATACATACAATATATAAAATAGTTTTATTGAAATGGAGATAGTTCTACCTAAAGTGTGGGCATGTAGCTCACAACTTGGATCAGGGTAAACCAAATTTGCATTTAAAATGGTACTATATATCCGATAAGGATCTAGCAACAAGTAAAAGAGGATAGACTGTTACTTAGTAGCTCCAAATATCCAAACGATTTCAAGAAAAACTGTGGAAACACTATCCTAAAAACACAAAGGTGTTGAAATAAATGAAGCTTGAAATTTTCAGAAATTATAGGATTTGGTTTGGTAAAGATAAGAAAGATGTAGGTTAACGCCGAAATTGCTGGTAGTCATAATAGAATTTCAAAGGCATAAAGGACTAAAATTTTATGCACAAAAATATTTATTCAAACAAAAAAAACAGAAAAAGGAAGATCCAAAATACTGAAGGGACGGAGTCCAACAAGCTATCAAAATGGGACTCCTTGAAAAGAAGAGGCTTTGACAAAATTAACCACAGCAGCTTCAAATTCCCAGTCCTCTTCAATTGGTGGTCAGACTCGTAGCTTAAAACAAATCCGCAACACCTCTTAGAAGCAAGCAGAAAAGGGGGGTTTCATTAAAAAAGATATAGAACGGTAGATAATCGAGTCTAGTCCTATAATCTAATTTTAAAAAATGGCTCAGGCTAAGCGGATGACTCTTCCGTACAAAGAGTTGTGAGCAATTTACACGGCGCATCATTGGGTTGATAGGTTATAATATGTGCCACCTCGGAACCTTTTCCAAAGTATTTGGAGTTCCCTAAAGAGCTGTCCCGAGAACTATCAAGCGACACTTGATCAATTTGCTCCTTATTCTTTCTTGCTTCTTTCAAACTTAAGAGCTTAGCTCTGACCAGCACCTTGATCTGAGAAGTGTGCCGAGTACCAATGGCGTGGAAAGGTGTTTGATAATTTAAATAAAATTTTCTTTTCTGTATCTCCTTAAAACTGCTAGAACCAGAATTCTCAACCACTTTAGACTTGGGAAAACAATCTGTGAGCCGCTGTGAACGATGCTCTTGGCCAAACATAGCATTCTCTTGGCATAGGACAGAATGCATACCTTCATTAGTGCAAAATTCGCAAGCGCATTGTCATCAACCCTAGGTGGTTGCCCTAGAGTAGCATTCTCTCGGCGGAGGACAAAACGCATACCCTCATTAGTGCAGAATTTTGCAATGCATCCATCATCATCCTTAGGTGGTTGCCCTAGAGTAGCAAATTCACGTCTTAAAGCATTCTTGACTTGATCAGTGGAACCGAGTGAAGGATCAGCAGTAGCAGTGGATATCATCTAGCAAAAATAAGTAAAAAATAGAATAAAAGTGATAGTATACAAAATCAAAATAAAACGAAAGCAAAAAATGATTCAGTGCTACTAATAAGTTACTATGGGTAAATTTAGAAGGCTGATGAGCAAAAGGCAATTGAAATAAACATAAAGTAAAGATCTGTACATCGCGTTGAACCAGTATTTTGAAAGGTCTGGGTGTGTCAAGAGAGACTAAGCTGGGGGGATCATGGCAACTTAATCTTACTTTCAAATGCGCAATGCAACAAATGACTCTTCTACCTCTGGAAATCCAATCGAAAAGAGTGGATGTGGAGTGGAGTATCAATTATTGGATCAATTTCTGAGCCGAACTTAAGCTCCGCGCAATAAGAACAGTTTGAAATTGATCATAAAGCTAATTCAAATAAGCAGACAAAGGATCGAGTACAATCCATATAGGCTGACAAGGTATCAAAGCTTAAAAAGGGATTAACCGCACCTGATTCAAATTGAGTAAATCAATCTCTGCCTTTTGGTTTTTGACATGATATATGTCCTATGGCTGGGGGGCAAGTTCAAAGTATGAGATCATACCTGACGAGCTTAAATGATTATGGGTGTGGATTGTTTTTGTATAGGCTGACCAATAAGATCAACTAGATCTAAAATGAATTTTGTAGATGGCGATCAGTAAATTTAACATAGAGTGACCAATTAAATCAACCAAGTAAATAAAATGAGGTATTATAGATAGATATCTGAAAGTTTACCATATAATTGACTGATAAATCAACTAAATAATAAAAACTAAATAAGTAAAAACTGCCAACCTTATACCTGAAATATTGAACTAATCAAGTTGATTAAACAATTATATATATATATATCATAGAATATTTGTGTCAAGTTTATCTGAGATTGGTAAATTGTCTAGAGTAGGTGTTGAAATAAATATGCATTTATAATGATTTATTTATAAGATGATTTCCTAAACCACCACAACTAAAATGCTACCTAATTTAATAAAAAGTAAATAAATTTGAATCTACCAGCTACTTGCCTGCTGTCATACACGGTTTTAGTTAGGCTAATCCAACCATTACTTAAGTAATCTAACCATCACAGGTATTATTCTTTTAAAAGTTAAATGACAAAACACAATGATAGTATCATATCATAACAGTAGATAAAATGTTAAGAAAGTTTCTAATAACCTTCAGCCATAAGGCATATCATGCACTTAAGTTTTTTACCATAAGGTAAAACTTGAATCATTTTTTACTTAACCCTTTCAGTGATTTTCAAAAAAATCATCCGTTTTTTCCTTAAATTTGGCACAAATTCCTTAGCTGATGTTCACTCTTTTTAACCGACTTTAAAAAGGAGAAGGTTCTCAATTCGACCTGTATGTATATTTTCTTTTTTTCTATGTTTGTTCGCACATAACTCTGAAAATACTGGACCAGTTTGGATGATCATCTTCAAAAATAGAGAATGCTCCAACTTAGGTCTCATTTTACTTTTGTAAGTATTGGTCAAGTATCTGCCCATTAATTTAGTACGTATACCAAAATGGACTTGGAAGCGATGGATTTCAATTGAGGGTATGTTCATCTCCGGATAAACTTTACTCCGACATTGATGAAGCGATAGCTTCAAAGCACTTTTGATATGTCCTATGGCTGGGGGATATATTCAAAATTCAGTCAGTATGAGCTCATAGCGGGACGAGCTTAAGTCATTATAGATAGCTATCGTTTTTGCATAATTTGATCAATAAACTCATCTAAATTTAATAAAAATGAATTATTTTAGATAGCAATCAATAAATTTACATAGATTGACTAATAAAAGCAACCAAATCTAATAAAATGAATTACTGTAGATGGCGATCAGTAAATTTGGCATACGTTGCCTAATAAAATCATTTAAATTTAATAAAATGAGTATTGTAGATGGTGATTAGTAAATTTAATATAAGTTGACCAATAAAATCATCTAAATTTAATAAAATGAATTATTAGTATATTTGTTTATAAGATAATATATATAATAGATATACAATGAGATTTAATTTTATGGAGAAATAGTAAGGGGTCAAAAAAGATATATAGAGATAGTAATATTTAATAAATGTAGGAAAAAGAGCCACTTTTAAAAATGCACTAATTTTTTGAGGGGAAAAGAGCTGAGGGTAAAGTTATTTTTGGAAAAAAATGAACCTTCTTGAAAATTTTCTGTTAGGAAAAAAACTTCCTCTAAAAAAGCTCTAAAAAGTATGAAATAATTGAGAAATTAAGCCTACTCAATACAACCCTTTTTGAAGTTGGCACCATATTTTAACTGAATTATAATAGGTATTTATAATTTATATGCTCAGTACTAAATATTCTAAGTCGTTTATAGTTTACACTTGGACTTAAATCAGATATAAGATATAATTTGTATTTATGAGCAAAATTCTATAATTCAGTTTAAAATATATGTGCTGACTTCAAAAAGGATTTTATTGAGTAGGCTTAATCTCTCAATTGTTTCATACTTTTTTAAACTTTTTTTAAAGAAGGTTCTTTTTTCTCAAAAATTTTTTAAGCTCATTTTGGTCCTTGTTGTAACACAAATATTTGATAAATTTTAAAATAAATCTATATAAATCTTATTTTAATTGGACACATATATATGTTTTTAGATTTACATATCCCTCAGTTTTTGGATGCATATATGCATTTTAGATTAACATCACCCCCATTTTTTGTACACATATATGCATCAAATCATTGAAAGGGTTAATGAGGCACAAATTTTTTATCCAAATTAGTTATCTAGAACCAATTGCTATTATATAATAAACATTGAATAAATTGGCCCATGATTGACTCATTATTGGCTTAAACCATTTTATAACCCTTTTATATTGAAATCAAAAGCAATCATATCATGCTAAAGGTTGAGACATTAGCTAGAGACTAGAAATCTGATTGGATGAAGTATCATTAGTGAGGTAAAGGGCTTCCACTGACAATCAAAAATGGCAATAGCCCTTAAAGTACTTTGAAATTCTATTATAGAAGAAATTTCTTTCTTCAAAAGACAATTTAGATTGAATTCAGGATGCCTAAATCTTAATGGAGCCAGTAAAGTAAAGTATAAAAAGATTTGAGAATATAGATCTAAACATGTTTCACTTGAGAGCTAAATACCTGCTTCCTGCTTAAAATGAATATGAGAGGAATAGAACCTTGTGAGTGATCTGCAAAAATGGATCAAAAATGAAGTTCCAGGTCTACTATGTAAGATAAAAATTAATTATTAATTACATGATATCAGCTTTTTGGTGTGGTATATTTATCCCAAGGTCATCTCTCCTCATTTACTTTTTTTACATGATATTAGTTTTATAATCAAATTCAGAGCTGGTTTTTTATTTAAAAGATGAACTGACCTGATGACATAACATAACAATCAATGTGGAAATATTAGAATCAAATTCAATGAGGAAGAAGATAGATCTCAATAAAACTCCATGAGCAGTATTATGATAGACAAGGAACTCCATAGACCAGCTTGCTATTCACTCTCTCAATTTTGGGTATTATTTCACAATAACAACAAAGTCATAAATCTTCCCCTACCCAAAGTTCATCTTTCAGGATCAATCTTGATAGGCAGTGGTCATTGAGTCTATACTCTAAACTGGAAAAACTCCCCCCTATAGAGCTGGATAATAAATATACGTGTTTATTATTTCCTGATTACTCCTATTTGATTCTATAGATCTTTTTAGAATACTTGTTCTAACTTCTAAGCACTTTTGAGATAAAATTATGTATCTACATCAGTTATTAAATGTATAAAGATACATGCATTAGATATGAAAAGGCATCAATAATGGAGCTAAAAGAACTTAGTTCTCTCAAGTTATTGTCAGACTAATATATTTTCAAGTTAGACTAACATACTGTCAAGGCGTCTGATATAATTCTATGAAGTAAGTGAAGAAAAAGGGGTAAGCTTTCAGAGATAAGAGCAACTAAATTAGCTTTCATATCTGATATCATATACACCATTGGCTAAATTAGGTTAAGGCTAAGCACATCAAAGTAGCAGAAGTAAAAGTTAAGGAAATTATATCAAGGTAATGTGTGTTCCTTTATTGTATTTATAAAATTTTAAGGAACTAATATAAATTGATCAATTGATGTTTAAGCAACAATAGTGTCATGGATATGGATAAGGAGAACTAGACTGGGCTCCCAGTCAGGGTGCGTGAGCACCCAGTAGAGGGCCCAGAATGCCAGAGGCATAGTGGTCCAAGTGACTAAAAGAAGTGGGGATCTATGGGTCATGTGAGGGAAGCAAACATCTAATAATGTACTGAAGGCCCCTAAGGCAAACCAGATGGTTGCGTTGAGGGCAACTGTGAGTCTTATGGGGGTAACCCCCAGAGGTGGGAGAGGCGGAGAGTATGACAACTCCTTGTGGGAGCACAGTTGCTGGCCTTCAGAACCTGAAGGAGTGGCTTGTGCATCTGCGGGAGGCAGCACTGGGGCCACCCCGTTGTTAGAAATGTGGGTGGAAGTAGGGGAAACCCTATAAGAGGGGCTGTAACTAAGTTTCCCCAAACAGGAACCCTCTAAGTCCTGTTGGTGAGCTGGACTGCAGCAATGGGCCCAGAAAATAGAGCTGAACCCACGCGCAATGGGCCAGGGATGCATTGAGATTGCTCTTCCTGGGGAGCAAGCTTGGTGGACTTGCCATCCAAATAAACGGAATGGTCTCCATTTAACAGATGCAACAGAACAAATGAAACAAAGGCCACGCCTTCAGGGGTGGGCTGGATGATTGCATTGGCGATCTGCTGCCATGTGGTAGGATCAAGTGACCGGATGATCTAGTCTGTGAACATCAGGAAAAGGATCTGGGCAATGGCACGTCTCATTGGATCAAATGACAAAATACTGGTTGAAAATCTGTGTTAATGATGGGCGGTGTCTGCAGCAAATGGGGTGGATACACGGATTTTAATTTTTAAGGGCTAAAAAGAGAGAATGAACCAACAAATGCCCTTGGTGAGGCTAGTTGCCTTTTAAATGGTTTGATAGGCATAAGGAGGGGTCAGGGGATTGGCTGTTTGGGAAATTGGGAGGGGATTCAGTTGGCTAACTTGGAGGGGGGCGAAAAGTGACTCCCATTTTGGCAGAAGCTTAGAAAATCTTGCAAATTTTCCCAGCTTCTTGTGACCAAGCCAAATTGATGCTGCCAATCCAGGTTTCAATGACTTGACTTGGACAACTCACATGGCTTGGGCATTCTGGATTTGTCATGGAAAGCAGGGGTCAATGGATCAGGTTTGGTGCAATTCAGACTGATCCCGCAATTGGCCCACTCACATAATCTGAACCTCCCTAAACTGCCTCAGAACGTTGGACCCAACGATCCAAGCTGTTTGCACCCAGGTTTCCAATATGAAACATATTTGATCTGACTCCTGAACCCAGCCAACCCAAATCAGCCTCCCCAGTCCAGAATTTACTGGTCAGCCTCTGACACTGGGATTTGAAATTTTCCCAGTTTTTCCCATAGATGACCTGGGGGAGTGGGTGGCCTCTGGACCCCCCAAGCCCCCTAACGTGCACCACCTCCCTACAGGCCTCCTCTATCAATCCTACCAGGATTGAAGAGGGAGGAAGGGGTGGTTATGGGGCAGCTTTTGGGAGAAAGGCTGTCACTGAGCGCTTGTCTATCACGTGGGAAAAGTCGCCCAACTGTGACAGAGGGCCCACAGGAGCCTTGGGCCCTCTCTTTGACCGGAATGGGTGCTGAGCCCTATCCAGCTTCAAAGGCTGGTCCCCAAGACTTACACTACCCTTCCCTTTTTTGACTAGGAGAATCACACCCCCTGGGGCATGGACCAAGGCGTAGTTCTTGTGGCGCTCTGGTAGCTTGATGGCCAGGATGGCTGCGATCTTCTGAGATGGGCGGGGTTCAGTTGGGTGAGAGGCATGAAATTCCTCGATCAGGTCCTTGCAGTTCATACAATTGCGCGTTTATCCAGCTGTTCTCATATGAGGGGTAACCTTTCCAGGCAACCAAATACTGGATGGTTTGCTGGGACCATCGGGAAGCTATGATGGCTTCCACCTCCAATTCCTGGGATTCCCTGATGACGATTGGCTCAGGGGACATAGGCCTATCCCCCCTTAAAGGGGGTCAGCAGGGAGGTGTGGAAGACATTGTGCTGCTTCCAGCGCGTGGGCAGTCTCAGGCGGTAGGCTCCATCGCCTAAATCCTTCTCAACCTCATAAGGTCCTGAGCGTTTAGCTGAAAGCTTGCGGGTGGGGGCCTTCATGGGGAGATTGTGGGTACCCAACATGACCAGGGAACCAACTGTGATCTCATGGCCTGTGAGGCGTTTCCAGTCAGCTAACCTTTTATAGTCCTCAATGGACTTTGTCAAGTGTTTGCAGACCAGGTTATGCGTCTTGTGGAGTGAGCTCACACAGTCCTTAGCGGCTGGAACTGCTGTGGAGAGTCAGGGACCAATCTGGAATGAGGGGTTATACCCCCAGGTAGCCTCAAAGGGAGACAGGTTGGTAGAGGAATGGAGGGAATTGTTGTACATGAACTGTGCAAGTGGCAAATTCTTGGCCCAGGTGTCTTGTGCAGCTGTTGCGTAACAACGCAAGTACTGCTCCAGTACCTGGTTCACCCGCTCAGTCTGCCCATCAGACTGGGGATGATAGGCTGTGGATCGACAGGGCTTGATGCAAAGAAGAGTCAACACCTCTTCCCAGAACTGGGCCGTGAACTGGGGTCCCCTGTCACTCACTATCTCCTGGGAGAGACCAAACATGGAAAAGACATGATTGACAAATAAATTTGCGGTTTCCACCGCAGTTATAGAAGAGAGACAAAAATTAAGAATGACAACTTAGTAAACTGATCCACGACCACCATTATGGCATTGGAACCACAGGAGGGTGGGAGCTTTATGATGAAATCTACTGAGACTGAGGTCCATGGTCCCTCAGCCTGCTGCAAGGGGTGCAATAATCCCTTTTCCAAGAACAATCAGACTTTGCCCAGGTGCAGGTAACACATTGGGAGATCCAATTGGGAATATCCTTTGAGGACCCAGGCCAATTATAGGTCCTCTTGATGAGATTGGCACACTTCTTGATCCCAGGGTGGCCAACGGTTTGGGGAACATGGTGTTCCTTAATGACTCAACTGCGTAAGGAGGGAGGAACCCAGACCCAACCATGAAACCAGATCACCCCATCCCTTAATGCATATGGAGTTTTCTTTTGACGCACTGACTCCAAGCCAGCAAACAGCTTGATTCCTTCTGGGAAGCAGGTTTGGAAAGCCAGGACCCATGGGAGGAGCGGAGTGGCTGGGTCTACATTAATGCAGGACACAACAGGAGGAGCCAAAGTAAGAATTTGTGAGGAAGGCACCACCACTTATCAGGTCCAAGGGGTCCTCCTCTCCATTAGGAAACAAGGTGGGGTTGCAGCTGAGCATGTCCGGCAAAACGTTCAATGGCCCTTAGATAAATTTGTACTTAAAATGGATTTCACAGAGGTCTTGATACGTGAGGGTCTGCCAGTGACCTAACTTCTGAGGTTTACAGTAATAGAGCAGGGCCTTATGGTCCATCTGAATGGTAACCTCATGCAGGGCACCCTGCAGGAGATATTGCCAATGAGTGAGTGACCACGCCACCGCCGCTAGCTCTTTATTGTATATTAGCCAAGCCTGCTCTGTCATGTGGTAAACTTCTGGGAGTAATAAGCCACTGGGTGCTCCACTCCCTCATGCTCCTGCAACAGCACTGCACCCACAACCACCAATGAGGCGTCGCAGGTGACTATGAAAGGCTGGGATGTGTTAGCATGTCACAAAACAGGGGCTGTAACAAACACCTCCTTGATTCCTTCAAACGCCTGCTGGTACTCAGGGGACCATACAAAGGGGACGTTCTTGCTGGTGAGGGGATGCAGCGGGGCTGCCAGTTGAGCGAGAGCTGGGGAAAAGTTCCTTAAAAAGGTGACAGTACCCAGAAAAATTTGAAGCTGCTTCTGCGTGGTTGGGGTGGGCCAATACTGAATGGCCTCCAACTTGCTAGGGGGAACGGAGTACCCATCCTTTAAAAACGAGATTGCCTAGGAAGGGTTACTTCATCCCTGAAGAACTCGCACTTGGAGGGCTTCACAAATAGCCCTGCCTTGTGGATGGCTGCCACAACCGCTTCAAGGTCCCTGACATGTTGTTCAGGGGTAGGGGAATGGACCAAGATGTCATTGATGTAGGCCACCACACAAGAGAACTGCAAGTCCCCCAGCACATCATCAATAAGGCGTTGGAAGGTGGCTGGAGCATTCTTTAATCTGAATGGCATCACCCTGAACTGGAAGAGACCCCAGTGAGTTTGAATTGCTGTGAGCCACTCCTGTCCCCTTGCCACCCTCACCTGATTGAAGGCATTCACCAGGTCCAACTTCAAAAAGACATGAGACTAGAGATGGCCTGTGCTATGCTCTGCTCTAAGGGCAAAAGGTATGGGTCTAGAATGGTGATATTGTTGAGGTGTCCATAATCAACGCAGGATGCAGGGACCCATCTGCTTTCCTGGCGAAGACAACAGGGGAGGCGATCAGGGATGTCTTCTTGACCAGCCAACCCTTCTCAAGCATGTTATCCAACCAACTGATAAGAGCTCTATCCTCCTACTCTGTATAGTGATAAAGGGGGAAGTTAATTTTGACCAGATCGACCATCAAGTGGAACATCAAGTTGTACTTAGAGTGGGATGGGAGTTTAGTTGCCAAGGACAAGTCAAAGATGGCCCGGTATGGAGCTAAACATGGGGGAAAATCTGGAGGAAGGTCAACCAGACTAGGATCCAGTGGAGCGATAGAACTGAGGGCTGTACTCTGGGAAAGGGTTTTCAGCAAGGGAAACTCACCACTCAGCTTGAGGTTTTTAAACCACAAGGAGTTGGAGGCAAGATTGATATGAACTTGCTGGCGGTGCCACCAACCCACCCCCAAGATTACAGGATAAAGCAAATCCTGTACCGCTGAGAAATGGTCAGTGAACCCAAAGTCATGAATCAAGAAATGCACTGGACATTGGACATGGTGGGACATCAGAGTCTCAGATGAGGCGCCCAAAATAAAGGAAGCTTCATCCATCACCAGATTCAATGACTGGGCCATGGCAAGATCAATGAAGTTACCCGCCGCCCCAGTGTCCAACAGGCCTTGCACTGTGACCACCCCAGACTCTGAGGGAAAAGAAATTGGAAACAAGAATTATGCTTGGTCCTCTTTATTGGGGTGAGCTAGCGAAAGGGCACCTGAGGAGGGATCATATCCAAACATCAGAAGAGACTGGCCCAGGCCGCACTGGTAGGGCATGGCTGATCTGGGGTCTCCAACATTTCCTTGATCCACATAGGTAAGTGGGGGTTAATATGCACCACCCCCCACTCTTGCTGGGGGGAACAGTTTGCCCTGGGAACAATATCATTACGCTGAGTACTCTCCATCTCCTGGGTAACAATCTTCTCAACATGAACTGCCTCAGAGCACTGGGGACCCAGCAAATCTGCCTCCTTATCTAAGCTAGGGGCCGGCAATATCATCAGCAAGGACTCCCTTTTGGGGAGATTCCCCAAGGATGGCCCTGGGGGGACACAAAGCAGCTAAACTTGGGCGCTTCCCCTGGCTGCGCCCATTGGCAGGAGGAGGCACCGCATGAGGTGCCTAGGGAGTGGCGACAGGACAGGCTGGATTGTGCCAGGGCCTGGCCTCAATCTCCTGAGCCACCAAAAAAGTGACCTCATACGATCCAAGGAGGGGATCCCACATGGTATGAGCTGCCGCACTGGGATCCAGGGCCACACAGAATGCGGAGATGGTGATCTCAACTGGAATGGGGACCATGGGACCCAGGACTGCGAAGGCCTTAATCAAGGAGGCTAGATCCATGGCTGCCTGTCCCAACATGAACAAACTGGAGGAGGCGTGCTGGTCTTGACTCAGGAGCTTGGACTGCTGAGGTAACCAGCGCCAACAAGGGGGTGGGGTTGCCCAGCTTGGCGGCAGAGTGGAGCACTCCCCTGACCCACCAATGGGTATCCCCATCCAAAGCGTTCAGGAGGGCCACACTCTGATGTGCATTGGAAGGAAGTGGAGACTTCCCCATCCACAGTGAGATGAACCTGGATCTCAGCCAGGACGCCCAGGACTTGATCTGCCACCTCATCGGAGGGGACAGGGGGAACCACCAACCAAGTTGTGTTTGCTGAAAGGATAACACTCTCCGCTGGTGCCTGGTGGGCCAGGGACCAGCTCAACTGAGCCTGGCAGCAAGCCTGGATGAACGAGCCTACTGCCCAGCAGGAAAAGGCCAGGTCACAAAGGGAAA
Source organism: Massospora cicadina (assembly GCA_022478985.1). Lineage (NCBI taxonomy): Eukaryota > Fungi > Entomophthoromycota > Entomophthoromycetes > Entomophthorales > Entomophthoraceae > Massospora > Massospora cicadina. Next base: position 401,602 of record JAKSZP010003950.1, read on the forward strand.
GCACACTTAAAGTAAGGGCAAAGGCCAACGCATCACCCACTCCAGCGAGGAGGGTGGAGAAGGCTGAAAGTAGGGGTTGGTTCAAAATGTCATGGATACAGCTAAGGAGAACTAGACTGGGCTCTCAGTCAGGGTGCGCGAGCACCCAGTGGAGGGCCCAGAATTCCAGAGGCATAGCGGTCTGAGTGACTAAAAGAAGTGGGGATCTATGGGTCACATGAGGGAAGCAAACATTTAATAATGTACTGAAGGCTCCCAAGGCAGACCAGATGGTTGCTTTGGGGCAACCACAAGTCTTATGGGGGCAACCCCCAGAGGCGGGAGAGGTGGAGAGGATGATAACTCCTCATGGGAGCGCGGTTGCTGGCCTTCAGAACCTGAAGGAGTGGCTTGTGCGCCTGTGGGAGGCAGCACTGGGGCCACCCCGTTGTTAGAAATGTGGGTGGAAGTAGGGGAAACCCTATAAGAGGGGCTGTAACTAAGTTTCCCCAAACAGGAACCCTCTAAGTCCTATTGGTGAGCTGGACTGCAGCAATGGGCCCAGAAAATAGAGCTGAACCCACGCGAAATGGGCCAGGGACGCATTGAGATTGCTCTTCCTGGGGAGCAAGCTTGGTGGACTTGCCATCCAAATAAATGGAATGGTCTCCATTTAACAGATGCAACAGAACAAATGGAATAAAGGCCACGCCTTTGGGGGTGGGCTGGATGATTGCATTGGCAATCTGCTGCTGTGTGGCAAGATTGAGTGACCGGATGATCCAGTCTGCAAATATTGGGAAAATGATCTGGGCAATGGCACGTCTCATCAGATCAAATGACAGAATACTGGTCGAAAATCTGTGTTAATGATGGGTGGAGTCTGTGGCAAATGGGGTGGATACACGGATTTTAATTTTTATAGGTTAAAAATAGAGAATGAACCAACAAATGCCCTTGGTGAGGCTAGTTGCCTTTTAAATGGTTTGATAGGCATAAGGTGGGTTCAGGAGATTGGCTGTTTGGGAAATTGGGAGGGGATTCAGTTGGCTAACCTGGAGGGGGGAAAAAGCGACTCCCATTTTGGCAGAAGCTTAGAAAATTTTGCAAATTTTCCCAGCTTCTTGTGACCAAGACAAATTGATGCTGCCAATCCAGGTTTCAATGACTTGACTTGGACAACTCGCATGGCTTGGGCATTCTGGATTTGTCATGGAAAGCAGGGGTCAATGGATCAGGTTTGGTGCAATTCAGACTGATACCGCATTTGGCCCACTCACACAATCTGAACTTCCTGAAACTGCCTAGGAACGTTGGACCCAACAATATGAGCTGTTTGCACCCAGGTTTCCATTATGAAACATATTTGATCTGACTCCTGAACCCAGCCAATCCAAATCATCCTCACCAGTCTGGAGTTTACGGCTGGCCTCTGACACTGGGATTTGTAATTTTCCCTGTTTTTCCCCATAGATGACCTGGGGAGTGGGTGGCCTCTGGACCCCCCAAGCCCCCTAACGTGCACCACCTCCCTACAGGCCTCCTTTATCAATCCTACCAGGATTGAAGAGGAGGGAAGGGGAGGTAATGGGCCAGCTTTTGGGAGAAAGCCTGCCACTGAGTGCTCGTCTATCACGTGGGCAAGGTCACCCAACTGTGACAGAGGGTCCACAGGAGCCATGGGCCCCCTCTTTGACCGGAATGGGTGCTGAGCCCTATCCAGCTTCAAAGGCTGGTCCCCAAGACTTACAAATAGGTTCTATTAAAGATTTATAACCCATTAGAATAGTTATATTCTTTTACTATCAAAGTGGCAAGGTAACTAATACTCAAAACTTAGAGTTACCTTAGAAGGTAACCTCATAACAATATTAAAATGTAGATAAGTACTAATTTTAATCACTGGCTATTTTTAAAATTATAACAAATACTTTCCTTAAGGTTATCATCCTTACTAGTTACATGTTTTTATAATGGTTTTTTATTTTACGTAGAATATATTACAATATTAAAATTAGCAATATCAATGTAAGTTCTGGGGAAGCAACCTCTATGCTTGGACAGGAAGGAGGTCCAGCACAGAACCAAGAAGGGGCCCAAGAAGGCTTCTGCACCCCTCACTAACAAGGGAAATTTAGCCCATGTAGTGGATGAGTGGTGGGTCACAGCTTAAACCCTCAAGGTTTCTCCCTAATGTCCTTACTATTACCAAGGAGTTGTTGAAAAGTATTAAGAAGCTGTGCAAGGATGTAGCAGAAGCTAGATGAGATTACCAGCATGCAGGTTGTCTTACCTTTAAATGCAATATTTTCAAAAACAGGGTTTAAGTTCCTCCAAGGTGCAGAAGATGGATTGAAATATAAACAAAAAGTTAGATTACATATTAAGCTTGATACACACCTGAAAGCCTTTCAATTCACCTGAGGGCATGATAAGCCCATCCCCAATAGGTATGGGTGTACCAACCCCTTCAATTGTAATAAGAATTGTCCCTACCTTTCCTGTCCTCAGGCATTGCCCACCAGTTCAATTAAACTAATTGTGGTCTTATAGTAAGGTATAGCCTACTATAAAAAAGGTGGCAAGTTTTTTGATAGCGCGCTGATCTAAGGAATGGCTGTTTTGATCTGATTCTCCTATCTGGATCAGAATAATAACAAATTTTTATAATGTGTCGATCCATCAGGATCTTACTATGGTAAATTCACTAGTCACAATACACATCCACCTTATTCCCCATATATAATTTATGAGACAGAAGAAACCCAACAGTTTCTGAAGTAATTATTTTAATTTTTCACTTTTAAATCAAATCATTTAAAAGAAATCCCTAAATTCAACTTTAAGTAGTTTTCTGTATCTAACATCATCCATGTTCCTTGGTATTCAGAGTGACTAAGCCATAGTGGCGCTTACCACCATGCTCCTACCTCCCAGTTTTTAAATTAGGTACTAATATGGGATGCACATGAGCATTTCCTTAATCCTTGCTGCTTTAAAACACCAATATCTTACCTTATTGTTATTAACTTTAATCCCTGATTACCAAACTTCTGAAACCATTTTACAAGGTTTTACCATTTTATGCAAAGGACAATCCCCTGGTAAAGCCTTTGAATCTGGGGTCTACTACTCCTTGATCCTCAGCTTTGCCCAATGCCACTTTTTGGCTCATTATGGGAGCACTATTAACCATTATCATCAGCCACCAACCCCAAGTTCTTATTTATGATAATAATTTACTGTAGATGGATATATTCATGGTAATGTGGTTTTCATTTTGGATTCTACTCATCCAGACTGGAGGTCAGTCTTAGTTTTAATAGCTGCTTCAAAGACATTTTAGGCTGACTTTAAAACTAGACCTCTCAACCTTACTTTATGATGTAGGTGATGCAACAAGTTTATTATATAAGTTAAACTTGTAATCCTTTCTTATCCTTATGTTCTCTTTTTGGTCAATATGTTCATTCATTTAATGCTTTCAAGCCGTGGTTGTATATTCCTTTATGGTTTAACATCCATTTATGAATATTAAAACCCAAGTCTAATCCAAAAAATTGATTCTAAATCGTTCATACCCCTTCAGATTTGGAAAATAAAGTGTTGGACGCGTTGGACAAGCTTCAGGTTCAGTTTCAGAAAGTAATTCAATTTCATCTACCTTCACAGATGCCAAAGGAAGTGTGGCTCTCCTGGATGTGGTGGAGAGTGCTTATCAGTGGGTAATGGGAATTCTACATTCAGCCAACCATGCTGAAATCTCCATACCACAGATCAACTTGGTTTTTTTGGTGGTTCAAGCTCCAGTGTCAAGATAGAGCACATCTTTTCCATGCTTTCAACTTGGGAACAAAATTCAAAATCTGTCATCATATATTACCCTTTCTGGTTCAAGCTTCTGCTCTGGGACTTTCTTTGGAGGTTATTGCTACAGTATTCTGATCTCCATTGGGTTCCATCTCTGCAAATCACCCTATTGCAAATATTTGCTGTTTAAATTAGAGAAAATGCCTCATTGGCTATTTTTCATTGGCGTTACACTTCAGAGCGCAAATGTAGGTGTTAGGGGAGTACAAAATTTTTCCTACCTGTGACCGCGCTGGGAAAATATGTTCCTGAGAAAATCCCAGTCTGTATACCTCCAATTAGTATGTAAGCCTTAGGTAGGTCACAGGCATGGGACTCTTGTCATTTGGACTTTGTCTCTATCTCCTCTCACCTGTAATACCTATACTATGTTAATAAGACTCCGCCTGTTAATTTAGATTTTATGGAAAACAGGCATCTCTGAATCCTGTGATGCTTTTATTGTTCGCAGTACAATAGGCTTCAAGTTAAGGAACCCATTCCACCATGGATATAATCCCCTTTCAGAAACTAGTTAAGTAGATGTTCCTGTGATTACCACTTAACAGCTGGCTATTTCCCATGACGTTACAAAAAACAGGACAATGTCTATTTTTGATGTCTCTTGAAGCTCAGTTGGGACCCATAAACTCTCCATTGATTCCATCTTGGATAAAGGAGAAACAGATAACTTCATGAGTTTAAAGGTAGAGAAAGATTTAGACCTTACATCGATGAATCCCCCCCCCTTGGGTTGGGACCATCTAGTACTAAAAAAAAAAAAAAAAGATTTAGACCTTAACATCAAATGGGTTCATCTGTATTGGGTTCTTCTACAACTCCAAAAATATTAGGTGTTTAACCAGATTATGATTTTTCCCAATATGCCACAAAGATACATTATATTTAATTGACAAGGTAATAATTTGATTGTTTAGTTTGTATAATTTTAAGCTTCATTATAAGCAGTTTCAACGTAGCCTTAGTTGACCAGTAGCTATTCAAAGATTTTAAGCCTGCTAAAACTATTAAGGATGATCCATGCAATCTTTTAATGTGAATAACACTTGCAGTCATAATGGCCAAATTTTTTTGACATGCTTTGTGAAATTCCAACTTAGTCATTTACCAATTGATGATTTATGGCTATTTAATAACTACTTACTTTCTAAGAAATTAAAGCCTATAGTATTTGTATTTTATTTTTTAGGCAACATTGCATTTTACATAATTTTTTTTTTTTACCTACTTTTAGATCCAGGCATATCAGAGATAGGTGGAAAAGATAAATTATTTTATTTTTATGACAAAAAATATTAATGTGATAGTTATATAGTTGAGCATTTGATTGCCACTTGTTAGCTATAAAAACCCAAACTTTCACCCTAATAAAATAAACATTGATTTTAGTACTATTTTTCTTCTTATTATATTTTGGGCAACAGTTGCCTAATTATTTTTAAGAAAGCAAATATCTTACATTTTTTATCTGAAGTATTTTAGGCTTAAATCACGCATCCTGTCATCAAACAATGAAGCAGCTTTTTAAATTATAAAAATCATGCAAACTTTTGTAGTTGCCACTTTTAACAAATGCTGCTCACTACTGGGGCATCTAAGCTGAGTATCATGCAGCAAATAGTTACAGAAAAAGCGGTGAGTCATTTGTTTTGGGAAGCAATGATCAATTTAAGGACTGGGTGTGTGAAAAAAGACTTTATAATTTTTGTTTGCATTACTGCAATAGTAGAACTTTTTGTAAGATGCTTACAGCTCCTCATCTGATAAAATCCCCAAGATATTTACTGCCATTCCAAAATTTAAAAAGTATTGGCAATAAAGCCCTCAAAGTTGAGTTTTAGACTAATTATAAAACTATCTGAATATAAAAAACAATGTTCTTGCAATTACTAAAGCTTTTGAATGTCTATGGCGAAATGCAGTGATTACAAATAAAATCACAGTAATTGATTAACTAAAAACTGTTATGCAGAACCTTATCCTACTCATATCAACAACACCTGAGTGAACATACAGTGAGGCAAAGGATTTCATTATAAGCGAATTTGGCAGCCCAGAGAGCCTTGCAAACCAAAAGAAGAAATTTACATGTATATAGCTTTAAAGTTATGGAACCATAGATGCATTTGCTGTTAGGTTCTATTAAAAAGCTCAAATCCTTACTGGGAGGGAGCGCTAAATAATTTGGATGCACAGATTGCATTGATGTCAGTACTTTGGTCTATAAAGAATTAAATCAGGGCATGGTTTTAGCCTTAAATTCTAATACAAAGACATCATAGATGTTTAATTTTTAAGAATTTTGGAAAACCTCCAAAGCACAAAATCTGAGTAACAAAAATAGTAAATTACATGAGGAGCTTTGAAAAGATAAAAGTTTAAATTACCTGTCATCAATATAGTAAGTATGTTCATATTTTAAAGTTTTGAAAATTATTCAAATCCAAGGTTTTAGGGATTCAACTGCAATGCTCAAAATTACTCAAGTTCGAGATTTAGTATCTCAGTCTAATGAAATTGTAAAATCCCCATTAAAGATATCCAATTCTCACATATACCAATGATCAACTCTTTGGAGTTATCAGCTCCTCTGAAGGATGAGGCTAAGCAATCCAATGGGGCAAAAAATCACACAAAAAGGTTGATCTCATCTGATAAAAAACTTATCAGATCTGACCATCACAAGTATAGCAATAAAATTAGCAATATTGGTCATCTAATAGGAAAGATCTTACCTCAGGTGCAGCCTGAAAATCCTCACAAAAAACTACCAAATCTACCCCTATAAATATTCTCATTTCTAACTATTAAAGTACCACGATTTTTGTCTCACGTAGCTAAATTTTGGTCTACTCATACAGAATTCTGTATTTCTGATTGGAATAAATTATAGCAAAGGAACTAATAACTTCGTTGCACTTGTATCTATCTTTGCTAGAGCCACAGAACTAATAATTTCATAGCCTTCATAGTGCCTGAACATCGTAAATTCTACCAAAATTCCAATACTGATGCTCCTTGCCAGGTTTGCTTTTGAGGCTACCTGGTGAAAACATACTTTCATGACAATCAATATGTCTAACAAAGAAAGCCCCTCTTCCAAGGAATCAATGAGTATCACCCAATGGGTACACTCCAACAGACAGGAGAGGCCTTCCGTTAATATCAATAATCTTCAATTTTGAGCTTCTATGAACTTGGCCATTGAGGACCCTGACCAAAATAATTATCAAATTCAAGCTGCCAATGTAGAAGAAACGGTCAAAAGCTTGGTAAGGGGGCTATCCAGTCTGGCGCCCATCCTAATCTAGACCAAGCGTCAAAAGTTGCTGATAGTATGATGGACTTATACAGCAGAGCAGAGTTACAACATACCAAAGTTAGTTTGGCTAGAACTGAGCAGTACCTCTGGCAGTACATACATCCTGCTATTCATCACGTACTCCAGATTTTGGGGTTGCATCATCTTGAGATCCAACGTCAGTTAACCCTGGAACAACAATTTCATTCTCATTTATCCTCATTCTATGAGATGGCTTCTAACTATGGTCAGGATATCAGGAAGCCATACTTAATAATAGAAGGGAAATCAACGATCTACATAACCATTTGATGAGAATTGACAATGGAGTTGTAAGGTACATCAACCACGAAGTATCTCAACAGGTTAGTGATTTCACTAATCCTATTCACCACTGAATCACTACCCTTGAGGATGAGATTACTAGACAACTGGGAAAATTGTGGGCCCAACATGAGGAGCGCTTTGTTGAGCTTGACGGGATACTTCAACAACTTGTCCAAATTATGGATACTATTAGAGAACGTGGACCCAGTCCTGCTGGCCCTCCTGGACCTCTGGGACCACCTAATTCTCCTTTGGTAACCCTGGGACCCCCTGGTGAACGAGGTCCTCAAGGTCCTGCAGGTCAACCAGGATTACCTGGGCCTGCAGGTCACGATGGTTTGCAAGGACCCCCTGGACCTCCTGGGTCCCCCAGCTCAACACTTTCATTTCACAATTCTGAACCTTTGAGTCTACTAGTATCAAGAGTACAGGCGTTAGAAACCCAAATATGAGCCATAGCTCAAGGGTGTTTCTTACCCTTGGAAGGCCTTCTGAATGATCTGGATCACTCTTTTAACCATCTTATTGGATAGCGTTGATAATGCTCATTGTATATGTGATGCTAACCAAACTATGCAAGAAACCCAGTTTGCAATGTTAAACGCTTCTATTGAATGGTTAACTGCTAAATGTGGATTACTTGAGAATAATCAGGAAAAGATGCTCACTGCAATTTCTAGCTTAAATCACCCCCTGCAAATGATCATTTTGCTCAATAGGTACAAAATTTACAGGAGGACCTCAATCATTTAGGGCAACAATTTGACCAAATTCCCACTCAAGCTCATATTCCAGAGTCCAAACTCTCCGAAGCTGATCTAGTCATGGTATCATGTGTACATGTCTTGAGGAATGAACCCACCACATTCAAGCCTACCTTTAAGGATAAGTTTGAGCCAGGTGAAGCCAGAATTTTCGTTTCTATTTGTATATGAGCGTGAAATGGATGGGGTGACAGATCAACAGAAAGTATGGCATATTACCTCTTGTCTAAGCCAGTTTGGTCAAGAAATCATCGTTCCTCACCTTAAGGTTTGCAATATGTGGACTCAAGTGAAAACCGCCCTTAATAAGGAATTCAGGAGTTATCATTTCCTATCTAACCAAAAAAAGCCTTTATGAGCATCCAAATCAAGCGAGGAGAGTTAATCCAAGATTTCACTAAGAGATTCTATCATGAGGCCCAGACTCTTGCTACTTGTAATTGTATTACTGTAGATGGTGCCATTTTGGCTGTGATAAATGCATTTGCTTCTCATACTCAGTTACTACTGCATTTAATATCACTTAAACGAAAATTTCAGATCTATTATCAACATCAAAGAGGCGTTTATGGAGATTCCTAACTATGTGTACACCTGACCTCTGCTAACAACCCTCAATCTTATATCAATGTGATGCTGCCTAGACCCAAACCTAAACCAAAGAAGGAGCCTTGCAACTATTGTGGTCTCGTGGGTCATATGGAATCTCATTGTTGGAAAAAACAAGCGGAAGAGTCATAAAAAGAGGAGTTAGCATAGGGCATGAGGATCCCTGTGCTTACCTACCTCCTGTGCCTCAATTGCAACCTTTTAACACTCCTAAAAACTGTTATGTGATATCCGCTCCTGGTGAACTTGATATCCTTGATAAATTAGCTGACAAAGATAATAATTCTTACGCTTCTGTTTCTTCTTCTAATTCAATTCAACAGTTTAGTCCCTCGGTATTTTCAACCCCACACTTAGGTACTGATGTGACCTGGGTGGAAGTAATAGTGCACAAGGTGAAAGTTTTGGCTATCATCGATACAGGATTGACTGTAAATGTGATCTCATCCAGACTTATGAAAAAAATTAAGGTGGCGCTGGACTTAAACCATTTAAAGACTACGGAACTGCTGGTCCTTCATACACTAAATCTATAGGAGCTTATTATTCCCTTCCAATGCGCTTTGGAAAGTTGGTTGTTTCAGCCCCTGAAGTAATGTTGGACAACAAATGCTATAACTTGCTCTTGAAAACCAAATTTCTAGCTGATTTTGATGCGAAAATCAGTCTTAAGGACAATTATCTTTCTTTAATTGGATACCAAGTACTTTTAATTCACAAGTTTTCACCAATAGCAAAGGAAAACTCAAATGACGCGCTTGCTTATTGAAATATCTTACTTCTATCTCTTGTCTTGACTACCAATTTTGGGACTGAGTACTATAATTCTGCCTCCCTCAGCTTGCGCCTATGAAGGGATGCCTTTATATTCTAATAATCCGATTACTATTCCTCCAAAAGCTCAAGTCATAATTGATACTGAAGTACAAGTATTTATACCGCTGATGATGTATTAGAGATCTCTGGTAACAGAAATCCATCTCATTTGGAGGCTTTAACATGCCCTGGTATCCTTGATCCTTCTTACAATGGGACTGTTTTAGTCTTACTAGCTAATCTCACCTTTCAACCTATGCAATTGAATCAAAATAACCCCATCGCTTATGTGCGGCCTACTCCTGTGAGTGAATTTTATCCATATCAGGATATGGGGATTTACGTGATTTTGGGTTAGAATATCCCCCTACCATTGCTAGAATTGATATCAAATTTGGAGATTCAATCACTTCAGAACAATAGCATGAAGCTGAGGCTCTGATTGAGGAGTATGCAGATATATTTGCCAAAGGTCCTGGAGAATTTGGGCTAATGAAAGAGGTGCAGCATCTGGTGAAAACTGAGGATACTCCCCCTATTTGAGCTCAGCCTTATCACAAATCAAAAGTTGAGGAGGCTCAGGTCTCAGTGGAATTGAAACAGCTCCTTGTTTTGGGACTACTAGCCTTCTAAGAGTCTATGGGCTTCTCATCTACTACTCATCCAGAAAAAGGATGGGGGTCATAGAGTGGTTATGGACTATCGTTGGATCAATGCTGTTACTCAAAAAGATTCTTATCCTCTATCTCACATTGATGATTCATTGAGACTATTGTCTGGATCTCAATTATTCTTGGCTATGGACCTTGCGAGTGTCTATTGGCAAATTGACCTGGCTCCAGAAGACCATCAAAAATGCGCCTTAATCTCTAGTGAGGGGTTATATGTGCCTACTCATATGCCTCAGGGGCTTTTTAATGCCCTGCTACTTTCCAACGAGCCATGGATGGCTTATTTTAGGATTTGAAACTTTCTTGTGTTTTGGTATACTTAGATGATGTTAATGTTTTATCTCGCACTTTTGACAAGCATTTGGCTCATTTAAAAAAAGTATTTGGTCAGATACGTCACACTTCGCTTAAGCTAAAACCATCCAAGTGTGCTTTTTTTAAGACTGAGATGGAATTCTTAGGCCATAAAGTTACTTGCGATGAAAATTTCCCTTATCTAATAAGATACAAGCTATTTTGGACATGCCTGTTCCTAAAAGCTTGTGAAATATTTAAGTGTTTTTAGGGATGATTGGCTATTACCAACAATTCATCTCCAATTTTGCTGAGATTGCGGAGCCTTTAGTTTACTTATTGCCAAGGAAGTCCCTTTCATATGGGAAGAATCGCAGTAGCAAGCTTTCAATCTTATGCGCCAAGCCTTAGTTAGTGCACCAATTTTAGCCCATCCTGATTTTTCCAAACCCTTTATCTTATTTACTGATGCCAGTGATGTTGCTATTGGGGCTATTCAGGCTCAGCATGATACCAACCTGGTTGATCACCCCATAGCATACTATAGTAAAACTCTTTCTAAGGCAGAATGTAATTGTAGCGTTACTAAGAGGGAATGCCTCACAGTCCTATCCACCATCAATAATTTTCAACCTTACCTCTATGGTAAACATTTCACTATCATCATGGATCATGCTTTCTTGAAATGGTTACAACAGATGAAAGATCCTGATGGACGCTTAGCTAGATGGGCATTAAAGCTCCAGAATTATGACTTTAAAATTCAACATCGTTCTGGAGCTATACACCAAAATGCTGATGGACTTTCTCGATTGCTTATACTAACGTTATTCTCTGCTGAAGAGGATTGTATCTATGATCTGATTGGCAGACCTGAGCTCTGGTATCATGAATCTAAGGACATTATAGTGAAGCTACAATCCTTAACTGAGGATACTCAAGTTAAAGAAGGTTTCCTTGTACAAGAAGTTGGGATCTAGATGGTTGCCTTTTATTAGGCCCTCTGCGAGAACTGATACTATTATGGAGGCTCATCAAACTGTTGGGCATGGAGCTGACGCTAAGTATTTACAGTGGTTGAAAAATCATTGTTATTGGGATAACATGCTGGAAACTTTACACAATATGTTGGAGGCTTGTCTTACTTGCCAACAACAATGTGGTGGAAATCTGATGTACCAACACAAAATTGTGGGACCTTCAGAACCTTTTTCTACTATGAGTATTGATGTGGTGGGCCCTCTCCCTAATGCCACTTATGGACATTGTTATACGATATTAGCTAATGACCATTTTACCAAATGGATTGAAGCTATCTCTGTTTCCACGGTCACCACTAAGGCTACTGCATCATTCCTTTTAAGCAAGTTTTCACCAGGCATGGTGGCCTAAAAGTTCTAGTATCAGATAATGGGACCAGCTTTATTTCTCAGGTGGTATCTGAGCTTACTAAATTACTGGGTACCTATCATTCATTTACGTTCCCTTAGAATCCTTCTACTAATGGTGCAGTCAAATGAGCAGATGGTACCCTTGTAGCCATTCTTCAAAAGATGGCCTCCAAAGATCCTAGTAGATGGAATCTCTATTTACCAAGTGCGATGTTAGCATATAGGGTTAACTACCATTGTATAATTGGAATGTCTCCTTTTAAGGCTCTTTATGGTCGGGATCCTATTCTACCCTCGAGTGTACAACCTATACTTGATGATGCTACCCCGCAAACTACTGATTTAGCTATGAGGAGACTAGCTGATGAAATCATCTGAGTTAAAGCTTTAGCTTCAATTTCCCTTGCTTCTACCACCTTAAAAGAGGGAACTAGAACCAACGCTAGTAGACCTATGATACCTGAATATCAAGTTGGGGATCCTGTACTCTTCTATCATTATAGACCTGGAAGAAGGATTATTAAACTTGACCCCTTATAGGCTGGTCCTTACCATATTATTTATTGTCAGGGTATTGAATACTCCATTACAGCTATTGATACTGGTACTGTTTTCAATAGAGTTTATAGTAGGTTTCTTCATAAGTATGTTGCCCCTAGGCAAGATCTTGAGGGGGGCATTGTTGGGGATTCAACTGCGATAACCAAAATTACTCAAAATTGAGATTCAGTAACACAGTCTAATGAAATTGCAAAATCCCTGTCATGAATATGTGATTCTCAGATAGACTGATGATCAACTCTTCAGAGTTATCAGCCTCCTCTGAAGGATGAGGCTAAGCAATTTAATGGGGCATAACATCACACAAGAAGGTCGATCTCATCTGATAAGAACCTTATCAGATCTGACTATCAGAAGTATAGCAATAGTAAACAGCAATATTGGTCATCTAATAGAAAAGATATTAGCTCAGGTGCAGCCTAAAATCCTCATGAACTACCAAATCTACCCCCATAAACATACCTCATTTTAACTAATAAGGTACTTCTATTTTTGTCTCGTGTAGCTAAATTTTGGTCTACTCATAAGGAATCTTGTGTTTCCAATTAGAATCAATTAATGCAATAGAGCTATAACCTTGTTGCACTTGTGTCTATCTTTGCTAGAGCTATGGAACTAATAATTTTGTAGTTTTTTTAGTGCCTGAACATCGTATTTTCTACTAAAATTCCAATACAAGGATAATGTCAACTTGGTAATACCTAGTAATAAGGTGCACCAAGTGGCTCATCATGGAAAGGACAGGCTAAATAGGCAAAGAATAATCTTTTTCCGCCTGATTTCAAGTTTCACCAATCCTAATAAAGGCAACTGAGTCCATAATAGAAGTAGTGAAACAGCCCTATGTAAAGCAGCTCTTAGCTAAGACGTTGAACATAGAGCAATATAACTTTTCATTATCCCATAAACTAATTAACTCTGATAAATATCATTATGGAGAAACTTCTCAATGTAAATGAACAGCTTTTGCAAGCACTTGATGTGGCCAACAATGCTGCTATTTTACAAGACAATATTATCGCTAGTACTACTATTAGCATATGTAGAATTTTTGTTAAATCAAGTAAAGGTTAAATCAATTATTAGTGGTGAGGCTCCAATTAACATTATCTATATGAGATGATGAAAAACTAAGGCTATTACCAATTCTGGACCATAATATGGTTTACAGGACTATGGGCTACAAACTACAACTCCTAAAGGGGCTTACAGTACTTGACTTTATGATTTGGATCACTTGTTGTTAAAGCACTGGCAATTTTTTTAACAAATCGTAGCTGTGAGATATTAATTGACACCAACTTCATATGACAGTATGGGGTTAAGTATGATTTTTCGTTAATATGCATAAAATTTCAAGGCCAACTTTGTAACTGTTTTTTAAAATAAATGGGCTCCACACTGTAGTAAAAGGAATAATTTAATTAGTTTAATATGTGCAGATGGGAGTATTCCAATCAAGTGTTTTATAAGGGTTGATGTTCTAAAAACCATATGTAAAATTAAAGTGCGCCAAGGAATTTTTCTAAGGATGTGAAAGTCAATGGATGTGTTGGAATTTCAGATGACCACATTATCCAATTTTTTCGTAAAATCTCAAATTTGACAATTAAGTTATAGTTTTATAGGATCAGCAACAGCAGCTGACTGATGGAATTATTGTTGGGCGTCATCCCCAATGATATTAGAGGTCGCCAACTAATAAGTATTGTCAGCAATCATCCCTGACGAAATCAAGCAATAATTTGATATGGGAACAACGCCTGATTGTTGAATTGTAGGGAATCGTTCAGAGTGAAATGAATTGGAGTCATCAAAAACTACCAAAACTTTCAAACGCCATAGGAAGAGCAGTAATGTCATCATCCAAAACAATTAGTTTCAAGTCCCTGTTACCAATTTTTGGTCACCAAACACCTGAGGATTATGCTGCCTAAGAAACTCAAGGAAATGGTACCTGACAAGATTTGGTGCCTAATACTTGAGGGTCAAACCAGTATAGGAGCTTATATAATTCCCAGCGGACTGCTGAAAAGTTGTGTGCCAATTCTAACTATAAAACCCCCAATTATTCCCTAATAAAGCAGATAAAAACCTTATAACTTAGTTGTTTTTAACATTAGTTGTTTAAACACTACTCTTAAGAGAAGAGTGCAAGGATCAGATATCCTTAAGTTGTTATCAAAGTCTCCGCCTGGCTCTGCAAGAAGGGAATAGGGAAAGGTTTTACACCAGTATCAAAATATCTTCAAGAGGAGAAAAGCTCCTGTCTAGCGTTGGACAATACACTCAACGTGGCTTTTGGGAATTCAACTTTAATAATAGTTTTAATACTATTATTGCCTCAATTAATCAAATTCAATAAAAACAACGCAAGAATCCACGAATATGTGCAGTTGAAATCTAGGACCAGAAGCGAACAACCAACCAAGACCCAGATTTTAAAAGGCTGTTAATTCCAAAGAGAAGTTCATTGATGATAGTGGTTTTATATTAGAACATCCTGAACTGTATGCCAGTCCATATACCATGGTAAAAAGCTAGAACTGAACCATAAGTTTTGCCTGTAGGTTTAACCTCTATCCATGGTTAAATTGGGTGTTGGTTGCCTTAATGATAAGTAGCTAATAAAGATAAAAATGTTTTAAAATATTCCCACTTATTTAAAACTGAGTAACTTATATCCTTCTATGACTTTAGCCAGCTAAATGAGATGGAGTTACCATATTAATTGAAATCAAATGCAATTTTTGCCATATTTGATTAAGAAAAACTAACAAGGATTATATAAAAACAGAAGGATATGGTCCTTAAGTTATATGAAATCTTTATTCTGGGGTGTTTTCACAAAACAATTATGACTTTGGATGCTGTCGTTATTGGCGCAGAAGTGTCATATCTTAATAGCACAGGTTAAAAGACACCAACACAAGGCACTGTATGTAGTCAATGTCTTTGGAGAAAAAAAAGGTAAAAAGACCTTATTTATTGTATTTAGTCTTATACAAACATTAAGGGAAAAACTATAGCATTAAGTACTGATAGTGGAGTTTAGCTTTGCTTGACAATCTCTTTACTCTCATGGTATTTTTTACCACCAACTAATGACAAAAACAGATCCCCTTCCCAATGTCAGTTCCTTGCTAATATTCTCAGCTATCCTCATTCTAACTGGTGTAATTATTTGACAGCGGAAAGCACTAAGGAATCTTGAGGCCATACCATAATGGAGAACATGGTCACTAAGCCTGAAACTTTGGGATAATATCCATAATAACTGCAGGCAGCCTATCAAAGTAAAATTCTAATGGAAAATGCCACGGAGAATAATGGTAAAGTTATTAAATGACCAGTTTATGCTGGTGTTGGTAAAGTAAAAATGAATGACTAACAATGATGATATGAACACCAGGCCATAGGCCACAAAAATTGAGATACTAAGGGATTAAAATTTCACAGCAGGGAGTATGAATTTTTATCTTCTAGTGTATTTATTATATATTTTCTGTATGTGATCAAGGACGACAATGGTAATTTAATACAAATTCAGCAACTACACAAAATCATGGGCCATGAGCCCAAGTACATTTGATCAAACCCTTTTGACTATAAAAAAAATATATAAAAAATAATATAAATTGATGGTTGGTCAAACCAATTGCAATATTTCCCCCATTTGACTAAAAATCAGGGTACAAAGATGAGTGGGAGTCTGATAAGTTGTTATGTGAGTCCGTTGCTGTAAGGCCAGAGGGCTGATAATACTTCTTAAGGAACTTCATATGCACTTGGCTAATAAGGTAGTCCTTTACTAAGATCCTTTACTAATATCTCTGTTGAGGTCTTTTCTATGATCTCAAAGGGACCTTTCCAAATGTGCTTTAATTTGCTATTCCTTCAAAGCTACGATTATCACAATACCAGACCAATTTCCCTATAGTGAAGGTGGGTAAGGCCTGGAAGCATTTTTTATCCCACGTTCTAGCTCTAGCCTTTCTAAGCCAGTGCGTTGGAGTAGGTGGAACTTCACAGCTTAATTAATGTCTGCGTTAGCTTCTCAATATTAAATAGACCTCAAGCTTTCTCCTTTGAGAACTGAGTATAACAGCAGAGGTAGCGCGGGATGCTTTCAATATAATAATTCAAATGGCAAGTGCCCATGGTGAGTGATAATTAATATTATGGGAAAACACAGCGGAAAAAAAGAGGTTCCAAATGGATGCTTTACCAGAAAATAACTCATTAAAATACTTATTAGAGTACTGTCAAAAATTGCTTTTTTGAACAATGGGCTTTGCTAGTGTGACAAGCCAACCAGTATGGAGACTAGCTGACCCTTACTGTTTAGCCTTCGTTGGAGTACCAACCCCCTACAAGTTCTCATCCAACCCATCAAGCCAGCAGACCAACAACTTTGCCTTATCCTCATGGTCCCTCTTGGCTGTGCCCCGGTGAGTCCATCCCCCATCATGGGCAGCTATAGCACTCCCACGCTGCACTACCTCCATGGCTGAAAGCCATCAGTACATCATCATTGGTGGCTGGTTGGCTAGGTTCTTGTTAGTTCATCATAGGGCTGAGGTATGGGAGCTGGCAGCGTTGGACACTCCAGGCACGTCACCCTGCACCTACTTCAGGGATATCCAGTCCCACCCTTTTGTCTAATCTAGAAGATTAACTACTAACAATTAAAACTAAGATGGTCAAAAAAGAGATCTTGATTGAAAGGGAATGATGACTATTTATACCATAGGCTACTGTGCCTATTCACAACCCATTGGCCATCAAGACAGAACTTCATCCAATCTTCACTCATCCATGATACTGACTCCCTTCCAATCCACTCATTCTATTCACCAAATATTATGTTGACTCATCCTTGGCACATGTTGGTCAGTCATATATAGACTTCTACTATTAACATAACTTTTGAGCACACTTAGCATAAATCACCGCTACTCCAAATTAAACAGCAAATTAATAATTAGACAATTGATAACAAATACTTTGGCTTTCCGCCAGAAAATCCCACAATCAGTTATTATAGCAGTTGGCGTTAAGATAAAATTCCGCTAACCTTAGATCTAAGTCAGTAAAATCATCATCAGATAGTTGTAAACAAATTTATTGGCTTTCCGCTGGAAATTCTCACAATCACCCACAATCATGCGGTTGGCGCCAAGTTAGGAATCTGCCAAACCTAAAACAATAAATTTTTATATAACATTAAATAATATCAAACTAGGCAATTAGCTGGCAATTACACTCGACTAACCAACACCCCTAATTCTGATATTATTGGGAGAAATCCATCAGGTTAATTTTTTAACAATTACCTTCCACTTGTTTAACAGAGCTGTTGGTCTCAGGGTGATAGAGCGTAGACAATACCCCTTGTTAGACAATTTACCTCTCAACTTCAAGAAAAGAATGCTTTGTATAAAAATAGGCCAAAAGGTGAAAATTTTGGACATTTACAAAGTTGAGATGGGGATAAGAGCATTTTGAATATAAATAACTATATTATCAGCCAAAAGACCCTGGTCAATTATCAGTGGAACCCCTCAAATCAGGGTAACACTTTTGAAAATAGTACATGAGCAAATAAGCATGAGGTTGGGCAGTCAGATCGCCCCAACCACATAACAGAACCAGGGGAGTCCATCAAAGGTTCCTCCCTGGGCCACTTATAGTTCAATTAAAACACCTAAGCAGGGACCACCTGTAAGTCCAGGGGAACGTCCCCTGTGCATGGATTGGGAGATCTTCCCATTTATGAAAAATAAGGGTCTGAAGAGGGCAGCTGTACCCCTCATCACCCAGCACAACCTCACCCATGTGGTAGACAAGTGCTGGGTCACAGCCCTCCCTCTTAGGATTCCTCCGCAGTACCTTCACTCACCTCAGCCAAACTTGTCCACCAAATTGAGGAAATCTGCGCTGAGATTACTGAAATAAAGTCAAAAGGTCTAAAACTGATGGGAAGAAAGCCTGACAATCAGATCACATATATAGTCAAAAAGGGGAAAATATTGATTTATTGGCCAGAATTGCCATTGGTTTTGACTCAGCCAGCAGTATGATCGCCAACACCAATCACCCATCAAAATTGTCAGGGATGATCCCCAATGTGCAGATGGTATCTTTGGAAACTATTGCAGACAATTCAAAACCCCTATCTAATGAATCAGGAGTTGTGGCCATTGAACTCATTTGACCAAAAAATGCCTCAGTGACCAGGAACAGGCAGGTTGAGCATCCCAAACCTGTTTTCAACCAATTGGGACCTCCCATATGTGGGGTGGCCCTGGGAATTCCCATTGCTCATCAGGCCAGATGCTGTCACACCAACCAATGGAAACACAGTTGAGCCTTGGTTCAGGCGTTCATAGTCAAACTGGTAGTACTTGGCCTGTCACCAGATCCTTTGATATCAGTTCCAAGTGAGATTATCTGCCCCATTCCCCAAAAATTCGCCAGGTAAAGTCGAACTTGAGGGACCTGATCCCTGCCTGGACCCATTACAATTGAACACTAATTAATCAGTTACATCATACTGAGGAAATTGTTGGTCAATTCTCTAGATTTTTCTTTCCAATAAATCCCTGCTAAAAGCTCAAATTTTTACTTTATTTCAAACTTTCTTGCTGAAGTCCTGATGGCTTTAACCTGGTGGCCTATCAGTCCCTACACTGGATGGGCATTACCAGTTTTGATGATTACAATGACCCCCACCATCGTCAACTGGATTCAACGTGCAAGGAACTTTTGGCAATTTAACCCCATCATTGAAACTATCCGCCATCAATACACTGGATCTTGTGGCCTTACATCCACCATTTCTGAGCAAGGATCCACCCCCTTGTCTCTATCATTGTATTGAATCCACCCACCATCAACCCTATAGAAGCAACCCAGTGGTACAATCCCCTGCAGCAAGACCCCAGTTTCTAGTGTTGTTTCCATTTGGTTCATTCTCAGGTTTCTTCTCACGCTTGTTCTACACCAACAAGTCGTTGTTTCCCAATTCATGGCCCCATACAACGTCGTACAAGTGGCAATGTCACTGGAATTATGACTTGCTTTCTGGGTGATTACACATC